>JAPEHP010000009.1:38789878-39071197 GCA_026437355.1 Eucyclogobius newberryi | reverse complement strand
TGGTTTAGACCTAGTTTAGACCTGGTTTGGACCTTGTCTAGACCTGGTTTAGACCTAGTTTAGACCTGGTTTGGACTTGTTTAGACCTGGTTTAGACCTAGTTTAGACCTGGTTTGGACCTTGTTTAGACCTGGTTTAGACCTAGTTTGGACCTGGTTTGGACCTAGTTTAGTCCTGGTTTAGACCTAGTTTACACATGGTTTGGACCTTGTTTTAGACCTGGTTTAGACCTAGTTTAGACCTGGTTTGGACCTTGTTTAGACCTGGTTTGGACCTTGTTTAGTCCTGGTTTAGACCAGTTTAGACCTGGTTTGGAACTTGTTTAGTCCTGGTTTAGACCTAGTTTAGACCTGGTTTGGACCTTGTTTAGACCTGTTTAGACCTAGTTTAGACCTGGTTTGGACCTTGTTTAGACCTGGTTTAGACCTAGTTTAGACCTGGTTTGGACCTTGTTTAGACCTGGTTTGGACCTAGTTTAGACCTGGTTTGGACCTTGTTTAGACCTGGTTTAGACCTAGTTTGGACCTTGTTTAGACCTGGTTTAGACCTAGTTTAGACCTGGTTTACTCCTGGTTTAGTCCTGGTTTGAACCTTGTTTAGACCTGGTTTGGACCTTGTTTAGTCCTGGTTTAGACCTAGTTTAGACCTTGTTTAGTTCTGGTTTAGACCTGGTTTGGACCTTGTTTAGACCTGGTTTAGACCTAGTTTAGACCTGGTTTGGACCTAGTTTAGTCCTGGTTTAGACCTAGTTTACACATGGTTTGGACCTTGTTTAGACCTGGTTTAGACCTAGTTTAGACCTGGTTTGGACCTTGTTTAGACCTGGTTTGGACCTTGTTTAGTCCTGGTTTAGACCCAGTTTAGACCTGGTTTGGACCTTGTTTAGTCCTGGTTTAGTCCTGGTGTAGACCTGGTTTACTCCTGGTTTAGTCCTGGTTTAGACCTGGTTTGGACCTAGTTTAGTCCTGGTTTAGACCCAGTTTAGACCTGGTTTGGACCTTGTTTAGTCCTGGTTTAGACCTGGTTTGGACCTTGTTTAGACCTGGTTTAGACCTAGTTTAGACCTGGTTTGGACCTTGTTTAGACCTGGTTTAGACCTAGTTTAGACCTGGTTTGGACCTTGTTTAGTCCTGGTTTAGACCTAGTTTAGACCTGGTTTGGACCTTGTTTAGACCTGGTTTAGACCTAGTTTGGACCTGGTTTAGACCTAGTTTAGACCTGGTTTGGACCTTGTTTAGACCTGGTTTAGACCTAGTTTAGACCTGGTTTGGACCTTGTTTAGACCTGGTTTAGACCTAGTTTAGACCTGGTTTGGACCTTGTTTAGTCCTGGTTTTGACCTAGCTTAGACCTGGTTTAGACCTGGTTTGGACCTAGTTTAGTCCTGGTTTGGACCTTGTTTAGTCCTGGTTTAGACCTAGTTTAGACCTGGTTTGGACCTTGTTTAGTCCTGGTTTAGACCTAGTTTAGACCTAGTTTGGATCTTGTTTAGTCCTGATTTAGACCTGGTTTGGACCTTGTTTAGAAATGGTTTAGACCTAGTTTAGACCTGGTTTGGACCTTGTTTAGTCCTGGTTTAGACCTAGTTTAGACCTAGTTTGGACCTTGTTTAGTCCTGATTTAGACCTGGTTTGGATCTTGTTTAGAAATGTTTTAGACCTAGCTTAGACCTGGTTTAGACCTGGTTTGGACCTAGTTTAGTCCTGGTTTGGACCTTGTTTAGTCCTGGTTTAGACCTAGTTTAGACCTGGTTTGGACCTTGTTTAGACCTGGTTTAGACCTTGTTTAGACCTGGTTTGGACCTTGTTTAGACCTGGTTTAGACCTAGTTTAGACTTGGTTTGGACTTTGTTTAGACCTGGTTTAGACCTAGTTTAGACCTGGTTTGGACCTTGTTTAGACCTGGTTTAGACCTAGTTTGGACCTGGTTTGGACCTAGTTTAGTCCTGGTTTAGACCTAGTTTAGACCTGGTTTGGACCTTGTTTAGACCTGGTTTAGACCTAGTTTAGACCTGGTTTGGACCTTGTTTAGACCTGGTTTAGACCTAGTTTAGACCTGGTTTGGACCTTGTTTGGACCTGGTTTAGACCTAGTTTGGACCTGGTTTGGACCTAGTTTAGTCCTGGTTTAGACCTAGTTTAGACATGGTTTGGACCTAGTTTAGACCTGGTTTGGACCTTGTTTAGACCTGGTTTAGACCTAGTTTAGACCTGGTTTGGACCTAGTTTAGTCCTGGTTTGGACCTTGTTTAGTCCTGGTTTAGACCTAGTTTAGACCTGGTTTGGACCTTGTTTAGTCCTGGTTTAGACCTAGTTTAGACCTGGTTTGGACCTTGTTTAGTCCTGGTTTAGACCTTGTTTAGACCTGGTTTGGACCTTGTTTAGACCTGGTTTAGACCTAGTTTAGACTTGGTTTGGACTTTGTTTAGACCTGGTTTAGACCTAGTTTAGACCTGGTTTGGACCTTGTTTAGACCTGGTTTAGACCTAGTTTGGACCTGGTTTGGACCTAGTTTAGTCCTGGTTTAGACCTAGTTTAGACCTGGTTTGGACCTTGTTTAGACCTGGTTTAGACCTAGTTTAGACCTGGTTTGGACCTTGTTTAGACCTGGTTTAGACCTAGTTTGGACCTGGTTTGGACCTAGTTTAGTCCTGGTTTAGACCTAGTTTAGACATGGTTTGGACCTTGTTTAGACCTGGTTTAGACCTAGTTTAGACCTGGTTAGGACCTTGTTTAGACCTGGTTTAGACCTAGTTTAGACCTGGTTTGGACCTTGTTTAGTCCTGGTTTAGACCTAGCTTAGACCTGGTTTAGACCTGGTTTGGACCTAGTTTAGTCCTGGTTTGGACCTTGTTTAGTCCTGGTTTAGACCTAGTTTAGACCTGGTTTGGACCTTGTTTAGTCCTGGTTTAGACCTAGTTTAGACCTAGTTTGGACCTTGTTTAGTCCTGATTTAGACCTGGTTTGGACCTTGTTTAGACCTGGTTTAGACCTAGTTTAGACCTGGTTTGGACCTTGTTTAGTCCTGGTTTAGACCTAGCTTGGACCTGGTTTATTCCTGGTTTGGAACATGTTTAGTCCTGGTTTAGACCTTGTTTAGACCTGGTTTAGAACTTGTTTAGTCCTGGTTTAGACCTAGTTTAGACCTGGTTTGGACCCTGTTTAGTCCTATTTTAGTCCTGGTTTACTCCTGGTTTAGTCCTGGTTTGAACCTTGTTTAGACCTGGTTTGGACCTTGCTTAGTCCTGGTTTAGACCTAGTTTAGACCTGGTTTGGACCTTGTTTAGACCTGGTTTAGACCTAGTTTAGACCTGGTTTGGACCTTGTTTAGTCCTGGTTTATACCTAGTTTAGACCTGGTTTGGACCTTGTTTAGACCTGGTTTAGACCTAGTTTAGACCTGGTTTGGACCTTGCTTAGACCTGGTTTAGACCTAGTTTAGACCTGGTTTGGACCTTGTTTAGACCTGGTTTAGACCTAGTTTGGACCTGGTTTGGACCTAGTTTAGTCCTGGTTTAGACCTAGTTTAGACCTGGTTTGGACCTTGTTTAGACCTGGTTTAGACCTAGTCTAGACCTGGTTTGGACCTTGTTTAGACCTGGTTTAGACCTAGTTTAGACCTGGTTTGGACCTTGTTTAGACCTGGTTTAGACCTAGTTTGGACCTGGTTTGGACCTAGTTTAGTCCTGGTTTAGACCTAGTTTAGACATGGTTTGAACCTTGTTTAGACCTGGTTTAGACCTAGTTTAGACCTGGTTTGGACCTTGTTTAGACCTGGTTTAGACCTAGTTTAGACCTGGTTTGGACCTTGTTTAGTCCTGGTTTAGACCTTGTTTAGACCTGGTTTGAACCTTGTTTAGTCCTGGTTTTGACCTAGTTTAGACCTGGTTTAGACCTGGTTTGGACCTAGTTTAATCCTGGTTTGGACCTTGTTTAGTCCTGGTTTAGACCTAGTTTAGACCTGGTTTGGACCTTGTTTAGACCTGGTTTAGACCTAGTTTAGACCTGGTTTGGACCTTGTTTAGACCTGGTTTAGACCTAGTTTAGACCTGGTTTGGACCTTGTTTAGACCTGGTTTAGACCTAGTTTAGACCTGGTTTGGACCTTGTTTAGTCCTGGTTTATACCTAGTTTAGACCTGGTTTGGACCTTGTTTAGACCTGGTTTAGACCTAGTTTAGACCTGGTTTGGACCTTGCTTAGACCTGGTTTAGACCTAGTTTAGACCTGGTTTGGACCTTGTTTAGACCTGGTTTAGACCTAGTTTGGACCTGGTTTGGACCTAGTTTAGTCCTGGTTTAGACCTAGTTTAGACCTGGTTTGGACCTTGTTTAGACCTGGTTTAGACCTAGTCTAGACCTGGTTTGGACCTTGTTTAGACCTGGTTTAGACCTAGTTTAGACCTGGTTTGGACCTTGTTTAGACCTGGTTTAGACCTAGTTTGGACCTGGTTTGGACCTAGTTTAGTCCTGGTTTAGACCTAGTTTAGACATGGTTTGAACCTTGTTTAGACCTGGTTTAGACCTAGTTTAGACCTGGTTTGGACCTTGTTTAGACCTGGTTTAGACCTAGTTTAGACCTGGTTTGGACCTTGTTTAGTCCTGGTTTAGACCTTGTTTAGACCTTGTTTAGACCTGGTTTGAACCTTGTTTAGTCCTGGTTTTGACCTAGCTTAGACCTGGTTTAGACCTGGTTTGGACCTAGTTTAATCCTGGTTTGGACCTTGTTTAGTCCTGGTTTAGACCTAGTTTAGACCTGGTTTGGACCTTGTTTAGTCCTGGTTTAGACCTAGTTTAGACATAGTTTGGACCTTGTTTAGTCCTGATTTAGACCTGGTTTGGACCTTGTTTAGTCCTGTTTTAGACCTAGCTTTGACCTGGTTTAGACCTGGTTTGGACCTAGTTTACACCTGGTTTGGAACATGTTTAGTCCTGGTTTAGACCTTGTTTAGTCCTATTTTAGTCCTGGTTTACTCCTGGTTTAGTCCTGGTTTGAACCTTGTTTAGACCTGGTTTCGACCTTGTTTAGTCCTATTTTAGTCCTGTTTACTCCTGGTTTAGTCCTGGTTTGAACCTTGTTTAGACCTGGTTTCGACCTTGTTTAGTCCTGGTTTAGACCTAGTTTAGACCTTGTTTAGTTCTGGTTTAGACCTGGTTTGGACCTTGTTTAGACCTGGTTTAGACCTAGTTTAGACCTGGTTTGGACCTAGTTTAGACCTGGTTTGGACCTAGTTTAGACCTGGTTTGGACCTTGTTTAGACCTGGTTTAGACCTAGTTTAGACCTGGTTTGGACCTTGTTTAGACCTGGTTTAGACCTAGTTTGGACCTGGTTTGGACCTAGTTTAGTCCTGGTTTAGACCTAGTTTACACATGGTTTGGACCTTGTTTAGACCTGGTTTAGACCTAGTTAAGACCTGGTTTGGACCTTGTTTAGACCTGGTTTAGACCTAGTTTAGACCTGGTTTGGACCTTGTTTAGTCCTGGTTTAGACCTAGCTTAGACCTGGTTTAGACCTGGTTTGGACCTAGTTTAGACCTGGTTTGGACCTTGTTTAGTCCTGGTTTAGACCCAGTTTAGACCTGGTTTGGAACTTGTTTAGTCCTGGTTTAGACCTAGTTTAGACCTGGTTTGGACCTTGTTTAGTCCTGGTTTAGACCTAGTTTAGACCTTGTTTAGTTCTGGTTTGGACCTAGTTTAGACCTGGTTTGAACCTAGTTTAGTCCTGGTTTAGACCCAGTTTAGACCTGGTTTGGACCTTGTTTAGTCCTGGTTTAGACCTGGTTTGGACCTTGTTTAGACCTGGTTTAGACCTAGTTTAGACCTGGTTTGGACCTTGTTTAGACCTGGTTTAGACCTAGTTTGGACCTGGTTTGGACCTAGTTTAGTCCTGGTTTAGACCTAGTTTAGACCTGGTTTGGACCTTGTTTAGACCTGGTTTAGACCTAGTTTAGACCTGGTTTGGACCTTGTTTAGACCTGGTTTAGACCTAGTTTAGATCTGGTTTGGACCTGGTTTAGTCCTGGTTTAGACCCAGTTTAGACCTGGTTTGGACCTTGTTTAGTCCTGGTTTAGACCTGGTTTGGACCTTGTTTAGACCTGGTTTAGACCTAGTTTAGACCTGGTTTGGACCTTGTTTAGACCTGGTTTAAACCTAGTTTGGACCTGGTTTGGACCTAGTTTAGTCCTGGTTTAGACCTAGTTTAGACCTGGTTTGGACCTTGTTTAGACCTGGTTTAGACCTAGTTTAGACCTGGTTTGGACCTTGTTTAGACATGGTTTGGACCTTGTTTAGACCTGGTTTAGACCTAGTTTAGACCTGGTTTGGACCTTGTTTAGACCTGGTTTAGACCTAGTTTAGACCTGGTTTGGACCTTGTTTAGTCCTGGTTTAGACCTAGCTTAGACCTGGTTTAGACCTGGTTTGGACCTAGTTTAGTCCTGGTTTGGACCTTGTTTAGTCCTGGTTTAGACCTAGTTTAGACCTGGTTTGGACCTTGTTTAGTCCTGATTTAGACCTGGTTTGGACCTTGTTTAGAAATGGTTTAGACCTAGTTTAGACCTGGTTTGGACCTTGTTTAGTCCTGGTTTAGACCTAGTTTAGACCTGGTTTAGACCTGGTTTGGACCTAGTTTAGTCCTGGTTTGGACCTTGTTTAGTCCTGGTTTAGACCTAGTTTAGACCTGGTTTAGACCTTGTTTAGACCTGGTTTAGTCCTATTCTAGTCCTGGTTTACTCCTGGTTTAGTCCTGGTTTGAACTTTGTTTAGACCTGGTTTAGACCTAGTTTAGACCTGGTTTTGACCTTGTTTAGACCTGGTTTAGACCTAGTTTAGACCTGGTTTGGACCTTGTTTAGACCTGGTTTAGACCTAGTTTGGACCTGGTTTGGACCTAGTTTAGTCCTGGTTTAGACCTAGTTTAGACATGGTTTGGACCTTGTTTAGACCTGGTTTAGACCTAGTTTAGACCTGGTTTGGACCTTGTTTAGTCCTGGTTTTGACCTAGCTTAGACCTGGTTTAGACCTGGTTTGGACCTTGTTTAGTCCTGATTTAGACCTGGTTTGGACCTTGTTTAGAAATGGTTTAGACCTAGTTTAGACCTGGTTTGGACCTTGTTTAGTCCTGTTTTAGACCTTGTTTAGACCTGGTTTGGACCTTGTTTAGACCTGGTTTGGAACATGTTTAGTCCTGGTTTAGACCTTGTTTAGACCTGGTTTGGACCTTGTTTAGTCCTATTTTAGTCCTGGTTTACTCCTGGTTTAGTCCTGGTTTGAACCTTGTTTAGACCTGGTTTGGACCTTGTTTAGTCCTGGTTTAGACCTAGTTTAGACCTGGTTTGGACCTTGTTTAGTCCTGGTTTAGACCTAGTTTAGACCTTGTTTAGTCCTGGTTTAGACCTAGTTTAGACCTGGTTTGGACCTTGTTTAGTCCTGTTTTAGTCCTGGTTTAGTCCTGGTTTAGTCCTGGTTTGAACCTTGTTTAGACCTGGTTTGGACCTTGTTTAGTCCTGGTTTAGACCTAGTTTAGACCTTGTTTAGTTCTGGTTTAGACCTAGTTTAGACCTGGTTTAGACCTGGTTTAGACCTGGTTTAGACCTGGTTTAGACCTGGTTTGGACCTCGTTTAGACCTGGTTTAGACCTGGTTTAGACCTGGTTTGGACCTTGTTTAGACCTGGTTTAGACCTAGTTTAGACCTGGTTTGGACCTTGTTTAGACCTGGTTAAGACCTAGTTTGGACCTTGTTTAGACCTGGTTTAGACCTAGTTTAGACCTGGTTTAGACCTGGTTTGGAACTTGTTTAGTCCTGGTTTAGACCTAGTTTAGACCTGGTTTGGACCTTGTTTAGTCCTTGTTTAGACCTAGTTTAGACCTGGTTTGGACCTTGTTTAGACCTGGTTTAGACCTAGTTTGGACCTGGTTTGGACCTAGTTTAGTCCTGGTTTAGACCTAGTTTAGACCTGGTTTGGACCTTGTTTAGACCTGGTTTAGACCTAGTTTAGACCTGGTTTGGACCTTGTTTAGACATGGTTTGGACCTTGTTTAGACCTGGTTTAGACCTAGTTTAGACCTGGTTTGGACCTTGTTTAGTCCTGGTTTTGACCTAGCTTAGACCTGGTTTAGACCTGGTTTGGACCTTGTTTAGTCCTGATTTAGACCTGGTTTGGACCTTGTTTAGAAATGGTTTAGACCTAGTTTAGATCTGGTTTGGAACTTGTTTAGACCTGGTTTGGACCTAGTTTAGACCTGGTTTGGAACTTGTTTAGTCCTGGTTTAGACCTAGCTTAGACCTGGTTTAGACCTGGTTTGGACCTAGTTTAGTCCTGGTTTGGACCTTGTTTAGTCCTGGTTTAGACCTAGTTTAGACCTGGTTTGGACCTTGTTTAGTCCTGATTTAGACCTGGTTTGGACCTTGTTTAGAAATGGTTTAGACCTAGTTTAGACCTGGTTTGGACCTTGTTTAGTCCTGGTTTAGACCTAGTTTAGACCTGGTTTAGACCTGGTTTGGACCTAGTTTAGTCCTGGTTTGGACCTTGTTTAGTCCTGGTTTAGACCTAGTTTAGACCTGGTTTAGACCTTGTTTAGACCTGGTTTAGTCCTATTCTAGTCCTGGTTTACTCCTGGTTTAGTCCTGGTTTGAACTTTGTTTAGACCTGGTTTAGACCTAGTTTAGACCTGGTTTTGACCTTGTTTAGACCTGGTTTAGACCTAGTTTGGACCTGGTTTGGACCTAGTTTAGTCCTGGTTTAGACCTAGTTTAGACATGGTTTGGACCTTGTTTAGACCTGGTTTAGACCTAGTTTAGACCTGGTTTGGACCTTGTTTAGTCCTGGTTTTGACCTAGCTTAGACCTGGTTTAGACCTGGTTTGGACCTAGTTTAGTCCTGGTTTGGACCTTGTTTAGTCCTGGTTTAGACCTAGTTTAGACCTAGTTTGGACCTTGTTTAGTCCTTGTTTAGACCTAGTTTAGACCTAGTTTGGACCTTGTTTAGTCCTGATTTAGACCTGGTTTGGACCTTGTTTAGAAATGGTTTAGACCTAGTTTAGACCTGGTTTGGACCTTGTTTAGTCCTGTTTTAGACCTTGTTTAGACCTGGTTTGGACCTTGTTTAGACCTGGTTTGGAACATGTTTAGTCCTGGTTTAGACCTTGTTTAGACCTGGTTTGGACCTTGTTTAGTCCTATTTTAGTCCTGGTTTACTCCTGGTTTAGTCCTGGTTTGAACCTTGTTTAGTCCTGGTTTAGACCTAGTTTAGACCTGGTTTGGACCTTGTTTAGTCCTGGTTTAGACCTAGTTTAGACCTTGTTTAGTCCTGGTTTAGACCTAGTTTAGACCTGGTTTGGACCTTGTTTAGTCCTGTTTTAGTCCTGGTTTAGTCCTGGTTTAGTCCTGGTTTGAACCTTGTTTAGACCTGGTTTGGACCTTGTTTAGTCCTGGTTTAGACCTAGTTTAGACCTTGTTTAGTTCTGGTTTAGACCTAGTTTAGACCTGGTTTGGACCTTGTTTAGACCTGGTTTAGACCTAGTTTAGACCTGGTTTGGACCTTGTTTAGACCTGGTTTAGACCTGGTTTAGACCTGGTTTAGACCTGGTTTAGACCTGGTTTGGACCTCGTTTAGACCTGGTTTAGACCTGGTTTAGACCTGGTTTGGACCTTGTTTAGACCTGGTTTAGACCTAGTTTAGACCTGGTTTGGACCTTGTTTAGACCTGGTTAAGACCTAGTTTGGACCTTGTTTAGACCTGGTTTAGACCTAGTTTAGACCTGGTTTAGACCTGGTTTGGAACTTGTTTAGTCCTGGTTTAGACCTAGTTTAGACCTGGTTTGGACCTTGTTTAGTCCTTGTTTAGACCTAGTTTAGACCTGGTTTGGACCTTGTTTAGTCCTGGTTTAGACCTAGTTTAGACCTTTTTTAGTTCTGGTTTAGACCTAGTTTAGACCTGGTTTAGACCTAGTTTAGACCTTTTTTAGTTCTGGTTTAGACCTAGTTTAGTCCTGGTTTAGACCTAGTTTAGACCTGGTTTGGACCTAGTTTAGACCTGGTTTAGTCCTTGTTTAGACCTGGTTTGGACCTTGTTTAGTCCTGGTTTAGACCTAGTTTAGACCTGGTTTAGACCTGGTTTGGACCTAGTTTAGACCTGGTTTAGACCTTGTTTAGACCTGGTTTGGACCTTTTTTAGACCTGGTTTAGACCTATTTTAGACCTGGTTTGGACCTTGTTTAGTCCTGGTTTAGACCTAGTTTAGACCTTGTTTAGTCCTGGTTTAGACCTAGTTTAGACCTGGTTTGGACCTTGTTTAGTCCTGGTTTAGACCTAGTTTAGACCTGGTTTGGACCTTGTTTAGTCCTGGTTTAGACCTAGTTTAGACCTTGTTTAGTCCTGGTTTAGACCTAGTTTAGACCTGGTTTGGACCTTGTTTAGTCCTGTTTTAGTCCTGGTTTAGTCCTGGTTTAGTCCTGGTTTGAACCTTGTTTAGACCTGGTTTGGACCTTGTTTAGTCCTGGTTTAGACCTAGTTTAGACCTTGTTTAGTTCTGGTTTAGACCTAGTTTAGACCTGGTTTGGACCTTGTTTAGACCTGGTTTAGACCTAGTTTAGACCTGGTTTGGACCTTGTTTAGACCTGGTTTAGACCTGGTTTAGACCTGGTTTAGACCTGGTTTAGACCTGGTTTGGACCTCGTTTAGACCTGGTTTAGACCTGGTTTAGACCTGGTTTGGACCTTGTTTAGACCTGGTTTAGACCTAGTTTAGACCTGGTTTGGACCTTGTTTAGACCTGGTTAAGACCTAGTTTGGACCTTGTTTAGACCTGGTTTAGACCTAGTTTAGACCTGGTTTAGACCTGGTTTGGAACTTGTTTAGTCCTGGTTTAGACCTAGTTTAGACCTGGTTTGGACCTTGTTTAGTCCTTGTTTAGACCTAGTTTAGACCTGGTTTGGACCTTGTTTAGTCCTGGTTTAGACCTAGTTTAGACCTTTTTTAGTTCTGGTTTAGACCTAGTTTAGACCTGGTTTAGACCTAGTTTAGACCTTTTTTAGTTCTGGTTTAGACCTAGTTTAGTCCTGGTTTAGACCTAGTTTAGACCTGGTTTGGACCTAGTTTAGACCTGGTTTAGTCCTTGTTTAGACCTGGTTTGGACCTTGTTTAGTCCTGGTTTAGACCTAGTTTAGACCTGGTTTAGACCTGGTTTGGACCTAGTTTAGACCTGGTTTAGACCTTGTTTAGACCTGGTTTGGACCTTTTTTAGACCTGGTTTAGACCTATTTTAGACCTGGTTTAGAACTGGTTTAGACCTGGTTTGGACCTAGTTTAGTCCTGGTTTAGACCTATTTTAGACCTGGTTTAGAACAGGTTTAGACTTGGTTTAGTCCTGGTTTAGACCTGGTTTAGACCTGGTTTACTCCTGGTTTAGTCCTGGTTTAGACCTGGTTTGGACCTTGTTTAGTTCTGGTTTAGACCTAGTTTAGACCTTGTTTAGTCCTGGTTTAGACCTAGTTTAGACCTGGTTTGGACCTTCTTTAGTCCTGGTTTTAGACCTGGTTTGGACCTGGTTTAGTCCTGGTTTAGACCTGCTTTGGATCTTGTTTAGTCCTGGTTTAGACCTAGTTTAGACCTGGTTTAGACCTTGTTTAGACATAGTTTGGACCTTGTTTAGTCCTGGTTTAGACCTAGTTTAGACATAGTTTGGACCTTGTTTAGTCCTGGTTTAGACCTAGTTTAGACCTAGTTTAGACCTGCTGTAGACCTGGTTTAGTTCTGGTTTAGTCCTGGTTTAGACCTAGTTTAGACCTGATTTGGACCTTGTTTAGACCTGGTTTAGAACTAGTTTAGACCTGGTTTGGACCTTGTTTAGACCTGGTTTAGACCTAGTTTAGACCTGGTTTGGACCTTGTTTAGTCCTGGTTTGGACATTGTTTAGACCTGGTTTGGACCTAGTTTAGACCTGGTTTAGTCCTTGTTTAGACCTGGTTTGGACCTTGTTTAGTCCTGGTTTAGACCTAGTTTAGACCTGGTTTAGACCTGGTTTGGACCTAGTTTAGACCTGGTTTAGACTTTGTTTAGACCTGGTTTGGACCTTTTTTAGACCTGGTTTAGACCTATTTTAGACCTGGTTTAGAACTGGTTTAGACCTGGTTTAGTCCTGGTTTAGACCTGGTTTGGACCTAGTTTAGTCCTGGTTTAGACCTAGTTTAGACCTGGTTTGGACCTTTTTTAGACCTGGTTTAGACCTATTTTAGACCTGGTTTAGAACAGGTTTAGACTTGGTTTAGTCCTGGTTTGGACCTGGTTTGGACCTAGTTTAGTCCTGGTTTAGACCTGGTTTGGACCTTGTTTAGTTCTGGTTTAGATCTAGTTTAGACCTTGTTTAGTCCTGGTTTAGACCTAGTTTAGACCTAGTTTAGACCTGCTGTAGACCTGGTTTAGTTCTGGTTTAGTCCTGGTTTAGACCTAGTTTAGACCTGATTTGGACCTTGTTTAGACCTGGTTTAGACCTAGTTTAGACCTGGTTTGGACCTTGTTTAGACCTGGTTTAGACCTAGTTTAGACCTGGTTTGGACCTTGTTTAGACCTGGTTTAGACCTAGTTTGGACCTGGTTTGGACCTAGTTTAGTCCTGGTTTAGACCTAGTTTAGACCTGGTTTGGACCTTGTTTAGTCCTAGTTTGGACCTAGCTTAGACCTGGTTTAGACCTGGTTTGGACCTAGTTTAGTCCTGGTTTGGACCTTGTTTAGTCCTGGTTTAGACCTAGTTTGGACCTGGTTTGGACCTTGTTTAGTCCTGATTTAGACCTGGTTTGGACCTTGTTTAGAAATGGTTTAGACCTAGTTTAGACCTGGTTTGGACCTTGTTTAGTCCTGTTTTAGACCTAGCTTTGACCTGGTTTAGACCTGGTTTGGACCTAGTTTACACCTGGTTTGGAACATGTTTAGTCCTGGTTTAGACCTTGTTTAGACCTGGTTTGGACCTTGTTTAGTCCTATTTTAGTCCTGGTTTACTCCTGGTTTAGTCCTGGTTTGAACCTTGTTTAGACCTGGTTTGGACCTTGTTTAGACCTGGTTTAGACCTAGTTTAGACCTGGTTTGGACCTTGTTTAGACCTGGTTTAGACCTAGTTTAGACGTGGTTTGGACCTTGTTTAGACCTGGTTTAGACCTAGTTTGGACCTGGTTTGGACCTAGTTTAGTCCTGGTTTAGACCTAGTTTAGACCTGGTTTGGACCTTGTTTAGACCTGGTTTAGACCTAGTTTAGACCTGGTTTGGACCTTGTTTAGACCTGGTTTAGACCTAGTTTAGACCTGGTTTGGACCTTGTTTAGACCTGGTTTAGACCTAGTTTGGACCTGGTTTGGACCTAGTTTAGTCCTGGTTTAGACCTAGTTTAGACCTGGTTTGGACCTTGTTTAGACCTGGTTTAGACCTAGTTTAGACCTGGTTTGGACCTTGTTTAGACCTGGTTTAGACCTAGTTTAGACCTGGTTTGGACCTTGTTTAGTCCTGGTTTAGACCTAGTTTGGACCTGGTTTGGACCTGGTTTGGAACATGTTTAGTCCTGGTTTAGACCTTGTTTAGACCTGGTTTGGACCTTGTTTAGTCCTATTTTAGTCCTGGCTTACTCCTGGTTTAGTCCTGGTTTGAACCTTGTTTAGACCTGGTTTGGACCTTGTTTAGTCCTGGTTTAGACCTAGTTTAGACCTAGTTTAGTCCTGGTTTAGACCTAGTTTAGACCTGGTTTGGACCTTGTTTAGACCTGGTTTAGACCTAGTCTAGACCTGGTTTGGACCTTGTTTAGACCTGGTTTAGACCTAGTTTAGACCTGGTTTGGACCTTGTTTAGTCCTGGTTTTGACCTAGCTTAGACCTGGTTTAGACCTGGTTTGGACCTAGTTTAGTCCTGGTTTGGACCTTGTTTAGTCCTGGTTTAGACCTAGTTTAGACCTGGTTTGGACCTTGTTTAGTCCTGATTTAG
Source organism: Eucyclogobius newberryi (assembly GCA_026437355.1). NCBI lineage: Eukaryota > Metazoa > Chordata > Actinopteri > Gobiiformes > Gobiidae > Eucyclogobius > Eucyclogobius newberryi. Next base: position 39,057,243 of record JAPEHP010000009.1, on the reverse strand, counting down.
ACCTGGTTTGGACCTTGTTTAGAAATGGTTTAGACCTAGTTTAGACCTGGTTTGGACCTTGTTTAGTCCTGTTTTAGACCTAGCTTTGACCTGGTTTAGACCTGGTTTGGACCTAGTTTACACCTGGTTTGGAACATGTTTAGTCCTGGTTTGGACCTTGTTTAGTCCTATTTTAGTCCTGGTTTACTACTGGTTTAGTCCTGGTTTGAACCTTGTTTAGACCTGGTTTGGACCTTGTTTAGTCCTGGTTTAGACCTAGTTTAGACCTTGTTTAGTTCTGGTTTAGACCTGGTTTGGACCTTGTTTAGACCTGGTTTAGACCTAGTTTAGACCTGGTTTGGACCTTGTTTAGACCTGGTTTAAACCTAGTTTAGACCTGGTTTGGACCTTGTTTAGACCTGGTTTAGACCTAGTTTAGACCTGGTTTGGACCTTGTTTAGACCTGGTTTAGACCTAGTTTAGACCTGGTTTGGATCTTGTTTAGACCTGGTTTAGACCTAGTTTAGACCTGGTTTGGACCTTGTTTAGACCTGGTTTAGACCTAGTTTGGACCTGGTTTGGACCTAGTTTAGTCCTGGTTTAGACCTAGTTTACACATGGTTTGGACCTTGTTTAGACCTGGTTTAGACCTGGTTTAGACCTAGTTTAGACCTGGTTTGGACCTTGTTTAGACCTGGTTTAGACCTAGTTTAGACCTGGTTTGGACCTTGTTTAGTCCTGGTTTAGACCTGGTTTGGACCTAGTTTAGTCCTGGTTTAGACCTAGCTTAGACCTGGTTTAGACCTGGTTTGGACTTAGTTTAGTCCTGGTTTGGACCTTGTTTAGTCCTGGTTTAGACCTAGTTTAGACATAGTTTGGACCTTGTTTAGTCCTGATTTAGACCTGGTTTGGACCTTGTTTAGAAATGGTTTAGACCTAGCTTTGACCTGGTTTAGACCTGGTTTGGACCTAGTTTACACCTGGTTTGGAACATGTTTAGTCCTGGTTTGGACCTTGTTTAGTCCTATTTTAGTCCTGGTTTACTCCTGGTTTAGTCCTGGTTTGAACCTTGTTTAGACCTGGTTTGGACCTTGTTTAGTCCTGGTTTAGACCTAGTTTAGACCTTGTTTAGTTCTGGTTTAGACCTGGTTTGGACCTTGTTTAGACCTGGTTTAGACCTAGTTTAGACCTGGTTTGGACCTTGTTTAGACCTGGTTTAGACCTAGTTTAGACCTGGTTTGGACCTTGTTTAGACCTGGTTTAGACCTAGTTTAGACCTGGTTTGGACCTTGTTTAGACCTGGTTTAGACCTAGTTTGGACCTGGTTTGGACCTTGTTTAGTCCTATTTTAGTCCTGGTTTACTCCTGGTTTAGTCCTGGTTTGAACCTTGTTTAGACCTGGTTTGGACCTTGTTTAGTCCTGGTTTAGACCTTGTTTAGACCTGGTTTGGACCTTGTTTAGTCCTATTTTAGTCCTGGTTTACTCCTGGTTTAGTCCTGGTTTGAACCTTGTTTAGACCTGGTTTGGACCTTGTTTAGTCCTGGTTTAGACCTAGTTTAGACCTGGTTTGGACCTTGTTTAGTCCTAGTTTGGACCTGGTTTGGACCTAGTTTAGTCCTGGTTTAGACCTAGTTTAGACCTGGTTTGGACCTGGTTTAGACCTGGTTTAGACCTAGTCTAGACCTGGTTTGGACCTTGTTTAGACCTGGTTTAGACCTAGTTTAGACCTGGTTTGGACCTTGTTTAGTCCTGGTTTTGACCTAGCTTAGACCTGGTTTAGACCTGGTTTGGACCTAGTTTAGTCCTGGTTTGGACCTTGTTTAGTCCTGGTTTAGACCTAGTTTAGACCTGGTTTGGACCTTGTTTAGTCCTGGCTTAGACCTAGTTTAGACCTGGTTTGGACCTTGTTTAGACCTGGTTTAGACCTAGTTTAGACCTGGTTTGGACCTGGTTTAGACCTGGTTTAGACCTAGTCTAGACCTGGTTTGGACCTTGTTTAGACCTGGTTTAGACCTAGTTTAGACCTGGTTTGGACCTTGTTTAGTCCTGGTTTTGACCTAGCTTAGACCTGGTTTAGACCTGGTTTGGACCTAGTTTAGTCCTGGTTTGGACCTTGTTTAGTCCTGGTTTAGACCTAGTTTAGACCTGGTTTGGACCTTGTTTAGTCCTGGTTTAGACCTAGTTTAGACCTGGTTTGGACCTTGTTTAGTCCTGGTTTTGACCTAGCTTAGACCTGGTTTAGACCTGGTTTGGACCTAGTTTAGTCCTGGTTTGGACCTTGTTTAGTCCTGGTTTAGACCTAGTTTAGTCCTGGTTTTGACCTAGCTTAGACCTGGTTTAGACCTGGTTTGGACCTAGTTTAGTCCTGGTTTGGACCTTGTTTAGTCCTGGTTTAGACCTAGTTTAGACATAGTTTGGACCTTGTTTAGTCCTGATTTAGACCTGGTTTGGACCTTGTTTAGACCTGGTTTAGACCTAGTTTAGACCTGGTTTGGACCTTGTTTAGACCTGGTTTAGACCTAGTTTGGACCTTGTTTAGACCTGGTTTGGACCTTGTTTAGTCCTATTTTAGTCCTGGTTTACTCCTGGTTTAGTCCTGGTTTGGACCTTGTTTAGTCCTGGTTTAGACCTAGTTTAGACCTTGTTTAGTTCTGGTTTAGACCTGGTTTGGACCTTGTTTAGACCTGGTTTAGACCTAGTTTAGACCTGGTTTGGACCTTGTTTAGACCTGGTTTAAACCTAGTTTAGACCTGGTTTGGACCTTGTTTAGACCTGGTTTAGACCTAGTTTAGACCTGGTTTGGACCTTGTTTGGACCTGGTTTAGACCTAGTTTAGACCTGGTTTGGACCTTGTTTAGACCTGGTTTAGACCTAGTTTAGTCCTGGTTTAGACCTAGTTTAGACCTGGTTTGGACCTTGTTTAGACCTGGTTTAGACCTAGTTTGGACCTGGTTTGGACCTAGTTTACACATGGTTTGGACCTTGTTTAGACCTGGTTTAGACCTAGTTTAGACCTGGTTTGGACCTTGTTTAGACCTGGTTTAGACCTAGTTTAGACCTGGTATGGACCTTGTTTAGTCCTGGTTTTGACCTGGTTTGGACCTAGTTTAGTCCTGGTTTAGACCCAGTTTAGACCTGGTTTGGACCTTGTTTAGTCCTGGTTTAGACCTGGTTTGGACCTTGTTTAGACCTGGTTTAGACCTAGTTTAGACCTGGTTTGGACCTTGTTTAGTCCTTGTTTATACCTAGTTTAGACCTGGTTTGGACCTTGTTTAGACCTGGTTTAGACCTAGTTTAGACCTGGTTTGGACCTTGTTTAGACCTAGTTTGGACCTGGTTTGGACCTAGTTTAGTCCTGGTTTAGACCTAGTTTAGACCTGGTTTGGACCTTGTTTAGACCTGGTTTATACCTAGTTTAGACCTGGTTTGGAGCTTGTTTAGACCTGGTTTAGACCTAGTTTAGACCTGGTTTGGACCTTGTTTAGACCTGGTTTAGACCTAGTTTGGACCTGGTTTGGACCTGGTTTAGTCCTGGTTTAGACCTAGTTTAGACATGGTTTGGACCTTGTTTAGACCTGGTTTAGACCTAGTTTAGACCTGGTTTGGACCTTGTTTAGACCTGGTTTAGACCTAGTTTAGACCTGGTTTGGACCTTGTTTAGTCCTGGTTTTGACCTAGCTTAGACCTGGTTTGGACCTTGTTTAGTCCTGGTTTAGACCTAGTTTAGACCTAGTTTAGACCTGGTTTGGACCTAGTTTAGTCCTGGTTTGGACCTTGTTTAGTCCTGGTTTAGACCTAGTTTAGACCTGGTTTGGACCTTGTTTAGTCCTGGTTTAGACCTAGTTTAGACCTAGTTTGGACCTTGTTTAGTCCTGATTTAGACCTGGTTTGGACCTTGTTTAGAAATGGTTTAGACCTAGTTTAGACCTGGTTTGGACCTTGTTTAGTCCTGGTTTAGACCTAGTTTAGACCTGGTTTAGACCTGGTTTGGACCTAGTTTAGTCCTGGTTTGGACCTTGTTTAGTCCTGGTTTAGACCTAGTTTAGACCTGGTTTGGACCTTGTTTAGTCCTGGTTTAGACCTTGTTTAGACCTGGTTTGGACCTTGTTTAGTCCTATTTTAGTCCTGGTTTACTCCTGGTTTAGTCCTGGTTTGAACTTTGTTTAGACCTGGTTTGGACCTTGTTTAGACCTGGTTTAGACCTAGTTTAGACTTGGTTTGGACCTTGTTTAGACCTGGTTTAGACCTAGTTTAGACCTGGTTTGGACCTTGTTTAGACCTGGTTTAGTCCTTGTTTAGTCCTGGTTTGGACCTTTTTTAGACCTGGTTTAGACCTATTTTAGACCTGGTTTAGAACTGGTTTAGACCTGGTTTAGTCCTGGTTTAGACCTGGTTTGGACCTAGTTTAGTCCTGGTTTAGACCTAGTTTAGACCTGGTTTGGACCTTTTTTAGACCTGGTTTAGACCTATTTTAGACCTGGTTTAGAACAGGTTTAGACTTGGTTTAGTCCTGGTTTAGACCTGGTTTGGACCTAGTTCAGTCCTGGTTTAGTCCTGGTTTACACCTGGTTTGGACCTTTTTAGTTCTGGTTTAGACCTAGTTTAGACCTTGTTTAGTCCTGGTTTAGACCTAGTTTAGACCTAGTTTAGACCTGCTGTAGACCTGGTTTAGTTCTGGTTTAGTCCTGGTTTAGACCTAGTTTAGACCTGATTTGGACCTTGTTTAGACCTGGTTTAGACCTAGTTTAGACCTGGTTTGGACCTTGTTTAGACCTGGTTTAGACCTAGTTTAGACCTGGTTTGGACCTTGTTTAGACCTGGTTTAGACCTAGTTTGGACCTGGTTTGGACCTAGTTTAGTCCTGGTTTAGACCTAGTTTAGACTAGGTTTGGACCTTGTTTAGACCTGGTTTAGACCTAGTTTAGACCTGGTTTGGACCTTGTTTAGACCTGGTTTAGACCTAGTTTAGACCTGATTTGGACCTTGTTTAGTCCTGGTTTTGACCTAGCTTAGACCTGGTTTAGACCTGGTTTGGACCTAGTTTAGACCTGGTTTGGAACTTGTTTAGTCCTGGTTTAGACCTAGCTTAGACCTGGTTTAGACCTGGTTTGGACCTAGTTTAGACCTGGTTTGGAACTTGTTTAGTCCTGGTTTTGACCTAGCTTAGACCTGGTTTAGACCTGGTTTAGACCTAGTTTAGACCTGGTTTGGACCTTGTTTAGACCTGGTTTAGACCTAGTTTAGACCTGATTTGGACCTTGTTTAGTCCTGGTTTTGACCTAGCTTAGACCTGGTTTAGACCTGGTTTGGACCTAGTTTAGTCCTGGTTTGGACCTTGTTTAGTCCTGGTTTAGACCTAGTTTAGACCTAGTTTGGACCTTGTTTAGTCCTGATTTAGACCTGGTTTGGACCTTGTTTAGTCCTGGTTTTGACCTAGCTTTGACCTGGTTTAGACCTGGTTTGGACCTAGTTTACACCTGGTTTGGAACATGTTTAGTCCTGGTTTAGACCTTGTTTAGACCTGGTTTGGACCTTGTTTAGTCCTATTTTAGTCCTGGTTTACTCCTGGTTTAGTCCTGGTTTGAACCTTGTTTAGACCTGGTTTGGACCTTGTTTAGACCTGGTTTAGACCTAGTTTAGACCTGGTTTGGACCTTGTTTAGACCTGGTTTAGACCTAGTTTGGACCTGGTTTGGACCTAGTTTAGTCCTGGTTTAGACCTAGTTTAGACCTGGTTTGGACCTTGTTTAGACCTGGTTTAGACCTAGTTTAGACCTGGTTTGGACCTTGTTTAGACCTGGTTTAGACCTAGTTTAGACCTGGTTTGGACCTTGTTTAGACCTGGTTTAGACCTAGTTTGGACCTGGTTTGGACCTGGTTTGGAACATGTTTAGTCCTGGTTTAGACCTTGTTTAGACCTGGTTTGGACCTTGTTTAGTCCTATTTTAGTCCTGGCTTACTCCTGGTTTAGTCCTGGTTTGAACCTTGTTTAGACCTGGTTTGGACCTTGTTTAGACCTGGTTTAGACCTAGTTTGGACCTGGTTTGGACCTGGTTTGGAACATGTTTAGTCCTGGTTTAGACCTAGTTTAGACCTGGTTTGGACCTTGTTTAGACCTGGTTTAGACCTAGTTTAGACCTGGTTTGGACCTTGTTTAGACCTGGTTTAGACCTAGTTTGGACCTGGTTTGGACCTGGTTTGGAACATGTTTAGTCCTGGTTTAGACCTAGTTTAGACCTGGTTTGGACCTTGTTTAGACCTGGTTTAGACCTAGTCTAGACCTGGTTTGGACCTTGTTTAGACCTGGTTTAGACCTAGTTTAGACCTGGTTTGGACCTTGTTTAGTCCTAGTTTGGACCTGGTTTGGACCTAGTTTAGTCCTGGTTTAGACCTAGTTTAGACCTGGTTTGGACCTTGTTTAGACCTGGTTTAGACCTAGTCTAGACCTGGTTTGGACCTTGTTTAGACCTGGTTTAGACCTAGTTTAGACCTGGTTTGGACCTTGTTTAGTCCTGGTTTTGACCTAGCTTAGACCTGGTTTAGACCTGGTTTGGACCTAGTTTAGTCCTGGTTTGGACCTTGTTTAGTCCTGGTTTAGACCTAGTTTAGACCTGGTTTGGACCTTGTTTAGTCCTGATTTAGACCTGGTTTGGACCTTGTTTAGAAATGGTTTAGACCTAGTTTAGACCTGGTTTGGACCTTGTTTAGTCCTGTTTTAGACCTAGCTTTGACCTGGTTTAGACCTGGTTTGGACCTAGTTTACACCTGGTTTGGAACATGTTTAGTCCTGGTTTGGACCTTGTTTAGTCCTGGTTTACTCCTGGTTTAGTCCTGGTTTGAACCTTGTTTAGACCTGGTTTGGACCTTGTTTAGTCCTGGTTTAGACCTAGTTTAGACCTTGTTTAGTTCTGGTTTAGACCTGGTTTGGACCTTGTTTAGACCTGGTTTAGACCTAGTTTAGACCTGGTTTGGACCTTGTTTAGACCTGGTTTAAACCTAGTTTAGACCTGGTTTGGACCTTGTTTAGACCTGGTTTAGACCTAGTTTAGACCTGGTTTGGACCTTGTTTAGACCTGGTTTAGACCTAGTTTAGACCTGGTTTGGACCTTGTTTAGACCTGGTTTAGACCTAGTTTAGACCTGGTTTGGACCTTGTTTAGACCTGGTTTAGACCTAGTTTGGACCTGGTTTGGACCTAGTTTAGTCCTGGTTTAGACCTAGTTTACACATGGTTTGGACCTTGTTTAGACCTGGTTTAGACCTGGTTTAGACCTAGTTTAGACCTGGTTTGGACCTTGTTTAGACCTGGTTTAGACCTAGTTTAGACCTGGTTTGGACCTTGTTTAGTCCTGGTTTAGACCTGGTTTGGACCTAGTTTAGTCCTGGTTTAGACCCAGTTTAGACCTGGTTTGGACCTTGTTTAGTCCTGGTTTAGACCTAGTTTAGACCTGGTTTGGACCTTGTTTAGTCCTGGTTTAGACCTGGTTTGGACCTAGTTTAGTCCTGGTTTAGACCCAGTTTAGACCTGGTTTGGACCTTGTTTAGTCCTGGTTTAGACCTAGTTTAGACCTGGTTTGGACCTTGTTTAGTCCTGGTTTAGACCTGGTTTGGACCTAGTTTAGTCCTGGTTTAGACCTAGTTTAGACCTGGTTTGGACCTTGTTTAGTCCTGGTTTAGACCTGGTTTGGACCTAGTTTAGTCCTGGTTTAGACCCAGTTTAGACCTGGTTTGGACCTTGTTTAGTCCTGGTTTAGACCTGGTTTGGACCTAGTTTAGTCCTGGTTTAGACCCAGTTTAGACCTGGTTTGGACCTTGTTTAGTCCTGGTTTAGACCTAGTTTAGACCTGGTTTGGACCTTGTTTAGACCTGGTTTAGACCTAGTTTAGACCTGGTTTGGACCTTGTTTAGTCCTTGTTTATACCTAGTTTAGACCTGGTTTGGACCTTGTTTAGACCTGGTTTAGAACTAGTTTAGACCTGGTTTGGACCTTGTTTAGACCTGGTTTAGACCTAGTTTGGACCTGGTTTGGACCTAGTTTAGTCCTGGTTTAGACCTAGTTTAGACCTGGTTTGGACCTTGTTTAGACCTGGTTTAGACCTAGTTTAGACCTGGTTTGGACCTTGTTTAGACCTGGTTTAGACCTAGTTTAGACCTGGTTTGGACCTTGTTTAGACCTGGTTTAGACCTAGTTTAGACCTGGTTTGGACCTTGTTTAGTCCTGGTTTTGACCTAGCTTAGACCTGGTTTAGACCTGGTTTGGACCTAGTTTAGACCTGGTTTGGAACTTGTTTAGTCCTGGTTTAGACCTAGCTTAGACCTGGTTTAGACCTGGTTTGGACCTAGTTTAGTCCTGGTTTGGACCTTGTTTAGTCCTGGTTTAGACCTAGTTTAGACCTGGTTTGGACCTTGTTTAGTCCTGGTTTAGACCTAGTTTAGACCTAGTTTGGACCTTGTTTAGTCCTGATTTAGACCTGGTTTGGACCTCGTTTAGAAATGGTTTAGACCTAGTTTAGACCTGGTTTGGACCTTGTTTAGTCCTGGTTTAGACCTAGTTTAGACCTGGTTTAGACCTGGTTTGGACCTAGTTTAGTCCTGGTTTGGACCTTGTTTAGTCCTGGTTTAGACCTAGTTTAGACCTGGTTTGGACCTTGTTTAGTCCTGGTTTAGACCTAGTTTAGACCTAGTTTGGACCTTGTTTAGTCCTGGTTTAGACCTGGTTTGGACCTTGTTTAGACCTGGTTTAGACCTAGTTTGGACCTGGTTTGGACCTAGTTTAGTCCTGGTTTAGACCTAGTTTAGACCTGGTTTGGACCTTGTTTAGAAATGGTTTAGACCTAGTTTAGACCTGGCTTGGACCTTGTTTAGTCCTGTTTTAGACCTTGTTTAGACCTGGTTTGGACCTTGTTTAGTCCTATTTTAGTCCTGGTTCACTCCTGGTTTAGTCCTGGTTTGAACCTTGTTTAGACCTGGTTTGGACCTTGTTTAGTCCTGGTTTAGACCTAGTTTAGACCTGGTTTGGACCTTGTTTAGTCCTTGTTTAGTTCTGGTTTAGACCTAGTTTAGACCTGGTTTGGACCTTGTTTAGACCTGGTTTAGACCTAGTTTAGACCTTGTTTAGTTCTGGTTTAGACCTAGTTTAGACCTGGTTTGGACCTTGTTTAGACCTGGTTTAGACCTAGTTTAGACCTGGTTTGGACCTTGTTTAGACCTGGTTTAGACCTGGTTTAGACCTGGTTTGGACCTTGTTTAGACCTGGTTTAGACCTAGTTTAGACCTGGTTTGGACCTTGTTTAGACCTGGTTTAGACCTAGTTTAGACCTGGTTTGGACCTTGTTTAGACCTGGTTTAGACCTAGTTTGGACCTGGTTTGGACCTAGTTTAGTCCTGGTTTAGACCTAGTTTACACATGGTTTGGACCTTGTTTAGACCTGGTTTAGACCTAGTTTAGACCTGGTTTGGACCTTGTTTAGACCTGGTTTAGACCTAGTTTAGACCTGGTTTGGACCTTGTTTAGACCTGGTTTAGACCTAGTTTAGACCTGGTTTGGACCTTGTTTAGTCCTGGTTTAGACCTAGCTTAGACCTGGTTTAGACCTGGTTTGGACCTAGTTTAGACCTGGTTTGGACCTTGTTTAGTCCTGGTTTAGACCCAGTTTAGACCTGGTTTGGAACTTGTTTAGTCCTGGTTTAGACCTAGTTTAGACCTGGTTTGGACCTTGTTTAGTCCTGGTTTAGACCTAGTTTAGACCTTGTTTAGTTCTGGTTTAGACCTAGTTTAGACCTGGTTTGGACCTTGTTTAGTCCTGGTTTAGTCCTGGTGTAGACCTGGTTTACTCCTGGTTTAGTCCTGGTTTAGACCTGGTTTGAACCTTGTTTAGACCTGGTTTGGACCTTGTTTAGTCCTGGTTTAGACCTAGTTTAGACCTGGTTTGGACCTTGTTTAGTCCTGGTTTAGACCTAGTTTAGACCTGGTTTGGACCTAGTTTAGTCCTGGTTTAGACCTGGTTTGGACCTTGTTTAGTCCTGGTTTAGACCTAGTTTAGACCTGGTTTTGACCTTTTTTAGTCCTGGTTTAGACCTGGTTTGGACCTTGTTTAGACCTGGTTTAGACCTAGTTTAGACCTGGTTTTGACCTAGTTTAGTCCTGGTTTAGACCTGGTTTGGACCTTGTTTAGACCTGGTTTAGACCTAGTTTAGACCTGGTTTGGACCTTGTTTAGTCCTGGTTTAGACCCAGCTTAGACCTGGTTTGGACCTGGTTTGAACCTTGTTTAGACCTGGTTTGGACCTTGTTTAGTCCTGGTTTAGACCTAGTTTGGACCTGGTTTGGACCTTGTTTAGTCCTGTTTTAGTCCTGGTTTAGTCCTGGTTTGAACCTTGTTTAGACCTGGTTTGGACCTTGTTTAGTCCTGGTTTAGACCTAGTTTAGACCTGGTTTGGACCTTGTTTAGTCCTGGTTTAGACCTAGTTTAGACCTTGTTTAGTTCTGGTTTAGACCTAGTTTAGACCTGGTTTGGACCTTGTTTAGTCCTGGTTTAGTCCTGGTGTAGATCTGGTGTAAACCTGGCTTAGTCCTGGTTTAGACCTGGTTTACTCCTGGTTTATTCCTTGTTTAGACCTAGTTTAGACCTGGTTTGGACCTTGTTTAGTCCTGGTTTAGACCTAGTTTAGACCTGGTTTGGACCTTGTTTAGTCCTGGTTTAGACCTAGTTTAGACCTTTTTTAGTTCTGGTTTAGACCTAGTTTAGACCTGGTTTAGACCTAGTTTAGACCTTTTTTAGTTCTGGTTTAGACCTAGTTTAGTCCTGGTTTAGACCTAGTTTAGACCTGGTTTGGACCTTGTTTAGTCCTGGTTTGGACATTGTTTAGTCCTGGTTTGGACCTAGTTTAGACCTGGTTTAGTCCTTGTTTAGACCTGGTTTGGACCTTGTTTAGTCCTGGTTTAGACCTAGTTTAGACCTGGTTTAGACCTGGTTTGGACCTAGTTTAGACCTGGTTTAGACCTTGTTTAGACCTGGTTTGGACCTTTTTTAGACCTGGTTTAGAACTGGTTTAGACCTGGTTTAGTCCTGGTTTAGACCTGGTTTAGACCTGGTTTAGACCTGGTTTACTCCTGGTTTAGTCCTGGTTTAGACCTGGTTTGGACCTTGTTTAGTTCTGGTTTAGACCTAGTTTAGACCTTGTTTAGTCCTGGTTTAGACCTAGTTTAGACCTGGTTTGGACCTTCTTTAGTCCTGGTTTTAGACCTGGTTTGGACCTGGTTTAGTCCTGGTTTATACCTAGTTTAGACCTGGTTTAGACCTGGTTTGGACCTAGTTTAGACCTGGTTTAGACCTTGTTTAGACCTAGTTTGGACCTTGTTTAGTCCTGGTTTGGACCTAGTTTAGACCTAGTTTAGACCTGCTGTAGACCTGGTTTAGTTCTGGTTTAGTCCTGGTTTAGACCTAGTTTAGACCTGATTTGGACCTTGTTTAGACCTGGTTTAGACCTGGTTTGGACCTTGTTTAGACCTGGTTTAGACCTAGTTTAGACCTGGTTTGGACCTTGTTTAGACCTGGTTTAGACCTAGTTTGGACCTGGTTTGGACCTAGTTTAGTCCTGGTTTAGACCTAGTTTAGACCTGGTTTGGACCTTGTTTAGTCCTGGTTTAGACCTAGTTTAGACCTTTTTTAGTTCTGGTTTAGACCTAGTTTAGACCTGGTTTAGACCTAGTTTAGACCTTTTTTAGTTCTGGTTTAGACCTAGTTTAGTCCTGGTTCAGACCTAGTTTAGACCTGGTTTGGACCTTGTTTAGTCCTGGTTTGGACATTGTTTAGTCCTGGTTTGGACCTAGTTTAGACCTGGTTTAGTCCTTGTTTAGACCTAGTTTAGACCTGGTTTGGACCTTGTTTAGACCTGGTTTAGACCTAGTTTAGACCTGGTTTGGACCTGGTTTAGTCCTGGTTTAGACCTAGTTTAGACATGGTTTGGACCTTGTTCAGACCTGGTTTAGACCTAGTTTAGACCTGGTTTGGACCTTGTTTAGACCTGGTTTAGACCTAGTTTAGACCTGGTTTGGACCTTGTTTAGTCCTGGTTTTGACCTAGCTTAGACCTGGTTTAGACCTGGTTTGGACCTAGTTTAGACCTGGTTTGGAACTTGTTTAGTCCTGGTTTAGACCTAGCTTAGACCTGGTTTAGACCTGGTTTGGACCTAGTTTAGTCCTGGTTTGGACCTTGTTTAGTCCTGGTTTAGACCTAGTTTAGAACTGGTTTGGACCTTGTTTAGTCCTGGTTTAGACCTAGTTTAGACCTAGTTTGGACCTTGTTTAGTCCTGATTTAGACCTGGTTTGGACCTTGTTTAGAAATGGTTTAGACCTAGTTTAGACCTGGTTTAGACCTGGTTTGGACCTAGTTTAGTCCTGGTTTGGACCTTGTTTAGTCCTGGTTTAGACCTAGTTTAGACCTGGTTTGGACCTTGTTTAGTCCTGGTTTAGACCTAGTTTAGACCTAGTTTGGACCTTGTTTAGTCCTGGTTTAGACCTGGTTTGGACCTTGTTTAGACCTGGTTTAGACCTAGTTTAGACTTGGTTTGGACCTTGTTTGGACCTGGTTTAGACCTAGTTTAGACCTGGTTTGGACCTTGTTTAGACCTGGTTTAGACCTAGTTTAGACCTGGTTTTGACCTTGTTTAGACCTGGTTTAGACCTAGTTTAGACCTGGTTTGGACCTTGTTTAGACCTGGTTTAGACCTAGTTTGGACCTGGTTTGGACCTTGTTTAGACCTGGTTTAGACCTAGCTTAGACCTGGTTTAGACCTGGTTTGGACCTAGTTTAGTCCTGGTTTGGACCTTGTTTAGTCCTGGTTTAGACCTAGTTTAGACCTGGTTTGGACCTTGTTTAGTCCTGGTTTAGACCTAGTTTAGACCTAGTTTGGACCTTGTTTAGTCCTGATCTAGACCTGGTTTGGACCTTGTTTAGAAATGGTTTAGACCTAGTTTAGACCTGGTTTGGACCTTGTTTAGTCCTGTTTTAGACCTTGTTTAGACCTGGTTTGGACCTTGTTTAGTCCTATTTTAGTCCTGGTTCACTCCTGGTTTAGTCCTGGTTTGAACCTTGTTTAGACCTGGTTTGGAACATGTTTAATCCTGGTTTAGACCTTGTTTAGACCTGGTTTGGACCTTGTTTAGTCCTATTTTAGTCCTGGTTTACTCCTGGTTTAGTCCTGGTTTGAACCTTGTTTAGACCTGGTTTGGACCTTGTCTAGTCCTGGTTTAGACCTAGTTTAGACCTGGTTTGGACCTTGTTTAGACCTGGTTTAGACCTAGTTTAGACCTGGTTTGGACCTTGTTTAGACCTGGTTTAGACCTGGTTTAGACCTGGTTTGGACCTTGTTTAGACCTGGTTTAGACCTAGTTTAGACCTGGTTTGGACCTTGTTTAGACCTGGTTTAGACCTAGTTAAGACCTAGTTTGGACCTTGTTTAGACCTGGTTTAGACCTAGTTTAGACCTGGTTTGGACCTTGTTTAGACCTGGTTTAGACCTAGTTTGGACCTGGTTTGGACCTAGTTTAGTCCTGGTTTAGACCTAGTTTAGACCTGGTTTGGACCTTGTTTAGTCCTGGTTTAGACCTAGTTTAGACCTTGTTTAGTTCTGGTTTAGACCTAGTTTAGACCTGGTTTGGACCTTGTTTAGACCTGGTTTAGACCTAGTTTACACATGGTTTGGACCTTGTTTAGACCTGGTTTAGACCTAGTTTAGACCTGGTTTGGACCTTGTTTAGACCTGGTTTGGACCTAGTTTAGACCTGGTTTGGACCTTGTTTAGACCTGGTTTAGACCTAGTTTAGACCTGGTTTGGACCTTGTTTAGTCCTGGTTTAGACCCAGTTTAGACCTGGTTTGGAACTTGTTTAGTCCTGGTTTAGACCTAGTTTAGACCTGGTTTGGACCTTGTTTAGTCCTGGTTTAGACCTAGTTTAGACCTTGTTTAGTTCTGGTTTAGACCTAGTTTAGACCTGGTTTGGACCTTGTTTAGTCCTGGTTTAGTCCTGGTGTAGACCTGGTTTACTCCTGGTTTAGTCCTGGTTTAGACCTGGTTTGAACCTTGTTTAGACCTGGTTTGGACCTTGTTTAGTCCTGGTTTAGACCTAGTTTAGACCTGGTTTGGACCTTGTTTAGTCCTGGTTTAGACCTAGTTTAGACCTGGTTTTGACCTTTTTTAGTCCTGGTTTAGACCTGGTTTGGACCTTGTTTAGACCTGGTTTAGACCTAGTTTAGACCTGGTTTGGACCTAGTTTAGTCCTGGTTTAGACCTGGTTTGGACCTTGTTTAGTCCTGGTTTAGACCTAGTTTAGACCTGGTTTTGACCTTTTTTAGTCCTGGTTTAGACCTGGTTTGGACCTTGTTTAGACCTGGTTTAGACCTAGTTTAGACCTGGTTTGGACCTAGTTTAGTCCTGGTTTAGACCTGGTTTGGACCTTGTTTAGACCTGGTTTAGACCTAGTTTAGACCTGGTTTGGACCTTGTTTAGTCCTGGTTTAGACCCAGCTTAGACCTGGTTTGGACCTGGTTTGAACCTTGTTTAGACCTGGTTTGGACCTTGTTTAGTCCTGGTTTATACCTAGTTTGGACCTGGTTTGGACCTTGTTTAGTCCTGTTTTAGTCCTGGTTTAGTCCTGGTTTGAACCTTGTTTAGACCTGGTTTGGACCTTGTTTAGTCCTGGTTTAGACCTAGTTTAGACCTGGTTTGGACCTTGTTTAGTCCTGGTTTAGACCTAGTTTAGACCTTGTTTAGTTCTGGTTTAGACCTTGTTTAGTCCTGGTTTAGTCCTGGTGTAGATCTGGTGTAAACCTGGCTTAGTCCTGGTTTAGACCTGGTTTACTCCTGGTTTATTCCTTGTTTAGACCTAGTTTAGACCTGGTTTGGACCTTGTTTAGTCCTGGTTTAGACCTAGTTTAGACCTGGTTTTGACCTTGTTTAGTCCTGGTTTAGACCTAGTTTAGACCTTTTTTAGTTCTGGTTTAGACCTAGTTTAGACCTGGTTTAGACCTAGTTTAAACCTTTTTTAGTTCTGGTTTAGACCTAGTTTAGTCCTGGTTTAGACCTTGTTTAGACCTGGTTTGGACCTTTTTTAGACCTGGTTTAGACCTATTTTAGACCTGGTTTAGAACTGGTTTAGACCTGGTTTAGTCCTGGTTTAGACCTGGTTTGGACCTAGTTTAGTCCTGGTTTAGACCTATTTTAGACCTGGTTTAGAACAGGTTTAGACTTGGTTTAGTCCCGGTTTAGACCTGGTTTAGACCTGGTTTACTCCTGGTTTAGTCCTGGTTTAGACCTGGTTTGGACCTTGTTTAGTTCTGGTTTAGACCTAGTTTAGACCTTGTTTAGTCCTGGTTTAGACCTAGTTTAGACCTGGTTTGGACCTTCTTTAGTCCTGGTTTTAGACCTGGTTTGGACCTGGTTTAGTCCTGGTTTAGACCTGCTTTGGATCTTGTTTAGTCCTGGTTTATACCTAGTTTAGACCTGGTTTGGACCTTCTTTAGTCCTGGTTTTAGACCTGGTTTGGACCTGGTTTAGTCCTGGTTTAGACCTGCTTTGGATCTTGTTTAGTCCTGGTTTATACCTAGTTTAGACCTGGTTTAGACCTGGTTTGGACCTAGTTTAGACCTGGTTTAGACCTTGTTTAGACCTAGTTTGGACCTTGTTTAGTCCTGGTTTAGACCTAGTTTAGACCTAGTTTAGACCTGCTGTAGACCTGGTTTAGTTCTGGTTTAGTCCTGGTTTAGACCTAGTTTAGACCTGATTTAGACCTGGTTTGGACCTTGTTTAGACCTGGTTTAGACCTGGTTTAGACCTGGTTTGGACCTTGTTTAGACCTGGTTTAGACCTAGTTTAGACCTGGTTTGGACCTTGTTTAGACCTGGTTTAGACCTAGTTTAGACCTGGTTTGGACCTTGTTTAGACCTGGTTTAGACCTAGTTTGGACCTGGTTTGGACCTAGTTTAGTCCTGGTTTAGACCTAGTTTAGACCTGGTTTGGACCTTGTTTAGTCCTGGTTTAGACCTAGTTTAGACCTTTTTTAGTTCTGGTTTAGACCTAGTTTAGACCTGGTTTAGACCTAGTTTAGACCTTTTTTAGTTCTGGTTTAGACCTAGTTTAGTCCTGGTTCAGACCTAGTTTAGACCTGGTTTGGACCTTGTTTAGTCCTGGTTTGGACATTGTTTAGTCCTGGTTTGGACCTAGTTTAGACCTGGTTTAGTCCTTGTTTAGACCTGGTTTGGACCTTGTTTAGTCCTGGTTTAGACCTAGTTTAGACCTGGTTTAGACCTGGTTTGGACCTAGTTTAGACCTGGTTTAGACCTTGTTTAGACCTGGTTTGGACCTTTTTTAGACCTGGTTTAGACCTATTTTAAACATGGTTTAGAACTGGTTTAGACCTGGTTTAGTCCTGGTTTAGACCTGGTTTGGACCTAGTTTAGTCCTGGTTTAGACCTAGTTTAGACCTGGTTTGGACCTTTTTTAGACCTGGTTTAGACCTATTTTAGACCTGGTTTAGAACAGGTTTAGACTTGGTTTAGTCCTGGTTTAGACCTGGTTTGGACCTAGTTCAGTCCTGGTTTAGACCTGGTTTACTCCTGGTTTAGTCCTGGTTTAGACCTGGTTTGGACCTTGTTTAGTTCTGGTTTAGACCTAGTTTAGACCTAGTTTAGACCTGCTGTAGACCTGGTTTAGTTCTGGTTTAGTCCTGGTTTAGACCTAGTTTAGACCTGATTTGGACCTTGTTTAGACCTGGTTTAGACCTGGTTTAGACCTGGTTTGGACCTTGTTTAGACCTGGTTTAGACCTAGTTTAGACCTGGTTTGGACCTTGTTTAGACCTGGTTTAGACCTAGTTTAGACCTGGTTTGGACCTTGTTTAGACCTGGTTTAGACCTAGTTTGGACCTGGTTTGGACCTAGTTTAGTCCTGGTTTAGACCTAGTTTAGACTAGGTTTGGACCTTGTTTAGACCTGGTTTAGACCTAGTTTAGACCTGGTTTGGACCTTGTTTAGACCTGGTTTAGACCTAGTTTAGACCTGATTTGGACCTTGTTTAGTCCTGGTTTTGACCTAGCTTAGACCTGGTTTAGACCTGGTTTGGACCTAGTTTAGACCTGGTTTGGAACTTGTTTAGTCCTGGTTTAGACCTAGCTTAGACCTGGTTTAGACCTGGTTTGGACCTAGTTTAGTCCTGGTTTGGACCTTGTTTAGTCCTTGTTTAGACCTAGTTTGGACCTGGTTTGGACCTAGTTTAGTCCTGGTTTAGACCTAGTTTAGACCTGGTTTGGACCTTGTTTAGACCTGGTTTAGACCTGGTTTGGACCTTGTTTGGACCTGGTTTGGACCTAGTTTAGACATGGTTTGGACCTTGTTTAGACCTGGTTTAGACCTAGTTTAGACCTGGTTTGGACCTTGTTTAGACCTGGTTTAGACCTAGTTTAGACCTGGTTTGGACCTTGTTTAGTCCTGGTTTTGACTTAGCTTAGACCTGGTTTAGACCTGGTTTGGACCTAGTTTAGACCTGGTTTGGAACTTGTTTAGTCCTGGTTTAGACCTAGCTTAGACCTGGTTTACACCTGGTTTGGAACATGTTTAGTCCTGGTTTAGACCTTGTTTAGACCTGGTTTGGACCTTGTTTAGTCCTGGTTTAGACCTAGTTTAGACCTTGTTTAGTCCTGGTTTAGACCTAGTTTAGACCTGGTTTGGACCTTGTTTAGTCCTGTTTTAGTCCTGGTTTAGTCCTGGTTTAGTCCTGGTTTGAACCTTGTTTAGACCTGGTTTGGACCTTGTTTAGTCCTGGTTTAGACCTAGTTTAGACCTGGTTTGGCCTTGTTTAGTCCTGGTTTAGACCTAGTTTAGACCTTGTTTAGTTCTGGTTTAGACCTAGTTTAGACCTGGTTTGGACCTTGTTTAGACCTGGTTTAGACCTAGTTTAGACCTGGTTTGGACCTTGTTTAGACCTGGTTTAGACCTAGTTTAGACCTGGTTTGGACCTTGTTTAGACCTGGTTTAGACCTTGTTTGGACCTGGTTTGGACCTTGTTTAGACCTGGTTTAGACCTAGTTTAGACCTGGTTTGGACCTTGTTTAGACCTGGTTTAGACCTAGTTTGGACCTTGTTTAGACCTGGTTTAGACCTAGTTTAGACCTGGTTTGGACCTTGTTTAGACCTGGTTTAGACCTAGTTTAGACCTGGTTTGGACCTTGTTTAGACCTGGTTTAGACCTGGTTTAGACCTAGTTTGGACCTTGTTTGGACCTTGTTTAGACCTGGTTTAGACCTAGTTTAGACCTGGTTTGGACCTTGTTTAGACCTGGTTTAGACCTAGTTTAGACCTGGTTTGGACCTTGTTTAGACCTGGTTTAGACCTTGTTTGGACCTGGTTTGGACCTTGTTTAGACCTGGTTTAGACCTAGTTTAGACCTGGTTTGGACCTTGTTTAGACCTGGTTTAGACCTAGTTTGGACCTTGTTTAGACCTGGTTTAGACCTAGTTTAGACCTGGTTTGGACCTTGTTTAGACCTGGTTTAGACCTAGTTTAGACCTGGTTTGGACCTTGTTTAGACCTGGTTTAGACCTGGTTTAGACCTAGTTTGGACCTTGTTTGGACCTTGTTTAGACCTGGTTTAGACCTGGTTTAGACCTAGTTTGGACCTTGTTTGGACCTTGTTTAGTCCTGGTTTAGACCTAGCTTAGACCTGGTTTGGACCTGGTTTGGACTTAGTTTAAGTTTTAGACCTGGTTTGACTTAGTTTAAGTCTGAGAAAAGTCAATATTTCAACAGTACAGTAGTAAAAAGACTGGTTTAGTCAGTACTGCACATGGTATGAAAGTATTGCACATGGGTAAGACCGTATTGCACATGGTATGAAAGTATTGCACATAGGTATGAAAGTATTGCACACAGGTATGAAAGTATTGCAAATGGTTATGACAGTATTGCACATGGGTATGACAGTATAGCACATGGGTATGACAGTATTGCACAGGGGTATGTCAGTATTGCACATGGGTATAACAGTATTGCATATGGGTATGACAGTATTGCACATGTGTATGTCAGTGTTGCACATGTATTGCACAGGGGAATGTCAGTATTGCAATTGGGTATGTCAGTATTGCACATGGGTATGTCAGTATCTCACATGGGTTTGACAGTATTGCACATGGGAATGACAGTATTGCACATGCGTATGACAGTATTGCACATGGGTATGACAGTATTGCACAGGGATAAGTCAGTATTGCACATGGTATGACAGTATTGCACATGGGTATGTCAGTATTGCACATGGGTATGACAGTATTGCACATGGGCATGACAGTATTGCACATGGGTATGACAGTATTGCACATGTGTATGTCAGTATTGCGTATGTGTATGTCAGTATTGCACATGGGTATGACAGTATTGCACATGGGTATGAAAGTATTGCACACAGGTATGACAGTATTACACATGGTGTGAAAGTATTGCACATGGGTTTGGCAGTATTGCACACAGGTATGACAGTATTGCACATTGGTATGACAGTATTGCACATGGGTATGTCAGTATTGCATATGGGTATGACAGTATTACACATGGGTATGACAGTATTGCACAGGGATACGTCAGTATTGCACATGGGTATGACAGTATTGCACATGGGTATGACAGTATTGCACAGGGGTAGGACAGTATTGCACATGGGTATATCGTTATTGCACATGTGTATGTCAGTATTATACATGGGTATGACCGTATTGCACATGGGTATAGCAGTATTGCACATGGCATGACAGTACTTCACAGGGGTATGTCAGTACTGCACATGGGTATGACAGTATTGCACATGGGTACGACAGTATTGCACATGGTGATGACAGTATTGCACATGGGTATGACAGTATTGCACATGGGTATGTCAGTATTGCACATGGGTATATCAGTATTCCACATGGGTATGACAGTATTGCACATGGGGATGACAGTATTGCACATGGGTATGACAGTATTGCACATGGAAAAGTCAGTATTGCACATGGGTATGACTGTATTGCACATGGGCATGACAGTACTGCACATGGGTATGTCAGTATTGCACATGGGGATGTCAGTATTGCACATGGGTATGACAGTATTGCACATGTGTGTGACAGTATTGCACATGGGTATGTCAGTACTGCACATGGGTATGACAGTATTGCACATGGGTATGAAAGTATACCACATGGGTATGAGAGTATTGCACATGGGGTTGACAGTATTGCACATGGGTATGTCAATATTGCACATGGGTATGACAGTATTGCACATGGGGATGAAAGTATTGCACATGGGTATGTCAATATTGCACATGGGTATGACAGTATTGCACATGGATATGACAGTATTGCACATGGGGATGATAGTATTGCACATGGGTATGTCTGTATTGCACATGGGTATGACAGTATTGCACATGGGTATGACAGTATTGCACATGGGTATGACAGTATATCACATGGGTATGAGAGTATTGCACATGGGGATGACAGTATGCACATGGGGATGACAGTATTAAAAATGGGTATGTCTGTATTGCACATGGGTATGAAAGTATTGCACATGTATATGTCAGTATTGCACGTGTGTTGTCAGTATTGCACATGGGTATGACAGTATTACATAAGGGTATTTCAGTATTGCACATGGGTATGTCAGTATAGCACATGGGTATGAAAGTATTGCATATGGGTATGACAGTATTGCACATGGTATGAAAGTATTGCACATGGGTATGACAGTATTGCACACAGGTATGATAGTATTGAACATTGGTAAGACAGTATTGCACACTGGTATGAGAGTATTGCACATGGATATGACAGTATTCCACAGGGGTATGTGAGTATTTCACATGGTTGTGACAGTATTGCACATGGGTATGTCAGTATTGCACATGGGTATGACAGTATTGCACATGTGTATGTCAGTATTGCACATGGTATGTCAGTATTGCACATGGTATGACAGTATCGCATAAGGGTATTTCAGTATTGCACAGGGGTATGACAGTATTGTACATGGGTATGACAGTATTGCACATGGGTATGAAAGTATTGCACATGGGTTTGACAGTATTGCACATGGGTATGTCAGTATTGCACATGGGTATGACAGTATTGAACATGGGTATGACAGTATTGCAAAGGGGCATGTCAGTATTGCACATGGTTTTGACAGAATTGCACATGGGTATGTCAGTATTGCACATGGGTATGTCAGTATTGCACATGGGTATGACAGTATTGCACATGGGTATGTCAGTATTGCACATGGGTATAAAAGTATTGCAAATGGGTATGACAGTATTGCACATGGTATGAAAGTATTGCACATGGTATGACAGTATTGCACACAGGTATGACAGTATTGAACATTGGTATGACAGTATTGCACATGGGTATGTCAGTATTGCACATGGGTATCACAGTATTGCACATGGATATGTCAGTATTGCACTTGGGTATGACAGTATTGCACATGGGTATGACAGTATTGCACAGGGGTAGGACAGTATTGCACATGGGTATATCGTTATTGCACATGTGTATGTCAGTATTATAAATTGGTATGACCCTATTGCACATGGGTATAGGAGTATTGCACATGGCATGACAGTACTTCACAGGGGTATGTCAGTACTGCACATGGGTATGACAGTATTGCAAATGTGTACGACAGTATTGCACATGGTGATGACAGTATTGCACATGGGTATGACAGTATTGCACATGTGTGTGACAGTATTGCAGATGGGTATGTCAGTACTGCACATGGGTATGACAGTATTGCACATGGGTATGATAGTATACCACATGGGTATGAGAGTATTGCACATGGGTATGACAGTATTGCACATGGGTATGACAGTATTGCACATGGGTATGACAGTATATCACATGGGTATGAGAGTATTGCACATGGGGATGACAGTATTGCACATGGGGATGACAGTATTAAAAATGGGTATGTCAGTATTGCACATGGGTATGAAAGTATTGCACATGTGTATGTCAGTATTGCACATGTGTATGTCAGTATTGCACATGGGTATGACAGTATTACATAAGGGTATTTCAGTATTGCACATGGGTATATCAGTATAGCACATGGGTATGAAAGTATTGCAAATGGGTATGACAGTATTGCACATGGTATGAAAGTATTGCACATGGGTATGACAGTATTGCACACAGGTATGATAGTATTGAACATTGGTATGACAGTATTGCACACTGGTATGAGAGTATTGCACATGGATATGACAGTATTGAACAGGGGTATGTGAGTATTTCACATGGGTGTGACAGTATTGCACATGGGTATGACAGTATTGCACATGTGTATGTCAGTATTGCACATGGTATGTCAGTATTGCACATGGTATGACAGTATCGCATAAGGGTATTTTAGTATTGCACAGGGGTATGACAGTATTGTACATGGGTATGACAGTATTGCACATGGGTATGAAAGTATTGCACATGGGTTTGACAGTATTGCACATGGGTATGACAGTATTGAACATGGGTATGACAGTATTGCAAAGGGGCATGTCAGTATTGCACATGGTTTTGACAGTATTGCACATGGGTATGTCAGTATTGCACATGGGTATGACAGTATTGCACATGGGTATGACAGTATTGCACATGGGTATGTCAGTATTGCACATGGGTATAAAAGTATTGCAAATGGGTATGACAGTATTGCACATGGTATGAAAGTATTGCACATGGTATGACAGTATTGCACACAGGTATGACAATATTGAACATTGGTATGACAGTATTGCACATGGGTATGTCAGTATTGCACATGGGTATCACAGTATTGCACATGGATATGTCAGTATTGCACATGGGTATGACAGTATTGCACATGGGTATGACAGTATTGCACAGGGGTAGGACAGTATTGCACATGGGTATATCGTTATTGCACATGTGTATGACAGTATTATAAATTGGTATGACCCTATTGCACATGGGTATAGGTGTATTGCACATGGCATGACAGTACTTCACAGGGGTATGTCAGTACTGCACATGGGTATGAAAGTATTGCAAATGTGTACGACAGTATTGCACATGGTGATGACAGTATTGCACATGGGTATGACAGTATTGCACATGGGTATGTCAGTATTGCACATGGGTATATCAGTATTCCACATGGGTATGACAGTATTGCACATGTGGATGACAGTTTTGCACATGGATATGACAGTATTGCACATGGAAAAGTCAGTATTGCACATGGGTATGACTGTATTGCACATGGGAATGTCAGTATTGCACATGGGTATGACAGTATTGCACATGTGTGTGACAGTATTGCACAGGGGTAGGACAGTATTGCAGATGGGTATATCGGTATTGCACATGTGTATGTCAGTATTATACATGGGTATGACAGTATTGCACATGCTTATAGCAATATTGCACATGGTATGACAGTACTTCACAGGGGTATGTCAGTACTGCACATGGGTATGACAGTATTGCACAGGGGTATGACAGTGTTGCACATAGATATGTCAGTATTGCAATTGAGTATGTCAGTATTGCACATGTATTGCACAGGGGTGTGTCAGTATTGCAATTGGGTATGTCAGTATTGCACATGGGTATGGCAGTATTGCACATGGGTATGTCAGTATTGCACATGGGTTGACCGTATTGCACATGGTATGAAAGTATTGCACATAGGTATGAAAGTATTGCACACAGGTATGAAAGTATTGCAAATGGGTATGACAGTATTGCACATGGGTATGACAGTATAGCACATGGGTATGACAGTATTGCACAGGGGTATGTCAGTATTGCACATGGGTATAACAGTATTGCATATGGGTATGACAGTATTGCACATGTGTATGTCAGTGTTGCACATGTATTGCACAGGGGAATGTCAGTATTGCAATTGGGTATGTCAGTATTGCACATGGGTATGTCAGTATCTCACATGGGTTTGACAGTATTGCACATGGGAATGACAGTATTGCACATGCGTATGACAGTATTGCACATGGGTATGACAGTATTGCACAGGGATAAGTCAGTATTGCACATGGTATGACAGTATTGCACATGGGTATGACAGTATATCACATGGGTATGAGAGTATTGCACATGGGGATGACAGTATGCACATGGGGATGACAGTATTAAAAATGGGTATGTCTGTATTGCACATGGGTATGAAAGTATTGCACATGTATATGTCAGTATTGCACGTGTGTTGTCAGTATTGCACATGGGTATGACAGTATTACATAAGGGTATTTCAGTATTGCACATGGGTATGTCAGTATAGCACATGGGTATGAAAGTATTGCATATGGGTATGACAGTATTGCACATGGTATGAAAGTATTGCAAATGGGTATGACAGTATTGCACACAGGTATGATAGTATTGAACATTGGTATGACAGTATTGCACACTGGTATGAGAGTATTGCACATGGATATGACAGTATTGCACAGGGGTATGTGAGTATTTCACATGGGTGTGACAGTATTGCACATGGGTATGTCAGTATTGCACATGGGTATGACAGTATTGCACATGTGTATGTCAGTATTGCACATGGTATGTCAGTATTGCACATGGTATGACAGTATCGCATAAGGGTATTTCAGTATTGCACAGGGGTATGACAGTATTGTACATGGGTATGACAGTATTGCACATGGGTATGAAAGTATTGCACATGGGTTTGACAGTATTGCACATGGGTATGTCAGTATTGCACATGGGTATGACAGTATTGAACATGGGTATGACAGTATTGCAAAGGGGCATGTCAGTATTGCACATGGTTTTGACAGAATTGCACATGGGTATGTCAGTATTGCACAGGGGTATGACAGTATTGTACATGGGTATGACAGTATTGCACATGGGTATGAAAGTATTGCACATGGGTTTGACAGTATTGCACATGGGTATGTCAGTATTGCACATGGGTATGACAGTATTGAACATGGGTATGACAGTATTGCAAAGGGGCATGTCAGTATTGCACATGGTTTTGACAGAATTGCACATGGGTATGTCAGTATTGCACATGGGTATGTCAGTATTGCACATGGGTATGACAGTATTGCACATGGGTATGTCAGTATTGCACATGGGTATAAAAGTATTGCAAATGGGTATGACAGTATTGCACATGGTATGAAAGTATTGCACATGGTATGACAGTATTGCACACAGGTATGACAGTATTGAACATTGGTATGACAGTATTGCACATGGGTATGTCAGTATTGCACATGGGTATCACAGTATTGCACATGGATATGTCAGTATTGCACTTGGGTATGACAGTATTGCACATGGGTATGACAGTATTGCACAGGGGTAGGACAGTATTGCACATGGGTATATCGTTATTGCACATGTGTATGTCAGTATTATAAATTGGTATGACCCTATTGCACATGGGTATAGGAGTATTGCACATGGCATGACAGTACTTCACAGGGGTATGTCAGTACTGCACATGGGTATGACAGTATTGCAAATGTGTACGACAGTATTGCACATGGTGATGACAGTATTGCACATGGGTATGACAGTATTGCACATGTGTGTGACAGTATTGCAGATGGGTATGTCAGTACTGCACATGGGTATGACAGTATTGCACATGGGTATGATAGTATACCACATGGGCATGAGAGTATTGCACATGGGTATGACAGTATTGCACATGGGTATGACAGTATTGCACATGGGTATGACAGTATATCACATGGGTATGAGAGTATTGCACATGGGGATGACAGTATTGCACATGTGTATGTCAGTATTGCACATGTGTATGTCAGTATTGCACATGGGTATGACAGTATTACATAAGGGTATTTCAGTATTGCACATGGGTATATCAGTATAGCACATGGGTATGAAAGTATTGCAAATGGGTATGACAGTATTGCACATGGTATGAAAGTATTGCACATGGGTATGACAGTATTGCACACAGGTATGATAGTATTGAACATTGGTATGACAGTATTGCACACTGGTATGAGAGTATTGCACATGGATATGACAGTATTGAACAGGGGTATGTGAGTATTTCACATGGGTGTGACAGTATTGCACATGGGTATGACAGTATTGCACATGTGTATGTCAGTATTGCACATGGTATGTCAGTATTGCACATGGTATGACAGTATCGCATAAGGGTATTTTAGTATTGCACAGGGGTATGACAGTATTGTACATGGGTATGACAGTATTGCACATGGGTATGAAAGTATTGCACATGGGTTTGACAGTATTGCACATGGGTATGCCAGTATTGCACATGGGTATGACAGTATTGAACATGGGTATGACAGTATTGCAAAGGGGCATGTCAGTATTGCACATGGTTTTGACAGTATTGCACATGGGTATGTCAGTATTGCACATGGGTATGTCAGTATTGCACATGGGTATGACAGTATTGCACATGGGTATGTCAGTATTGCACATGGGTATAAAAGTATTGCAAATGGGTATGACAGTATTGCACATGGTATGAAAGTATTGCACATGGTATGACAGTATTGCACACAGGTATGACAATATTGAACATTGGTATGACAGTATTGCACATGGGTATGTCAGTATTGCACATGGGTATCACAGTATTGCACATGGATATGTCAGTATTGCACATGGGTATGACAGTATTGCACATGGGTATGACAGTATTGCACAGGGGTAGGACAGTATTGCACATGGGTATATCGTTATTGCACATGTGTATGACAGTATTATAAATTGGTATGACCCTATTGCACATGGGTATAGGAGTATTGCACATGGCATGACAGTACTTCACAGGGGTATGTCAGTACTGCACATGGGTATGAAAGTATTGCAAATGTGTACGACAGTATTGCACATGGTGATGACAGTATTGCACATGGGTATGACAGTATTGCACATGGGTATGTCAGTATTGCACATGGGTATATCAGTATTCCACATGGGTATGACAGTATTGCACATGTGGATGACAGTTTTGCACATGGATATGACAGTATTGCACATGGAAAAGTCAGTATTGCACATGGGTATGACTGTATTGCACATGGGAATGTCAGTATTGCACATGGGTATGACAGTATTGCACATGTGTGTGACAGTATTGCACAGGGGTAGGACAGTATTGCAGATGGGTATATCGGTATTGCACATGTGTATGTCAGTATTATACATGGGTATGACAGTATTGCACATGCTTATAGCAATATTGCACATGGTATGACAGTACTTCACAGGGGTATGTCAGTACTGCACATGGGTATGACAGTATTGCACAGGGGTATGACAGTGTTGCACATAGATATGTCAGTATTGCAATTGAGTATGTCAGTATTGCACATGTATTGCACAGGGGTGTGTCAGTATTGCAATTGGGTATGTCAGTATTGCACATGGGTATGACAGTATTGCACATGGGTATGTCAGTATTGCACATGGGTTGACCGTATTGCACATGGTATGAAAGTATTGCACATAGGTATGAAAGTATTGCACACAGGTATGACAGTATTGCAAATGGGTATGACAGTATTGCACATGGGTATGACAGTATAGCACATGGGTATGACAGTATTGCACAGGGGTATGTCAGTATTGCACATGGGTATAACAGTATTGCATATGGGTATGACAGTATTGCACATGTGTATGTCAGTGTTGCACATGTATTGCACAGGGGAATGTCAGTATTGCAATTGGGTATGTCAGTATTGCACATGGGTATGTCAGTATCTCACATGGGTTTGACAGTATTGCACATGGGAATGACAGTATTGCACAGGGATAAGTCAGTATTGCACATGGTATGACAGTATTGCACATGGGTATGTCAGTATTGCACATGGGTATGACAGTATTGCACATGGGCATGACAGTATTGCACATGGGTATGACAGTATTGCACATGTGTATGTCAGTATTGCGTATGTGTATGTCAGTATTGCACATGGGTATGACAGTATTGCACATGGGTATGAAAGTATTGCACACAGGTATGACAGTATTACACATGGTGTGAAAGTATTGCACATGGGTTTGGCAGTATTGCACACAGGTATGACAGTATTGCACATTGGTATGACAGTATTGCACATGGGTATGACGGTATTGCACATGGGTATGACAGTATTGCACAGGGGTTATACAGTGTTGAACATAGATATGTCAGTATTGCACATGTGTATGTCAGTATTGCACATGTATTGCACAGGGGTGTGTCAGTATTGCAATTGGGTATGTCAGTATTGCACATGTGTATGTCAGTATTGCACATGTATTGCACAGGGGTGTGTCAGTATTGCAATTGGGTATGTCAGTATTGCACATGGGTATGTCAGTATTGCACATGGGTATGACAGTATTACACATGGGTATGACAGTATTGCACAGGGATACGTCAGTATTGCACATGGGTATGACAGTATTGCACATGGGTATGACAGTATTGCACAGGGGTAGGACAGTATTGCCCATGGGTATATCGTTATTGCACATGTGTATGTCAGTATTATACATGGGTATGACCGTATTGCACATGGGTATAGCAGTATTGCACATGGCATGACAGTACTTCACAGGGGTATGTCAGTACTGCACATGGGTATGACAGTATTGCACATGGGTACGACAGTATTGCACATGGTGATGACAGTATTGCACATGGGTATGACAGTATTGCACATGGGTATGTCAGTATTGCACATGGGTATATCAGTATTCCACATGGGTATGACAGTATTGCACATGGGGATGACAGTATTGCACATGGGTATGACAGTATTGCACATGGAAAAGTCAGTATTGCACATGGGTATGACTGTATTGCACATGGGCATGACAGTACTGCACATGGGTATGTCAGTATTGCACATGGGGATGTCAGTATTGCACATGGGTATGACAGTATTGCACATGTGTGTGACAGTATTGCACATGGGTATGTCAGTACTGCACATGGGTATGACAGTATTGCACATGGGTATGATAGTATACCACATGGGTATGAGAGTATTGCACATGGGGATGACAGTATTGCACATGGGTATGTCAATATTGCACATGGGTATGACAGTATTGCACATGGGGATGAAAGTATTGCACATGGGTATGTCAATATTGCATATGGGTATGACAGTATTGCACATGGATATGACAGTATTGCACATGGGGATGATAGTATTGCACATGGGTATGTCTGTATTGCACATGGGTATGACAGTATTGCACATGGGTATGACAGTATTGCACATGGGTATGACAGTATATCACATGGGTATGAGAGTATTGCACATGGGGATGACAGTATGCACATGGGGATGACAGTATTAAAAATGGGTATGTCTGTATTGCACATGGGTATGAAAGTATTGCACATGTATATGTCAGTATTGCACGTGTGTATGTCAGTATTGCACATGGGTATGACAATATTACATAAGGGTATTTCAGTATTGCACATGGGTATGTCAGTATAGCACATGGGTATGAAAGTATTGCATATGGGTATGACAGTATTGCACATGGTATGAAAGTATTGCACATGGGTATGACAGTATTGCACACAGGTATGATAGTATTGAACATTGGTATGACAGTATTGCACACTGGTATGAGAGTATTGCACATGGATATGACAGTATTGCACAGGGGTATGTGAGTATTTCACATGGGTGTGACAGTATTGCACATGGGTATGTCAGTATTGCACATGGGTATGACAGTATTGCACATGTGTATGTCAGTATTGAACATGGTATGTCAGTATTGCACATGGTATGACAGTATCGCATAAGGGTATTTCAGTATTGCACAGGGGTATGACAGTATTGTACATGGGTATGACAGTATTGCACATGGGTATGAAAGTATTGCACATGGGTTTGACAGTATTGCACATGGGTATGTCAGTATTGCACATGGGTATGACAGTATTGAACATGGGTATGACAGTATTGCAAAGGGGCATGTCAGTATTGCACATGGTTTTGACAGAATTGCACATAGGTATGTCAGTATTGCACATGGGTATGTCAGTATTGCACATGGGTATGACAGTATTGCACATGGGTATGTCAGTATTGCACATGGGTATAAAAGTATTGCAAATGGGTATGACAGTACTGCACATGGTATGAAAGTATTGCACATGGTATGACAGTATTGCACACAGGTATGACAGTATTGAACATTGGTATGACAGTATTGCACATGGGTATGTCAGTATTGCACATGGGTATCACAGTATTGCACATGGATATGTCAGTATTGCACTTGGGTATGACAGTATTGCACATGGGTATGACAGTATTGCACAGGGGTAGGACAGTATTGCACATGGGTATATCGTTATTGCACATGTGTATGTCAGTATTATAAATTGGTATGACCCTATTGCACATGGGTATAGGAGTATTGCACATGGCATGACAGTACTTCACAGGGGTATGTCAGTACTGCACATGGGTATGACAGTATTGCACATGTGTGTGACAGTATTGCAGATGTGTGTGACAGTATTGCAGATGGGTATGTCAGTACTGCACATGGGTATGACAGTATTGCACATGTGTGTGACAGTATTGCAGATGGGTATGTCAGTACTGCACATGGGTATGACAGTATTGCACATGGGTATGATAGTATACCACATGGGTATGAGAGTATTGCACATGGGTATGACAGTATTGCACATGGGTTTGACAGTATTGCACATGGGTATGACAGTATATCACATGGGTATGAGAGTATTGCACATGGGGATGACAGTATTGCACATGGGGATGACAGTATTAAAAATGGGTATGTCAGTATTGCACATGGGTATGAAAGTATTGCACATGTGTATGTCAGTATTGCACATGTGTATGTCAGTATTGCACATGGGTATGACAGTATTACATAAGGGTATTTCAGTATTGCACATGGGTATATCAGTATAGCACATGGGTATGAAAGTATTGCAAATGGGTATGACAGTATTGCACATGGTATGAAAGTATTGCACATGGGTATGACAGTATTGCACACAGGTATGATAGTATTGAACATTGGTATGACAGTATTGCACACTGGTATGAGAGTATTGCACATGGATATGACAGTATTGCACAGGGGTATGTGAGTATTTCACATGGGTGTGACAGTATTGCACATGGGTATGTCAGTATTGCACATGGGTATGACAGTATTGCACATGTGTATGTCAGTATTGCACATGGTATGTCAGTATTGCACATGGTATGACAGTATCGCATAAGGGTATTTCAGTATTGCACAGGGGTATGACAGTATTGTACATGGGTATGACAGTATTGCACATGGGTATGAAAGTATTGCACATGGGTTTGACAGTATTGCACATGGGTATGCCAGTATTGCACATGGGTATGACAGTATTGAATATGGGTATGACAGTATTGCAAAGGGGCATGTCAGTATTGCACATGGTTTTGACAGTATTGCACATGGGTATGTCAGTATTGCACATGGGTATGTCAGTATTGCACATGGGTATGACAGTATTGCACATGGGTATGTCAGTATTGCACATGGGTATAAAAGTATTGCAAATGGGTATGACAGTATTGCACATGGTATGAAAGTATTGCACATGGTATGACAGTATTGCACACAGGTATGACAATATTGAACATTGGTATGACAGTATTGCACATGGGTATGTCAGTATTGCACATGGGTATCACAGTATTGCACATGGATATGTCAGTATTGCACATGGGTATGACAGTATTGCACATTGGTATGACAGTATTGCACAGGGGTAGGACAGTATTGCACATGGGTATATCGTTATTGCACATGTGTATGACAGTATTATAAATTGGTATGACCCTATTGCACATGGGTATAGGAGTATTGCACATGGCATGACAGTACTTCACAGGGGTATGTCAGTACTGCACATGGGTATGACAGTATTGCAAATGTGTACGACAGTATTGCACATGGTGATGACAGTATTGCACATGGGTATGACAGTATTGCACATGGGTATGTCAGTATTGCACATGGGTATATCAGTATTCCACATGGGTATGACAGTATTGCACATGTGGATGACAGTTTTGCACATGGATATGACAGTATTGCACATGGAAAAGTCAGTATTGCACATGGGTATGACTGTATTGCACATGGGAATGTCAGTATTGCACATGGGTATGACAGTATTGCACATGTGTGTGACAGTATTGCACAGGGGTAGGACAGTATTGCAGATGGGTATATCGGTATTGCACATGTGTATGTCAGTATTATACATGGGTATGACAGTATTGCACATGCTTATAGCAATATTGCACATGGTATGACAGTACTTCACAGGGGTATGTCAGTACTGCACATGGGTATGACAGTATTGCACAGGGGTATGACAGTGTTGCACATGGGTACGAAAGTATTGCACATGGTGATGACAGTATTGCACATGTGTATGTCAGTATTGCACATGGGTATGACAGTATTGCACATGGGTACGAAAGTATTGCACATGGTGATGACAGTATTGCACATGTGTATGTCAGTATTGCACATGTGTTTGTCAGTATTGCACATGGGTATGTCAGTATTGCACATGGGTATGTCAGTATTGCATATGCGTATGACTGTATTGCACATGGGCATGACAGTATTGCACATGGGTTTGTCAGTATTGCATATGCGTATGACTGTATTGCACATGGGCATGACAGTATTGCACATGGGTTTGTCAGTATTGCACATGGATATGACAGTATTACATAAGGGCATTTCAGTATTGCACATGGGTATGACAGTATTGCACATGTGTATGACAGTACTGCACATGGGTATGACAGTATTGCCCATGGGTATGTCAGTATTGCACATGGGTATGACAGTATTGCACATGGAAAAGTCAGTATTGCACATGGGTATGACTGTATTGCACATGGGCATGACAGTACTGCACATGGGTATGTCAGTATTGCATATGGGAATGTCAGTATTGCACATGGGTATGACAGTATTGCACATGTGTGTGACAGTATTGCACATGGGTATGACAGTATTGCACAGGGGTAGGACAGTATTGCAGATGGGTATATCGGTATTGCACATTTGTATGTCAGTATTATACATGGGTATGACAGTATTGCACATGCTTATAGCAATATTGCACATGGTATGACAGTACTTCACAGGGGTATGTCAGTACTGCACATGGGTATGACAGTATTGCACAGGGGTATGACAGTGTTGCACATAGATATGTCAGTATTGCAATTGAGTATGTCAGTATTGCACATGTATTGCACAGGGGTGTGTCAGTATTGCAATTGGGTATGTCAGTATTGCACATGGGTATGACAGTATTGCACATGGGTATGTCAGTATTGCACATGGGTTGACAGTATTGCACATGAGTATGACAGTATTGCACAGGGATACGTCAGTATTGCACATGGGTATGACAGTATTGCACATGGGTATGTCAGTATTGCACATGGGTATGACAGTATTGCACATGGGTATGTCAGTATTGCACATGGGTATAAAAGTATTGCAAATGGGTATGACAGTATTGCACATGGTATGAAAGTATTGCACATGGTATGACAGTATTGCACACAGGTATGACAGTATTGAACATTGGTATGACAGTATTGCACATGGGTATGTCAGTATTGCACATGGGTATCACAGTATTGCACATGGATATGTCAGTATTGCACTTGGGTATGCCAGTATTGCACATGGGTATGACAGTATTGCACAGGGGTAGGACAGTATTGCACATGGGTATATCGTTATTGCACATGTGTATGTCAGTATTATAAATTGGTATGACCCTATTGCACATGGGTATAGGAGTATTGCACATGGCATGACAGTACTTCACAGGGGTATGTCAGTACTGCACATGGGTATGACAGTATTGCAAATGTGTACGACAGTATTGCACATGGTGATGACAGTATTGCACATGGGTATGACAGTATTGCACATGTGTGTGACAGTATTGCAGATGGGTATGTCAGTACTGCACATGGGTATGACAGTATTGCACATGGGTATGATAGTATACCACATGGGTATGAGAGTATTGCACATGGGTATGACAGTATTGCACATGGGTATGACAGTATTGCACATGGGTATGACAGTATATCACATGGGTATGAGAGTATTGCACATGGGGATGACAGTATTGCACATGGGGATGACAGTATTAAAAATGGGTATGTCAGTATTGCACATGGGTATGAAAGTATTGCACATGTGTATGTCAGTATTGCACATGTGTATGTCAGTATTGCACATGGGTATGACAGTATTACATAAGGGTATTTCAGTATTGCACATGGGTATATCAGTATAGCACATGGGTATGAAAGTATTGCAAATGGGTATGACAGTATTGCACATGGTATGAAAGTATTGCACATGGGTATGACAGTATTGCACACAGGTATGATAGTATTGAACATTGGTATGACAGTATTGCACACTGGTATGAGAGTATTGCACATGGATATGACAGTATTGCACAGGGGTATGTGAGTATTTCACATGGGTGTGACAGTATTGCACATGAGTATGTCAGTATTGCACATGGGTATGACAGTATTGCACATGTGTATGTCAGTATTGCACATGGTATGTCAGTATTGCACATGGTATGACAGTATCGCATAAGGGTATTTCAGTATTGCACAGGGGTATGACAGTATTGTACATGGGTATGACAGTATTGCACATGGGTATGAAAGTATTGCACATGGGTTTGACAGTATTGCACATGGGTATGCCAGTATTGCACATGGGTATGACAGTATTGAACATGGGTATGACAGTATTGCAAAGGGGCATGTCAGTATTGCACATGGTTTTGACAGTATTGCACATGGGTATGTCAGTATTGCACATGGGTATGTCAGTATTGCACATGGGTATGACAGTATTGCACATGGGTATGTCAGTATTGCACATGGGTATAAAAGTATTGCAAATGGGTATGACAGTATTGCACATGGTATGAAAGTATTGCACATGGTATGACAGTATTGCACACAGGTATGACAATATTGAACATTGGTATGACAGTATTGCACATGGGTATGTCAGTATTGCACATGGATATGTCAGTATTTCACATGGGTATGACAGTATTGCACATGGGTATGACAGTATTGCACAGGGGTAGGACAGTATTGCACATGGGTATATCGTTATTGCACATGTGTATGACAGTATTATAAATTGGTATGACCCTATTGCACATGGGTATAGGAGTATTGCACATGGCATGACAGTACTTCACAGGGGTATGTCAGTACTGCACATGGGTATGACAGTATTGCAAATGTGTACGACAGTATTGCACATGGTGATGACAGTATTGCACATGGGTATGACAGTATTGCACATGGGTATGTCAGTATTGCACATGGGTATATCAGTATTCCACATGGGTATGACAGTATTGCACATGTGGATGACAGTTTTGCACATGGATATGACAGTATTGCACATGGAAAAGTCAGTATTGCACATGGGTATGACTGTATTGCACATGGGAATGTCAGTATTGCACATGGGTATGACAGTATTGCACATGTGTGTGACAGTGTTGCACATAGATATGTCAGTATTGCAATTGAGTATGTCAGTATTGCACATGTATTGCACAGGGGTGTGTCAGTATTGCAATTGGGTATGTCAGTATTGCACATGGGTATGACAGTATTGCACATGGGTATGTCAGTATTGCACATGGGTTGACCGTATTGCACATGGTATGAAAGTATTGCACATAGGTATGAAAGTATTGCACACAGGTATGAAAGTATTGCAAATGGGTATGACAGTATTGCACATGGGTATGACAGTATAGCACATGGGTATGACAGTATTGCACAGGGGTATGTCAGTATTGCACATGGGTATAACAGTATTGCATATGGGTATGACAGTATTGCACATGTGTATGTCAGTGTTGCACATGTATTGCACAGGGGAATGTCAGTATTGCAATTGGGTATGTCAGTATTGCACATGGGTATGTCAGTATCTCACATGGGTTTGACAGTATTGCACATGGGAATGACAGTATTGCACATGCGTATGACAGTATTGCACATGGGTATGACAGTATTGCACAGGGATAAGTCAGTATTGCACATGGTATGACAGTATTGCACATGGGTATGTCAGTATTGCACATGGGTATGACAGTATTGCACATGGGCAAGACAGTATTGCACATGGGTATGTCAGTATTGCACATGGGTATGACAGTATTGCACATGGGCAAGACAGTATTGCACATGGGTATGACAGTATTGCACATGTGGATGACAGTTTTGCACATGGATATGACAGTATTGCACATGGAAAAGTCAGTATTGCACATGGGTATGACTGTATTGCACATGGGAATGTCAGTATTGCACATGGGTATGACAGTATTGCACATGTGTGTGACAGTGTTGCACATAGATATGTCAGTATTGCAATTGAGTATGTCAGTATTGCACATGTATTGCACAGGGGTGTGTCAGTATTGCAATTGGGTATGTCAGTATTGCACATGGGTATGACAGTATTGCACATGGGTATGTCAGTATTGCACATGGGTTGACCGTATTGCACATGGTATGAAAGTATTGCACATAGGTATGAAAGTATTGCACACAGGTATGAAAGTATTGCAAATGGGTATGACAGTATTGCACATGGGTATGACAGTATAGCACATGGGTATGTCAGTATTGCACATGGGTATAACAGTATTGCATATGGGTATGACAGTATTGCATATGGGTATGACAGTATTGCACATGTGTATGTCAGTGTTGCACATGTATTGCACAGGGGAATGTCAGTATTGCAATTGGGTATGTCAGTATTGCACATGGGTATGTCAGTATCTCACATGGGTTTGACAGTATTGCACATGGGAATGACAGTATTGCACATGCGTATGACAGTATTGCACATGGGTATGACAGTATTGCACAGGGATAAGTCAGTATTGCACATGGTATGACAGTATTGCACATGGGTATGTCAGTATTGCACATGGGTATGACAGTATTGCACATGGGCAAGACAGTATTGCACATGGGTATGACAGTATTGCACATGTGTATGTCAGTATTGCGTATGTGTATGTCAGTATTGCACATGGGTATGACAGTATTGCACATGGGTATGAAAGTATTGCACACAGGTATGACAGTATTACACATGGTGTGAAAGTATTGCACATGGGTTTGGCAGTATTGCACACAGGTATGACAGTATTGCACATTGGTATGACAGTATTGCACATGGGTATGACGGTATTGCACATGGGTATGACAGTATTGCACAGGGGTAAGACAGTGTTGAACATAGATATGTCAGTATTGCACATGTGTATGTCAGTATTGCACATGTATTGCACAGGGGTGTGTCAGTATTGCAATTGGGTATGTCAGTATTGCACATGTGTATGTCAGTATTGCACATGTATTGCACAGGGGTGTGTCAGTATTGCAATTGGGTATGTCAGTATTGCACATGGGTATGTCAGTATTGCACATGGGTATGACAGTATTACACATGGGTATGACAGTATTGCACAGGGATACGTCAGTATTGCACATGGGTATGACAGTATTGCACATGGGTATGACAGTATTGCACAGGGGTAGGACAGTATTGCACATGGGTATATCATTATTGCACATGTGTATGTCAGTATTATACATGGGTATGACCGTATTGCACATGGGTATAGCAGTATTGCACATGGCATGACAGTACTTCACAGGGGTATGTCAGTACTGCACATGGGTATGACAGTATTGCACATGGGTACGACAGTATTGCACATGGTGATGACAGTATTGCACATGGGTATGACAGTATTGCACATGGGTATGTCAGTATTGCACATGGGTATATCAGTATTCCACATGGGTATGACAGTATTGCACATGGGGATGACAGTATTGCACATGGGTATGACAGTATTGCACATGGAAAAGTCAGTATTGCACATGGGTATGACTGTATTGCACATGGGCATGACAGTACTGCACATGGGTATGTCAGTATTGCACATGGGGATGTCAGTATTGCACATGGGTATGACAGTATTGCACATGTGTGTGACAGTATTGCACATGGGTATGTCAGTATTGCACATGGGTATGACAGTATTGCACATGGGTATGATAGTATACCACATGGGTATGAGAGTATTGCACATGGGGATGACAGTATTGCACATGGGTATGTCAATATTGCACATGTGTATGACAGTATTGCACATGGGGATGAAAGTATTGCACATGGGTATGTCAATATTGCACATGGGTATGACAGTATTGCACATGGATATGACAGTATTGCACATGGGGATGATAGTATTGCACATGGGTATGTCTGTATTGCACATGGGTATGACAGTATTGCACATGGGTATGACAGTATTGCACATGGGTATGACAGTATATCACATGGGTATGAGAGTATTGCACATGGGGATGACAGTATGCACATGGGGATGACAGTATTAAAAATGGGTATGTCTGTATTGCACATGGGTATGAAAGTATTGCACATGTATATGTCAGTATTGCACGTGTGTATGTCAGTATTGCACATGGGTATGACAGTATTACATAAGGGTATTTCAGTATTGCACATGGGTATGTCAGTATAGCACATGGGTATGAAAGTATTGCATATGGGTATGACAGTATTGCACATGGTATGAAAGTATTGCACATGGGTATGACAGTATTGCACACAGGTATGATAGTATTGAACATTGGTATGACAGTATTGCACACTGGTATGAGAGTATTGCACATGGATATGACAGTATTGCACAGGGGTATGTGAGTATTTCACATGGGTGTGACAGTATTGCACATGGGTATG
The DNA here is from genome assembly GCA_026437355.1 of Eucyclogobius newberryi. Classification (NCBI taxonomy): domain Eukaryota; kingdom Metazoa; phylum Chordata; class Actinopteri; order Gobiiformes; family Gobiidae; genus Eucyclogobius; species Eucyclogobius newberryi. Next base: position 39,018,246 of record JAPEHP010000009.1, on the reverse strand, counting down.
TCAGTATTGCACATGGGTATGACAGTATTGCACATGTGTATGTCAGTATTGCACATGGTATGTCAGTATTGCACATGGTATGACAGTATCGCATAAGGGTATTTCAGTATTGCACAGGGGTATGACAGTATTGTACATGGGTATGACAGTATTGCACATGGGTATGAAAGTATTGCACATGGGTTTGACAGTATTGCACATGGGTATGTCAGTATTGCACATGGGTATGACAGTATTGAACATGGGTATGACAGTATTGCAAAGGGGCATGTCAGTATTGCACATGGTTTTGACAGAATTGCACATGGGTATGTCAGTATTGCACATGGGTATGTCAGTATTGCACATGGGTATGACAGTATTGCACATGGGTATGTCAGTATTGCACATGGGTATAAAAGTATTGCAAATGGGTATGACAGTATTGCACATGGTATGAAAGTATTGCACATGGACAGTATTATAAATTGGTATGACCCTATTGCACATGGGTATAGGAGTATTGCACATGGCATGACAGTACTTCACAGGGGTATGTCAGTACTGCACATGGGTATGACAGTATTGCAAATGTGTACGACAGTATTGCACATGGTGATGACAGTATTGCACATGGGTATGACAGTATTGCACATGGGTATGTCAGTATTGCACATGGGTATATCAGTATTCCACATGGGTATGACAGTATTGCACATGTGGATGACAGTTTTGCACATGGATATGACAGTATTGCACATGGAAAAGTCAGTATTGCACATGGGTATGACTGTATTGCACATGGGAATGTCAGTATTGCACATGGGTATGACAGTATTGCACATGTGTGTGACAGTATTGCACAGGGGTAGGACAGTATTGCAGATGGGTATATTGGTATTGCACATGTATATGTCAGTATTATACATGGGTATGACAGTATTGCACATGCTTATAGCAATATTGCACATGGTATGACAGTACTTCACAGGGGTATGTCAGTACTGCACATGGGTATGACAGTATTGCACAGGGGTATGACAGTGTTGCACATAGATATGTCAGTATTGCAATTGAGTATGTCAGTATTGCACATGTATTGCACAGGGGTGTGTCAGTATTGCAATTGGGTATGTCAGTATTGCACATGGGTATGACAGTATTGCACATGGGTATGTCAGTATTGCACATGGGTTGACCGTATTGCACATGGTATGAAAGTATTGCACATAGGTATGAAAGTATTGCACACAGGTATGAAAGTATTGCAAATGGGTATGACAGTATTGCACATGGGTATGACAGTATAGCACATGGGTATGACAGTATTGCACAGGGGTATGTCAGTATTGCACATGGGTATAACAGTATTGCATATGGGTATGACAGTATTGCACATGTGTATGTCAGTGTTGCACATGTATTGCACAGGGGAATGTCAGTATTGCAATTGGGTATGTCAGTATTGCACATGGGTATGTCAGTATCTCACATGGGTTTGACAGTATTGCACATGGGAATGACAGTATTGCACATGCGTATGACAGTATTGCACATGGGTATGACAGTATTGCACAGGGATAAGTCAGTATTGCACATGGTATGACAGTATTGCACATGGGTATGTCAGTATTGCACATGGGTATGACAGTATTGCACATGGGCATGACAGTATTGCACATGGGTATGACAGTATTGCACATGTGTATGTCAGTATTGCGTATGTGTATGTCAGTATTGCACATGGGTATGACAGTATTGCACATGGGTATGAAAGTATTGCACACAGGTATGACAGTATTACACATGGTGTGAAAGTATTGCACATGGGTTTGGCAGTATTGCACACAGGTATGACAGTATTGCACATTGGTATGACAGTATTGCACATGGGTATGACGGTATTGCACATGGGTATGACAGTATTGCACAGGGGTAAGACAGTGTTGAACATAGATATGTCAGTATTGCACATGTGTATGTCAGTATTGCACATGTATTGCACAGGGGTGTGTCAGTATTGCAATTGGGTATGTCAGTATTGCACATGTGTATGTCAGTATTGCACATGTATTGCACAGGGGTGTGTCAGTATTGCAATTGGGTATGTCAGTATTGCACATGGGTATGTCAGTATTGCACATGGGTATGACAGTATTACACATGGGTATGACAGTATTGCACAGGGATACGTCAGTATTGCACATGGGTATGACAGTATTGCACATGGGTATGACAGTATTGCACAGGGGTAGGACAGTATTGCACATGGGTATATCGTTATTGCACATGTGTATGTCAGTATTATACATGGGTATGACCGTATTGCACATGGGTATAGCAGTATTGCACATGGCATGACAGTACTTCACAGGGGTATGTCAGTACTGCACATGGGTATGACAGTATTGCACATGGGTACGACAGTATTGCACATGGTGATGACAGTATTGCACATGGGTATGACAGTATTGCACATGGGTATGTCAGTATTGCACATGGGTATATCAGTATTCCACATGGGTATGACAGTATTGCACATGGGGATGACAGTATTGCACATGGGTATGACAGTATTGCACATGGAAAAGTCAGTATTGCACATGGGTATGACTGTATTGCACATGGGCATGACAGTACTGCACATGGGTATGTCAGTATTGCACATGGGGATGTCAGTATTGCACATGGGTATGACAGTATTGCACATGTGTGTGACAGTATTGCACATGGGTATGTCAGTACTGCACATGGGTATGACAGTATTGCACATGGGTATGATAGTATACCACATGGGTATGAGAGTATTGCACATGGTATGACAGTATTGCACATGGGTATGTCAGTATTGCACATGGGTATGACAGTATTGCACATGGGCATGACAGTATTGCACATGGGTATGACAGTATTGCACATGTGTATGTCAGTATTGCGTATGTGTATGTCAGTATTGCACATGAGTATGACAGTATTGCACATGGGTATGAAAGTATTGCACACAGGTATGACAGTATTACACATGGTGTGAAAGTATTGCACATGGGTTTGGCAGTATTGCACACAGGTATGACAGTATTGCACATTGGTATGACAGTATTGCACATGGGTATGACGGTATTGCACATGGGTATGACAGTATTGCACAGGGGTAAGACAGTGTTGAACATAGATATGTCAGTATTGCACATGTGTATGTCAGTATTGCACATGTATTGCACAGGGGTGTGTCAGTATTGCAATTGGGTATGTCAGTATTGCACATGTGTATGTCAGTATTGCACATGTATTGCACAGGGGTGTGTCAGTATTGCAATTGGGTATGTCAGTATTGCACATGTGTATGTCAGTATTGCACATGTATTGCACAGGGGTGTGTCAGTATTGCAATTGGGTATGTCAGTATTGCACATGGGTATGTCAGTATTACACATGGGTATGACAGTATTGCACAGGGATACGTCAGTATTGCACATGGGTATGACAGTATTGCACATGGGTATGACAGTATTGCACAGGGGTAGGACAGTATTGCACATGGGTATATCGTTATTGCACATGTGTATGTCAGTATTATACATGGGTATGACCGTATTGCACATGGGTATAGCAGTATTGCACATGGCATGACAGTACTTCACAGGGGTATGTCAGTACTGCACATGGGTATGACAGTATTGCACATGGGTACGACAGTATTGCACATGGTGATGACAGTATTGCACATGGGTATGACAGTATTGCACATGGGTATGTCAGTATTGCACATTTGTATATCAGTATTCCACATGGGTATGACAGTATTGCACATGGGGATGACAGTATTGCACATGGGTATGACAGTATTGCACATGGAAAAGTCAGTATTGCACATGGGTATGACTGTATTGCACATGGGCATGACAGTACTGCACATGGGTATGTCAGTATTGCACATGGGGATGTCAGTATTGCACATGGGTATGACAGTATTGCACATGTGTGTGACAGTATTGCACATGGGTATGATAGTATACCACATGGGTATGAGAGTATTGCACATGGGGATGACAGTATTGCACATGGGTATGTCAATATTGCACATGGGTATGACAGTATTGCACATGGGGATGAAAGTATTGCACATGGGTATGTCAATATTGCACATGGGTATGACAGTATTGCACATGGATATGACAGTATTGCACATGGGGATGATAGTATTGCACATGGGTATGTCTGTATTGCACATGGGTATGACAGTATTGCACATGGGTATGACAGTATTGCACATGGGTATGACAGTATATCACATGGGTATGAGAGTATTGCACATGGGGATGACAGTATGCACATGGGGATGACAGTATTAAAAATGGGTATGTCTGTATTGCACATGGGTATGAAAGTATTGCACATGTATATGTCAGTATTGCACGTGTGTATGTCAGTATTGCACATGGGTATGACAGTATTACATAAGGGTATTTCAGTATTGCACATGGGTATGTCAGTATAGCACATGGGTATGAAAGTATTGCATATGGGTATGACAGTATTGCACATGGTATGAAAGTATTGCACATGGGTATGACAGTATTGCACACAGGTATGATAGTATTGAACATTGGTATGACAGTATTGCACACTGGTATGAGAGTATTGCACATGGATATGACAGTATTGCACAGGGGTATGTGAGTATTTCACATGGGTGTGACAGTATTGCACATGGGTATGTCAGTATTGCACATGGGTATGACAGTATTGCACATGTGTATGTCAGTATTCCACATGGTATGTCAGTATTGCACATGGTATGACAGTATCGCATAAGGGTATTTCAGTATTGCACAGGGGTATGACAGTATTGTACATGGGTATGACAGTATTGCACATGGGTATGAAAGTATTGCACATGGGTTTGACAGTATTGCACATGGGTATGTCAGTATTGCACATGGGTATGACAGTATTGAACATGGGTATGACAGTATTGCAAAGGGGCATGTCAGTATTGCACATGGTTTTGACAGAATTGCACATGGGTATGTCAGTATTGCACATGGGTATGTCAGTATTGCACATGGGTATGACAGTATTGCACATGGGTATGTCAGTATTGCACATGGGTATAAAAGTATTGCAAATGGGTATGACAGTATTGCACATGGTATGAAAGTATTGCACATGGTATGACAGTATTGCACACAGGTATGACAGTATTGAACATTTGTATGACAGTATTGCACATGGGTATGTCAGTATTGCACATGGGTATCACAGTATTGCACATGGATATGTCAGTATTGCACTTGGGTATGACAGTATTGCACATGGGTATGACAGTATTGCACAGGGGTAGGACAGTATTGCACATGGGTATATCGTTATTGCACATGTGTATGTCAGTATTATAAATTGGTATGACCCTATTGCACATGGGTATAGGAGTATTGCACATGGCATGACAGTACTTCACAGGGGTATGTCAGTACTGCACATGGGTATGACAGTATTGCAAATGTGTACGACAGTATTGCACATGGTGATGACAGTATTGCACATGGGTATGACAGTATTGCACATGTGTGTGACAGTATTGCAGATGGGTATGTCAGTACTGCACATGGGTATGACAGTATTGCACATGGGTATGATAGTATACCACATGGGTATGAGAGTATTGCACATGGGTATGACAGTATTGCACATGGGTATGACAGTATTGCACATGGGTATGACAGTATATCACATGGGTATGAGAGTATTGCACATGGGGATGACAGTATTGCACATGGGGATGACAGTATTAAAATGGGTATGTCAGTATTGCACATGGGTATGAAAGTATTGCACATGTGTATGTCAGTATTGCACATGTGTATGTCAGTATTGCACATGGGTATGACAGTATTACATAAGGGTATTTCAGTATTGCACATGGGTATATCAGTATTGTACATGGGTATGACAGTATTGCACATGGGTATGACAGTATTGCACACAGGTATGATAGTATTGAACATTGGTATGACAGTATTGCACACTGGTATGAGAGTATTGCACATGGATATGACAGTATTGCACAGGGGTATGTGAGTATTTCACATGGGTGTGACAGTATTGCACATGGGTATGTCAGTATTGCACATGGGTATGACAGTATTGCACATGTGTATGTCAGTATTGCACATGGTATGTCAGTATTGCACATGGTATGACAGTATCGCATAAGGGTATTTCAGTATTGCACAGGGGTATGACAGTATTGTACATGGGTATGACAGTATTGCACATGGGTATGAAAGTATTGCACATGGGTTTGACAGTATTGCACATGGGTATGCCAGTATTGCACATGGGTATGACAGTATTGAACATTGGTATGACAGTATTGCACATGGGTATGTCAGTATTGCACATGGGTATCACAGTATTGCACATGGATATGTCAGTATTGCACATGGGTATGACAGTATTGCACATGGGTATGACAGTATTGCACAGGGGTAGGACAGTATTGCACATGGGTATATCGTTATTGCACATGTGTATGACAGTATTATAAATTGGTTTGACCCTATTGCACATGGGTATAGGAGTATTGCACATGGCATGACAGTACTTCACAGGGGTATGTCAGTACTGCACATGGGTATGACAGTATTGCAAATGTGTACGACAGTATTGCACATGGTGATGACAGTATTGCACATGGGTATGACAGTATTGCACATGGGTATGTCAGTATTGCACATGGTATGAAAGTATTGCACATGGTATGACAGTATTGCACACAGGTATGACAATATTGAACATTGGTATGACAGTATTGCACATGGGTATGTCAGTATTGCACATGGGTATGACAGTATTGCACATGGGTATGTCAGTATTGCACATGGGTATATCAGTATTCCACATGGGTATGACAGTATTGCACATGTGGATGACAGTTTTGCACATGGATATGACAGTATTGCACATGGAAAAGTCAGTATTGCACATGGGTATGACTGTATTGCACATGGGAATGTCAGTATTGCACATGGGTATGACAGTATTGCACATGTGTGTGACAGTATTGCACAGGGGTAGGACAGTATTGCAGATGGGTATATCGGTATTGCACATGTGTATGTCAGTATTATACATGGGTATGACAGTATTGCACATGCTTATAGCAATATTGCACATGGTATGACAGTACTTCACAGGGGTATGTCAGTACTGCACATGGGTATGACAGTATTGCACATGCTTATAGCAATATTGCACATGGTATGACAGTACTTCACAGGGGTATGTCAGTACTGCACATGGGTATGACAGTATTGCACAGGGGTATGACAGTGTTGCACATAGATATGTCAGTATTGCAATTGAGTATGTCAGTATTGCACATGTATTGCACAGGGGTGTGTCAGTATTGCAATTGGGTATGTCAGTATTGCACATGGGTATGACAGTATTGCACATGGGTATGTCAGTATTGCACATGGGTTGACAGTATTGCACATGGGTATGACAGTATTGCACAGGGATACGTCAGTATTGCACATGGGTATGACAGTATTGCACATGGGTATGACAGTATTGCACAGGGGTAGGACAGTATTGCACATGGGTATATCGTTATTGCACATGTGTATGTCAGTATTATACATGGGTATGACCGTATTGCACATGGGTATAGCAGTATTGCACATGGCATGACAGTACTTCACAGGGGTATGTCAGTACTGCACATGGGTATGACAGTATTGCACATGGGTACGACAGTATTGCACATGGTGATGAAAGTATTGCACATGTGTATGTCAGTATTGCACATGTTTTTGTCAGTATTGCACATGGGTATGACAGTATTACATAAGGGTATTTCAGTATTGCACATGGGTATGTCAGTATTGCACATGGGTATGAAAGTATTGCAAATGGGTATGACAGTATTGCACATGGTATGAAAGTATTGCACATGGTATGACAGTATTGCAGACAGGTATGACAGTATTGAACATTGGTATGACAGTATTGCACATGGGTATGACAGTATTGCACATGGGTATGTCAGTATTGCACATGGGTATGACAGTATTGCACATGGGTATGACAGTATTGCACAGGGATATGTCAGTATTGCACATGGGTATGACAGTATTGCACATGGGTATGGCAGTATTGCACAGGGATACGTCAGTATTGCACATGGGTATGACAGTATTGCACATGGGTATGTCAGTATTGCATATGCGTATGACTGTATTGCACATGGGCATGACAGTATTGCACATGGGTTTGTCAGTATTGCATTTGCGTATGACTGTATTGCACATGGGCATGACAGTATTGCACATGGGTTTGTCAGTATTGCACATGGATATGACAGTATTACATAAGGGCATTTCAGTATTGCACATGGGTATGACAGTATTGCACATGTGTATGACAGTACTGCACATGGGTATGACAGTATTGCACATGGGTATGTCAGTATTGCACATGGGTATGACAGTATTGCACATGGGTATGACAGTATTGCACATGGAAAAGTCAGTATTGCACATGGGTATGACTGTATTGCACATGGGCATGACAGTACTGCACATGGGTATGTCAGTATTGCATATGGGAATGTAAGTATTGCACATGGGTATGACAGTATATCACATGTGTGTGACAGTATTGCACATGGGTATGACAGTATTGCACAGGGGTAGGACAGTATTGCAGATGGGTATATCAGTATTGCACATGTGTATGTCAGTATTATACATGGGTATGACAGTATTGCACATGCTTATAGCAATATTGCACATGGTATGACAGTACTTCACAGGGGTATGTCAGTACTGCACATGGGTATGACAGTATTGCACAGGGGTATGACAGTGTTGCACATAGATATGTCAGTATTGCAATTGAGTATGTCAGTATTGCACATGGGTTGACAGTATTGCACATGAGTATGACAGTATTGCACAGGGATACGTCAGTATTGCACATGGGTATGACAGTATTGCACATGGGTATGACAGTATTGCACATGTGTATGTCAGTATTATACATGGGTATGACAGTATTGCACATGCTTATAGCAATATTGCACATGGGTATGACAGTATTGCACATGGGTATGACAGTATTGCACAGGGTAGGACAGTATTGCACATGGGTATATCGTTATTGCACATGTGTATGTCAGTATTATACATGGGTATGACCGTATTGCACATGGGTATAGCAGTATTGCACATGGCATGACAGTACTTCACAGGGGTATGTCAGTACTGCACATGGGTATGACAGTATTGCACATGGGTACGACAGTATTGCACATGGTGATGACAGTATTGCACATGTGTATGTCAGTATTGCACATGTGTTTGTCAGTATTGCACATGGGTATGACAGTATTACATAAGGGTATTTCAGTATTGCACATGGGTATGTCAGTATTGCACATGGGTATGTCAGTATTGCATATGCGTATGACTCTATTGCACATGGGCATGACAGTATTGCACATGGGTTTGTCAGTATTGCATATGCGTATGACTGTATTGCACATGGGCATGACAGTATTGCACATGGGTTTGTCAGTATTGCACATGGATATGACAGTATTACATAAGGGCATTTCAGTATTGCACATGGGTATGACAGTATTGCACATGTGTATGTCAGTATTGCACATGTGTACGTCAGTATTGCACATGGGTATGACAGTATTACATAAGGGTATTTCAGTATTGCAAATGGGTATGTCAGTTTTGCACATGGGTATGTCAGTATTGCACATGGATATGACAGTATTGCACAGGGGTATGTCAGTATTGCACATGGGTATGTCAGTATTGCACATGGGTATGACAGTATTGCACATGGGTATGTCAGTATTGCACATGGGTATGACAGTATTGCACATGGGTATGACAGTATTGCATATAGATATGTCAGTATTGCACATGTGTATGTCACTATTACACACGTATTGCACAGGGGTATGTCAGTCTTGCACAGGGGTATGACAGTATTGCACATGGGTATGGCAGTTTTGCACATGGGTATGACAGTATTGCACATGGGTATGTCAGTATTGCAGATGGGTATGTCAGTATTGCACATGGGTATGAAAGTATTGCAAATGGGTATGACAGTATTGCACATGGTATGAAAGTATTGCACATGGTATGACAGTATTGCACACAGGTATGACAGTATTGAACATTGGTATGACAGTATTGCACATGGGTATGACAGTATTGCACATGGGTATGACAGTATTGCACATGGGTATGTCAGTATTGCACATGGGTATGACAGTATTGCACATGGGTACGACAGTATTGCACAGGGATATGTCAGTATTGCACATGGGTATGGCAGTATTGCACAGGGATACGTCAGTATTGCACATGGGTATGACAGTATTGCACATGGGTATGTCAGTATTGCACATGGGTATGACAGTATTGCACATGGGTATGACAGTATTGTACATGGGTATGACAGTATTGCACAGGGATACGTCAGTATTGCACATGGGTATGACAGTATTGCACATGGGTATGACAGTATTGCACAGGGGTAGGACAGTATTGCACATGGGTATATCGTTATTGCACATGTGTATGTCAGTATTATACATGGGTATGACCGTATTGCACATGGGTTTAGCAGTATTGCACATGGCATGACAGTACTTCACAGGGGTATGTCAGTATTGCACATGGGTATGACAGTATTGCACATGGGTATGTCAGTATTGCACATGGGTTGACAATATTGCACATGAGTATGACAGTATTGCACAGGGATACGTCAGTATTGCACATGGGTATGACAGTATTGCACAGGGGTAGGACAGTATTGCACATGGGTATATCGTTATTGCACATGTGTATGTCAGTATTATACATAGGTATGACCGTATTGCACATGGGTATAGCAGTATTGCACATGGCATGACAGTACTTCACAGGGGTATGTCAGTACTGCACATGGGTATGAAAGTATTGCACATGGGTACGACAGTATTGCACATGGTGATGACAGTATTGCACATGTGTATGTCAGTATTGCACATGTGTTTGTCAGTATTGCACATGGGTATGACAGTATTACATAAGGGTATTTCAGTATTGCACATGGGTATGTCAGTATTGCACATGGGTATGTCAGTATTGCATATGCGTATGACTGTATTGCACATGGGCATGACAGTATTGCACATGGGTTTGTCAGTATTGCATATGCGTATGACTGTATTGCACATGGGCATGACAGTATTGCACATGGGTTTGTCAGTATTGCACATGGATATGACAGTATTATATAAGGGCATTTCAGTATTGCACATGGGTATGACAGTATTGCACATGTGTATGTCAGTATTGCACATGTGTACGTCAGTATTGCACATGGGTATGACAGTATTACATAAGGGTATTTCAGTATTGCAAATGGGTATGTCAGTTTTGCACATGGGTATGTCAGTATTGCACATGGATATGACAGTATTGCACAGGGGTATGTCAGTATTGCACATGGGTATGACAGTATTGCACATGGGTATGTCAGTATTGCACATGGGTAAGACAGTATTGCACATGGGTATGACAGTATTGCATATAGATATGTCAGTATTGCACACGTGTATGTCACTATTGCACACGTATTGCACACGGGTATGTCAGTCTTGCACAGGGGTATGACAGTATTGCACATGGGTATGACAGTTTTGCACATGGGTATGACAGTATTGCACATGGGTATGTCAGTATTGCAGATGGGTATGTCAGTATTGCACATGGGTTTGACAGTATTGCACATGGGTATGACAGTATTGCAAAGGGGCATGTCAGTATTGCACATGGGTTTGATAGTATTGCACATGGGTATTTCAGTATTGCACATGGGTATGTCGGTATTGCACATGGATATGACAGTATTGCACATGGGTATGACAGTATTGCACATGGGTATGACAGTATTGCATACAGATATGTCAGTATTGCACATGTGTATGTCACTATTGCACACGTATTGAACAGGGGTATGTCTGTCTTGCACAGGGGTATGACAGTATTGCACATGGGTATGAAAGTATTGCAAATGGGTATGACAGTATTGCACATGGTATGAAAGTATTGCACATGGTATGACAGTATTGCACACAGGTATGACAGTATTGAACATTGGTATGACAGTATTGCACATGGGTATGACAGTATTGCACATGGGTATGTCAGTATTGCACATGGGTATGTCAGTATTGCACATGGGTATGACAGTATTGCACATGGGTATGACAGTATTGCACAGGGATATGTCAGTATTGCACATGGGTATGACAGTATTGCACAGGGTATGGCAGTATTGCACAGGGATACGTCAGTATTGCACATGGGTATGACAGTATTGCACATGGGTATGTCAGTATTGCACATGGGTATGACAGTATTGCACATGGGTATGACAGTATTGCACAGGGGTAGGACAGTATTGCACATGGGTATGACAGTATTGCACATGTGTGTGACAGTGTTGCACATAGATATGTCAGTATTGCAATTGAGTATGTCAGTATTGCACATGTATTGCACAGGGGTGTGTCAGTATTGCAATTGGGTATGTCAGTATTGCACATGGGTATGACAGTATTGCACATGGGTATGTCAGTATTGCACATGGGTTGACCGTATTGCACATGGTATGAAAGTATTGCACATAGGTATGAAAGTATTGCACACAGGTATGAAAGTATTGCAAATGGGTATGACAGTATTGCACATGGGTATGACAGTATAGCACATGGGTATGTCAGTATTGCACATGGGTATAACAGTATTGCATATGGGTATGACAGTATTGCATATGGGTATGACAGTATTGCACATGTGTATGTCAGTGTTGCACATGTATTGCACAGGGGAATGTCAGTATTGCAATTGGGTATGTCAGTATTGCACATGGGTATGTCAGTATCTCACATGGGTTTGACAGTATTGCACATGGGAATGACAGTATTGCACATGCGTATGACAGTATTGCACATGGGTATGACAGTATTGCACAGGGATAAGTCAGTATTGCACATGGTATGACAGTATTGCACATGGGTATGTCAGTATTGCACATGGGTATGACAGTATTGCACATGGGCAAGACAGTATTGCACATGGGTATGACAGTATTGCACATGTGTATGTCAGTATTGCGTATGTGTATGTCAGTATTGCACATGGGTATGACAGTATTGCACATGGGTATGAAAGTATTGCACACAGGTATGACAGTATTACACATGGTGTGAAAGTATTGCACATGGGTTTGGCAGTATTGCACACAGGTATGACAGTATTGCACATTGGTATGACAGTATTGCACATGGGTATGACGGTATTGCACATGGGTATGACAGTATTGCACAGGGGTAAGACAGTGTTGAACATAGATATGTCAGTATTGCACATGTGTATGTCAGTATTGCACATGTATTGCACAGGGGTGTGTCAGTATTGCAATTGGGTATGTCAGTATTGCACATGTGTATGTCAGTATTGCACATGTATTGCACAGGGGTGTGTCAGTATTGCAATTGGGTATGTCAGTATTGCACATGGGTATGTCAGTATTGCACATGGGTATGACAGTATTACACATGGGTATGACAGTATTGCACAGGGATACGTCAGTATTGCACATGGGTATGACAGTATTGCACATGGGTATGACAGTATTGCACAGGGGTAGGACAGTATTGCACATGGGTATATCATTATTGCACATGTGTATGTCAGTATTATACATGGGTATGACCGTATTGCACATGGGTATAGCAGTATTGCACATGGCATGACAGTACTTCACAGGGGTATGTCAGTACTGCACATGGGTATGACAGTATTGCACATGGGTACGACAGTATTGCACATGGTGATGACAGTATTGCACATGGGTATGACAGTATTGCACATGGGTATGTCAGTATTGCACATGGGTATATCAGTATTCCACATGGGTATGACAGTATTGCACATGGGGATGACAGTATTGCACATGGGTATGACAGTATTGCACATGGAAAAGTCAGTATTGCACATGGGTATGACTGTATTGCACATGGGCATGACAGTACTGCACATGGGTATGTCAGTATTGCACATGGGGATGTCAGTATTGCACATGGGTATGACAGTATTGCACATGTGTGTGACAGTATTGCACATGGGTATGTCAGTACTGCACATGGGTATGACAGTATTGCACATGGGTATGATAGTATACCACATGGGTATGAGAGTATTGCACATGGGGATGACAGTATTGCACATGGGTATGTCAATATTGCACATGTGTATGACAGTATTGCACATGGGGATGAAAGTATTGCACATGGGTATGTCAATATTGCACATGGGTATGACAGTATTGCACATGGATATGACAGTATTGCACATGGGGATGATAGTATTGCACATGGGTATGTCTGTATTGCACATGGGTATGACAGTATTGCACATGGGTATGACAGTATTGCACATGGGTATGACAGTATATCACATGGGTATGAGAGTATTGCACATGGGGATGACAGTATGCACATGGGGATGACAGTATTAAAAATGGGTATGTCTGTATTGCACATGGGTATGAAAGTATTGCACATGTATATGTCAGTATTGCACGTGTGTATGTCAGTATTGCACATGGGTATGACAGTATTACATAAGGGTATTTCAGTATTGCACATGGGTATGTCAGTATAGCACATGGGTATGAAAGTATTGCATATGGGTATGACAGTATTGCACATGGTATGAAAGTATTGCACATGGGTATGACAGTATTGCACACAGGTATGATAGTATTGAACATTGGTATGACAGTATTGCACACTGGTATGAGAGTATTGCACATGGATATGACAGTATTGCACAGGGGTATGTGAGTATTTCACATGGGTGTGACAGTATTGCACATGGGTATGTCAGTATTGCACATGGGTATGACAGTATTGCACATGTGTATGTCAGTATTGCACATGGTATGTCAGTATTGCACATGGTATGACAGTATCGCATAAGGGTATTTCAGTATTGCACAGGGGTATGACAGTATTGTACATGGGTATGACAGTATTGCACATGGGTATGAAAGTATTGCACATGGGTTTGACTGTATTGCACATGGGCATGACAGTACTGCACATGGGTATGTCAGTATTGCATATGGGAATGTCAGTATTGCACATGGGTATGACAGTATATCACATGTGTGTGACAGTATTGCACATGGGTATGACAGTATTGCAGAGGGGTAGGACAGTATTGCAGATGGGTATATCAGTATTGCACATGTGTATGTCAGTATTATACATGGGTATGACAGTATTGCACATGCTTATAGCAATATTGCACATGGTATGACAGTACTTCACAGGGGTATGTCAGTACTGCACATGGGTATGACAGTATTGCACAGGGGTATGACAGTGTTGCACATAGATATGTCAGTATTGCAATTGAGTATGTCAGTATTGCACATGGGTTGACAGTATTGCACATGAGTATGACAGTATTGCACAGGGATACGTCAGTATTGCACATGGGTATGACAGTATTGCACATGGGTATGACAGTATTGCACATGTGTATGTCAGTATTATACATGGGTATGACAGTATTGCACATGCTTATAGCAATATTGCACATGGGTATGACAGTATTGCACATGGGTATGACAGTATTGCACAGGGTAGGACAGTATTGCACATGGGTATATCGTTATTGCACATGTGTATGTCAGTATTATACATGGGTATGACCGTATTGCACATGGGTATAGCAGTATTGCACATGGCATGACAGTACTTCACAGGGGTATGTCAGTACTGCACATGGGTATGACAGTATTGCACATGGGTACGACAGTATTGCACATGGTGATGACAGTATTGCACATGTGTATGTCAGTATTGCACATGTGTTTGTCAGTATTGCACATGGGTATGACAGTATTACATAAGGGTATTTCAGTATTGCACATGGGTATGTCAGTATTGCACATGGGTATGTCAGTATTGCATATGCGTATGACTCTATTGCACATGGGCATGACAGTATTGCACATGGGTTTGTCAGTATTGCATATGCGTATGACTGTATTGCACATGGGCATGACAGTATTGCACATGGGTTTGTCAGTATTGCACATGGATATGACAGTATTACATAAGGGCATTTCAGTATTGCACATGGGTATGACAGTATTGCACATGTGTATGTCAGTATTGCACATGTGTACGTCAGTATTGCACATGGGTATGACAGTATTACATAAGGGTATTTCAGTATTGCAAATGGGTATGTCAGTTTTGCACATGGGTATGTCAGTATTGCACATGGATATGACAGTATTGCACAGGGGTATGTCAGTATTGCACATGGGTATGTCAGTATTGCACATGGGTATGACAGTATTGCACATGGGTATGTCAGTATTGCACATGGGTATGACAGTATTGCACATGGGTATGACAGTATTGCATATAGATATGTCAGTATTGCACATGTGTATGTCACTATTACACACGTATTGCACAGGGGTATGTCAGTCTTGCACAGGGGTATGACAGTATTGCACATGGGTATGGCAGTTTTGCACATGGGTATGACAGTATTGCACATGGGTATGTCAGTATTGCAGATGGGTATGTCAGTATTGCACACGAATATGTCAGTATTGCAAATGGGTATGACAGTATTGCACATGGTATGAAAGTATTGCACATGGTATGACAGTATTGCACACAGGTATGACAGTATTGAACATTGGTATGACAGTATTGCACATGGGTATGACAGTATTGCACATGGGTATGACAGTATTGCACATGGGTATGTCAGTATTGCACATGGGTATGACAGTATTGCACATGGGTACGACAGTATTGCACAGGGATATGTCAGTATTGCACATGGGTATGGCAGTATTGCACAGGGATACGTCAGTATTGCACATGGGTATGACAGTATTGCACATGGGTATGTCAGTATTGCACATGGGTATGACAGTATTGCACATGGGTATGACAGTATTGTACATGGGTATGACAGTATTGCACAGGGATACGTCAGTATTGCACATGGGTATGACAGTATTGCACATGGGTATGACAGTATTGCACAGGGGTAGGACAGTATTGCACATGGGTATATCGTTATTGCACATGTGTATGTCAGTATTATACATGGGTATGACCGTATTGCACATGGGTTTAGCAGTATTGCACATGGCATGACAGTACTTCACAGGGGTATGTCAGTATTGCACATGGGTATGACAGTATTGCACATGGGTATGTCAGTATTGCACATGGGTTGACAATATTGCACATGAGTATGACAGTATTGCACAGGGATACGTCAGTATTGCACATGGGTATGACAGTATTGCACAGGGGTAGGACAGTATTGCACATGGGTATATCGTTATTGCACATGTGTATGTCAGTATTATACATAGGTATGACCGTATTGCACATGGGTATAGCAGTATTGCACATGGCATGACAGTACTTCACAGGGGTATGTCAGTACTGCACATGGGTATGAAAGTATTGCACATGGGTACGACAGTATTGCACATGGTGATGACAGTATTGCACATGTGTATGTCAGTATTGCACATGTGTTTGTCAGTATTGCACATGGGTATGACAGTATTACATAAGGGTATTTCAGTATTGCACATGGGTATGTCAGTATTGCACATGGGTATGTCAGTATTGCATATGCGTATGACTGTATTGCACATGGGCATGACAGTATTGCACATGGGTTTGTCAGTATTGCATATGCGTATGACTGTATTGCACATGGGCATGACAGTATTGCACATGGGTTTGTCAGTATTGCACATGGATATGACAGTATTATATAAGGGCATTTCAGTATTGCACATGGGTATGACAGTATTGCACATGTGTATGTCAGTATTGCACATGTGTACGTCAGTATTGCACATGGGTATGACAGTATTACATAAGGGTATTTCAGTATTGCAAATGGGTATGTCAGTTTTGCACATGGGTATGTCAGTATTGCACATGGATATGACAGTATTGCACAGGGGTATGTCAGTATTGCACATGGGTATGACAGTATTGCACATGGGTATGTCAGTATTGCACATGGGTAAGACAGTATTGCACATGGGTATGACAGTATTGCATATAGATATGTCAGTATTGCACACGTGTATGTCACTATTGCACACGTATTGCACACGGGTATGTCAGTCTTGCACAGGGGTATGACAGTATTGCACATGGGTATGACAGTTTTGCACATGGGTATGACAGTATTGCACATGGGTATGTCAGTATTGCAGATGGGTATGTCAGTATTGCACATGGGTTTGACAGTATTGCACATGGGTATGACAGTATTGCAAAGGGGCATGTCAGTATTGCACATGGGTTTGATAGTATTGCACATGGGTATTTCAGTATTGCACATGGGTATGTCGGTATTGCACATGGATATGACAGTATTGCACATGGGTATGACAGTATTGCACATGGGTATGACAGTATTGCATACAGATATGTCAGTATTGCACATGTGTATGTCACTATTGCACACGTATTGAACAGGGGTATGTCTGTCTTGCACAGGGGTATGACAGTATTGCACATGGGTATGAAAGTATTGCAAATGGGTATGACAGTATTGCACATGGTATGAAAGTATTGCACATGGTATGACAGTATTGCACACAGGTATGACAGTATTGAACATTGGTATGACAGTATTGCACATGGGTATGACAGTATTGCACATGGGTATGTCAGTATTGCACATGGGTATGTCAGTATTGCACATGGGTATGACAGTATTGCACATGGGTATGACAGTATTGCACAGGGATATGTCAGTATTGCACATGGGTATGACAGTATTGCACAGGGTATGGCAGTATTGCACAGGGATACGTCAGTATTGCACATGGGTATGACAGTATTGCACATGGGTATGTCAGTATTGCACATGGGTATGACAGTATTGCACATGGGTATGACAGTATTGCACAGGGGTAGGACAGTATTGCACATGGGTATATCGTTATTGCACATGTGTATGTCAGTATTATACATGGGTATGACCGTATTGCACATGGGTATAGCAGTATTGCACATGGCTTGACAGTACTTCACAGGGGTATGTCAGTATTGCACATGGGTATGACAGTATTGCACATGGGTATGTCAGTATTGCACATGGGTTGACATTATTGCACATGAGTATGACAGTATTGCACAGGGATACGTCAGTATTGCACATGGGTATGACAGTATTGCACATGGGTATGACAGTATTGCACAGGGGTAGGACAGTATTGCACATGGGTATATCGTTATTGCACATGTGTATGTCAGTATTATACATGGGTATGACCGTATTGCACATGGGTATAGCAGTATTGCACATGGCATGACAGTACTTCACAGGGGTATGTCAGTACTGCACATGGGTATGACAGTATTGCACATGGGTACGACAGTATTGCACATGGTGATGACAGTATTGCACATGTGTATGTCAGTATTGCACATGTGTTTGTCAGTATTGCACATGGGTATGACAGTATTACATAAGGGTATTTCAGTATTGCACATGGGTATGTCAGTATTGCATATGCGTATGACTGTATTGCACATGGGCATGACAGTATTGCACATGGGTTTGTCAGTATTGCATATGCTTATGACTGTATTGCACATGGGCATGACAGTATTGCACATGGGTTTGTCAGTATTGCACATGGATATGACAGTATTACATAAGGGCATTTCAGTATTGCACATGGGTATGACAGTATTGCACATGTGTATGTCAGTATTGCACATGTGTACGTCAGTATTGCACATGGGTATGACAGTATTACATAAGGGTATTTCAGTATTGCAAATGGGTATGTCAGTTTTGCACATGGGTATGTCAGTATTGCACATGGATATGACAGTATTGCACAGGGGTATGTCTGTATTGCACATGGGTATGTCAGTATTGCACATGGGTATGACAGTATTGCACATGGGTATGTCAGTATTGCACATGGGTATGACAGTATTGCACATGGGTATGACAGTATTGCATATAGATATGTCAGTATTGCACATGTGTATGTCACTATTGCACACGTATTGCACAGGGGTATGTCAGTCTTGCACAGGGGTATGACAGTATTGCACATGGGTATGACAGTTTTGCACATGGGTATGACAGTATTGCACATGGTTATGTCAGTATTGCAGATGGGTATGTCAGTATTGCACATGGGTTTGACAGTATTGCACATGGGTATGACAGTATTGCAAATGGGCATGTCAGTATTGCACATGGGTTTGATAGTATTGCACATGGGTATTTCAGTATTGCACATGGGTATGTCAGTATTGCACATGGATATGACAGTATTGCAAATGGGTTTGTCAGTATTGCACATGGGTATGACTGTATTGCACATGGGTATGAAAGTATTGCACATGGGTATGAAAGTATTGCACACAGGTATGACAGTATTGCACATGGGTATGAAAGTATTGCACACAGGTATAACAGTATTGCACATGGGTATGACAGTATTGCAAAGGGGCATGTCAGTATTGCACATGGGTTTGACAGTATTGCACATGGGTATGTCAGTATTGCACATGTGTATGTCACTATTGCACATGTATTGCACAGGGATATGTCAGTCTTGCACAGGGGTATGACAGTATTGCACATAGGTATGACATTTTGCACATGGGTATGACAGTATTGCAAATGGGTATGTCAGTATTGCACATGGGTATGACTGTATTGCACATGGGCATGACAGTATTGCACATGGGTTTGACAGTATTGCACATGGGTATGACAGTATTTCACATGGGTATGACAGTATTGCACATGGGTTTGTCAGTATTGCACATGGGTATGACTGTATTGCACATGGGTATGAAAGTATTGCACATGGGTATGAAAGTATTATACACAGGTATGACAGTATTGCACATGGGTATGAAAGTATTGCACACAGGTATGACAGTATTGCACATGGGTATGACAGTATTGCACATGGTATGTCAGTATTGCACATGGTATGACAGTATTGCATAAGGGTATGTCAGTATTGCACATAGATATGTCAGTATTGCATATGTGTATGTCACTATTGCACATGTATTGCACAGGGGTTTGTCAGTCTTGCACATGGGTATGACAGTATTGCACATGGGTATGACAGTTTTGCACATGGGTATGACAGTATTGCATATGGGTGTGTCAGTATTGCACATGGGTATGACTGTATTGCACATGGGCATGACAGTATTGCACATGGGTATGCCAGTATTGCACATGGGTATGACAGTATTGCACAAGGGTATGACAGTATTGCACATGGGTTTGTCAGTATTGCACATGGGTATGACTGTATTGCACATGGGTATGAAAGTATTGCACATGGGTATGAAAGTATTATACACAGGTATGACAGTATTGCACATGGGTATGAAAGTATTGCACACAGGTATGACAGTATTGCACATGGGTATGACAGTATTGCACATGGTATGTCAGTATTGCACATGGTATGACAGTATTGCATAAGGGTATGTCAGTATTGCACATAGATATGTCAGTATTGCACATGTGTATGTCACTATTGCACATGTATTGCACAGGGGTTTGTCAGTCTTGCACATGGGTATGACAGTATTGCACATGGGTATGACAGTTTTGCACATGGGTATGACAGTATTGCACATGGGTATGTCAGTATTGCACATGTGTATGTCACTATTGCACATGTATTGCACAGGGGTTTGTCAGTCTTGCACATGGGTATGACAGTATTGCACATGGGTATGACAGTTTTGCACATGGGTATGACAGTATTGCACATGGGTATGTCAGTATTGCACATGGGTATCACAGTATTGCATATGGATATGTCAGTATTGCACATGGGTATGACAGTATTGCACATGGGTATGACAGTATTGCACAGGGGTAGGACAGTATTGCACATGGGTATATCGTTATTGCACATGTGTATGTCAGTATTATAAATTGGTATGACCCTATTGCACATGGGTATAGGAGTATTGCACATGGCATGACAGTACTTCACAGGGGTATGTCAGTACTGCACATGGGTATGACAGTATTGCAAATGTGTACGACAGTATTGCACATGGTGATGACAGTATTGCACATGGGTATGACAGTATTGCACATGGGTATGTCAGTATTGCACATGGGTATATCAGTATTCCACATGGGTATGACAGTATTGCACATGTGGATGACAGTTTTGCACATGGGTATGAGAGTATTGCACATGGGTATGACAGTATTGCACATGGGTATGACTGTATTGCACATGGGAATGTCAGTATTGCACATGGGTATGACAGTATTGCACATGTGTGTGACAGTATTGCACAGGGGTAGGACAGTATTGCAGATGGGTATATCGGTATTGCACATGTGTATGTCAGTATTATACATGGGTATGACAGTATTGCACATGCTTATAGCAATATTGCACATGGTATGACAGTACTTCACAGGGGTATGTCAGTACTGCACATGGGTATGACAGTTTTGCACAGGGGTATGACAGTGTTGCACATAGATATGTCAGTATTGCAATTGAGTATGTCAGTATTGCACATGTATTGCACAGGGGTGTGTCAGTATTGCAATTGGGTATGTCAGTATTGCACATGGGTATGACAGTATTGCACATGGGTATGTCAGTATTGCACATGGGTTGACAGTATTGCACATGGGTATGACAGTATTGCACAGGGATACGTCAGTATTGCACATGGGTATGACAGTATTGCACATGGGTATGACAGTATTGCACAGGGGTAGGACAGTATTGCACATGGGTATATCGTTATTGCACATGTGTATGTCAGTATTATACATGGGTATGACCGTATTGCACATGGGTATAGCAGTATTGCACATGGCATGACAGTACTTCACAGGGGTATGTCAGTACTGCACATGGGTATGACAGTATTGCACATGGGTACGACAGTATTGCACATGGTGATGAAAGTATTGCACATGTGTATGTCAGTATTGCACATGTTTTTGTCAGTATTGCACATGGGTATGACAGTATTACATAAGGGTAGTTCAGTATTGCACATGGGTATGTCAGTATTCACATGGGTATGAAAGTATTGCAAATGGGTATGAAAGTATTGCACATGGTATGAAAGTATTGCACATGGTATGACAGTATTGCAGACAGGTATGATAGTATTGAACATTGGTATAACAGTATTGCACATGGGTATGACAGTATTGCACATGGGTATGACAGTATCTCACATGGGTATGTCAGTATTGCACATGGGTATGACAGTATTGCACATGGGTATGACAGTATTGCACAGGGATATGTCAGTATTGCACATGGGTATGACAGTATTGCACATGGGTATGGCAGTATTGCACAGGGATACGTCAGTATTGCACATGGGTATGACAGTATTGCACATGGGTATGTCAGTATTGCACATGGGTATGACAGTATTGCACATGGGTATGACAGTATTGTGCATGGGTATGACAGTATTGCACAGGGATACGTCAGTATTGCACATGGGTATGACAGTATTGCACATGGGTATGACAATATTGCACAGGGGTAGGACAGTATTGCACATGGGTATATCGTTATTGCACATGTGTATGTCAGTATTATACATGGGTATGACCGTATTGCACATGGGTATAGCAGTATTGCACATGGCATGACAGTACTTCACAGGGGTATGTCAGTATTGCACATGGGTATGACAGTATTGCACATGGGTATGTCAGTATTGCACATGGGTTGACAGTATTGCACATGAGTAGGACAGTATTGCACAGGGATACGTCAGTATTGCACATGGGTATGACAGTATTGCACATGGGTATGACAGTATTGCACAGGGGTAGGACAGTATTGCACATGGGTATATCGTTATTGCACATGTGTATGTCAGTATTATACATGGGTATGACCGTATTGCACATGGGTATAGCAGTATTGCACATGGCATGACAGTACTTCACAGGGGTATGTCAGTACTGCACATGGGTATGACAGTATTGCACATGGGTACGAAAGTATTGCACATGGTGATGACAGTATTGCACATGTGTATGTCAGTATTGCACATGTGTTTGTCAGTATTGCACATGGGTATGTCAGTATTGCACATGGGTATGTCAGTATTGCATATGCGTATGACTGTATTGCACATGGGCATGACAGTATTGCACATGGGTTTGTCAGTATTGCATATGCGTATGACTGTATTGCACATGGGCATGACAGTATTGCACATGGGTTTGTCAGTATTGCACATGGATATGACAGTATTACATAAGGGCATTTCAGTATTGCACATGGGTATGACAGTATTGCACATGTGTATGACAGTACTGCACATGGGTATGACAGTATTGCACATGGGTATGTCAGTATTGCACCTGGGTATGACAGTATTGCACATGGTATGACAGTATTGCACATGGAAAAGTCAGTATTGCACATGGGTATGACTGTATTGCACATGGGCATGACAGTACTGCACATGGGTATGTCAGTATTGCATATGGTAATGTCAGTATTGCACATGGGTATGACAGTTTTGCACATGTGTGTGACAGTATTGCACATGGGTATGACAGTATTGCACAGGGGTAGGACAGTATTGCAGATGGGTATATCGGTATTGCACATGTGTATGTCAGTATTATACATGGGTATGACAGTATTGCACATGCTTATAGCAATATTGCACCTGGTATGACAGTACTTCACAGGGGTATGTCAGTACTGCACATGGGTATGACAGTATTGCACAGGGGTATGACAGTGTTGCACATAGATATGTCAGTATTGCAATTGAGTATGTCAGTATTGCACATGTATTGCACAGGGGTGTGTCAGTTTTTGCAATTGGGTATGTCAGTATTGCACATGGGTATGACAGTATTGCACATGGGTATGTCAGTATTGCACATGGGTTGACAGTATTGCACATGAGTATGACAGTATTGCACAGGGATACGTCAGTATTGCACATGGGTATGACAGTATTGCACATGGGTATGACAGTATTGCACAGGGGTAGGACAGTATTGCACATGGGTATATCGTTATTGCACATGTGTATGTCAGTATTATACATGGGTATGACCGTATTGCACATGGGTATAGCAGTATTGCACATGGCATGACAGTACTTCACAGGGGTATGTCAGTACTGCACATGGGTATGACAGTATTGCACATGGGTACGACAGTATTGCACATGGTGATGACAGTATTGCACATGTGTATGTCAGTATTGCACATGTGTTTGTCAGTATTGCACATGGGTATGACAGTATTACATAAGGGTATTTCAGTATTGCACATGGGTATGTCAGTATTGCACATGGGTATGTCAGTATTGCATATGCGTATGACTCTATTGCACATGGGCATGACAGTATTGCACATGGGTTTGTCAGTATTGCATATGCGTATGACTGTATTGCACATGGGCATGACAGTATTGCACATGGGTTTGTCAGTATTGCACATGGATATGACAGTATTACATAAGGGCATTTCAGTATTGCACATGGGTATGACAGTATTGCACATGTGTATGTCAGTATTGCACATGTGTACGTCAGTATTGCACATGGGTATGACAGTATTACATAAGGGTATTTCAGTATTGCAAATGGGTATGTCAGTTTTGCACATGGGTATGTCAGTATTGCACATGGATATGACAGTATTGCACAGGGGTATGTCAGTATTGCACATGGGTATGTCAGTATTGCACATGGGTATGACAGTATTGCACATGGGTATGTCAGTATTGCACATGGGTATGACAGTATTGCACATGGGTATGACAGTATTGCATATAGATATGTCAGTATTGCACATGTGTATGTCACTATTGCACACGTATTGCACAGGGGTATGTCAGTCTTGCACAGGGGTATGACAGTATTGCACATGGGTATGGCAGTTTTGCACATGGGTATGACAGTATTGCACATGGGTATGTCAGTATTGCAGATGGGTATGTCAGTATTGCACATGGGTATGAAAGTATTGCAAATGGGTATGACAGTATTGCACATGGTATGAAAGTATTGCACATGGTATGACAGTATTGCACACAGGTATGACAGTATTGAACATTGGTATGACAGTATTGCACATGGGTATGACAGTATTGCACATGGGTATGACAGTATTGCACATGGGTATGTCAGTATTGCACATGGGTATGACAGTATTGCACATGGGTACGACAGTATTGCACAGGGATATGTCAGTATTGCACATGGGTATGACAGTATTGCACATGGGTATGGCAGTATTGCACAGGGATACGTCAGTATTGCACATGGGTATGACAGTATTGCACATGGGTATGACAGTATTGCACAGGGGTAGGACAGTATTGCACATGGGTATATCGTTATTGCACATGTTTATGTCAGTATTATACATGGGTATGACCGTATTTCACATGGGTTTAGCAGTATTGCACATGGCATGACAGTACTTCACAGGGGTATGTCAGTATTGCACATGGGTATGACAGTATTGCACATGGGTATATCAGTATTGCACATGGGTTGACAGTATTGCACATGAGTATGACAGTATTGCACAGGGATACGTCAGTATTGCACATGGGTATGACAGTATTGCACATGGGTATGACAGTAATGCACAGGGGTAGGACAGTATTGCACATGGGTATATCGTTATTGCACATGTGTATGTCAGTATTATACATAGGTATGATCGTATTGCACATGGGTATAGCAGTATTGCACATGGCATGACAGTACTTCACAGGGGTATGTCAGTACTGCACATGGGTATGAAAGTATTGCACATGGGTACGACAGTATTGCACATGGTGATGACAGTATTGCACATGTGAATGTCAGTATTGCACATGTGTTTGTCAGTATTGCACATGGGTATGACAGTATTACATAAGGGTATTTCAGTATTGCACATGGGTATGTCAGTATTGCACATGGGTATGTCAGTATTGCATATGCGTATGACTGTATTGCACATGGGCATGACAGTATTGCACATGGGTTTGTCAGTATTGCATATGCGTATGACTGTATTGCACATGGGCATGACAGTATTGCACATGGGTTTGTCAGTATTGCACATGGATATGACAGTATTACATAAGGGCATTTCAGTATTGCACATGGGTATGAAAGTATTGCACATGGGTACGACAGTATTGCACATGGTGATGACAGTATTGCACATGTGTATGTCAGTATTGCACATGTGTTTGTCAGTATTGCACATGGGTATGACAGTATTACATAAGGGTATTTCAGTATTGCAAATGGGTATGTCAGTTTTGTACATGGGTATGTCAGTATTGCACATGGATATGACAGTATTGCACAGGGGTATGTCAGTATTGCACATGGGTATGACAGTATTGCACATGGGTATGTCAGTATTGCACATGGGTAAGACAGTATTGCACATGGGTATGACAGTATTGCATATAGATATGTCAGTATTGCACACGTGTATGTCACTATTGCACACGTATTGCACACGGGTATGTCAGTCTTGCACAGGGGTATGACAGTATTGCACATGGGTATGACAGTTTTGCACATGGGTATGACAGTATTGCACATGGGTATGTCAGTATTGCAGATGGGTATGTCAGTATTGCACATGGGTTTGACAGTATTGCACATGGGTATGACAGTATTGCAAAGGGGCATGTCAGTATTGCACATGGGTTTGATAGTATTGCACATGGGTATTTCAGTATTGCACATGGGTATGTCGGTATTGCACATGGATATGACAGTATTGCACATGGGTATGACAGTATTGCACATGGGTATGACAGTATTGCATACAGATATGTCAGTATTGCACATGTGTATGTCACTATTGCACACGTATTGAACAGGGGTATGTCTGTCTTGCACAGGGGTATGACAGTATTGCACATGGGTATGAAAGTATTGCAAATGGGTATGACAGTATTGCACATGGTATGAAAGTATTGCACATGGTATGACAGTATTGCACACAGGTATGACAGTATTGAACATTGGTATGACAGTATTGCACATGGGTATGACAGTATTGCACATGGGTATGTCAGTATTGCACATGGGTATGTCAGTATTGCACATGGGTATGACAGTATTGCACATGGGTATGACAGTATTGCACAGGGATATGTCAGTATTGCACATGGGTATGACAGTATTGCACAGGGTATGGCAGTATTGCACAGGGATACGTCAGTATTGCACATGGGTATGACAGTATTGCACATGGGTATGTCAGTATTGCACATGGGTATGACAGTATTGCACATGGGTATGACAGTATTGCACAGGGGTAGGACAGTATTGCACATGGGTATATCGTTATTGCACATGTGTATGTCAGTATTATACATGGGTATGACCGTATTGCACATGGGTATAGCAGTATTGCACATGGCTTGACAGTACTTCACAGGGGTATGTCAGTATTGCACATGGGTATGACAGTATTGCACATGGGTATGTCAGTATTGCACATGGGTTGACATTATTGCACATGAGTATGACAGTATTGCACAGGGATACGTCAGTATTGCACATGGGTATGACAGTATTGCACATGGGTATGACAGTATTGCACAGGGGTAGGACAGTATTGCACATGGGTATATCGTTATTGCACATGTGTATGTCAGTATTATACATGGGTATGACCGTATTGCACATGGGTATAGCAGTATTGCACATGGCATGACAGTACTTCACAGGGGTATGTCAGTACTGCACATGGGTATGACAGTATTGCACATGGGTACGACAGTATTGCACATGGTGATGACAGTATTGCACATGTGTATGTCAGTATTGCACATGTGTTTGTCAGTATTGCACATGGGTATGACAGTATTACATAAGGGTATTTCAGTATTGCACATGGGTATGTCAGTATTGCATATGCGTATGACTGTATTGCACATGGGCATGACAGTATTGCACATGGGTTTGTCAGTATTGCATATGCTTATGACTGTATTGCACATGGGCATGACAGTATTGCACATGGGTTTGTCAGTATTGCACATGGATATGACAGTATTACATAAGGGCATTTCAGTATTGCACATGGGTATGACAGTATTGCACATGTGTATGTCAGTATTGCACATGTGTACGTCAGTATTGCACATGGGTATGACAGTATTACATAAGGGTATTTCAGTATTGCAAATGGGTATGTCAGTTTTGCACATGGGTATGTCAGTATTGTACATGGATATGACAGTATTGCACAGGGGTATGTCTGTATTGCACATGGGTATGTCAGTATTGCACATGGGTATGACAGTATTGCACATGGGTATGTCAGTATTGCACATGGGTATGACAGTATTGCACATGGGTATGACAGTATTGCATATAGATATGTCAGTATTGCACATGTGTATGTCACTATTGCACACGTATTGCACAGGGGTATGTCAGTCTTGCACAGGGGTATGACAGTATTGCACATGGGTATGACAGTTTTGCACATGGGTATGACAGTATTGCACATGGTTATGTCAGTATTGCAGATGGGTATGTCAGTATTGCACATGGGTTTGACAGTATTGCACATGGGTATGACAGTATTGCAAATGGGCATGTCAGTATTGCACATGGGTTTGATAGTATTGCACATGGGTATTTCAGTATTGCACATGGGTATGTCAGTATTG
This sequence comes from Eucyclogobius newberryi, assembly GCA_026437355.1. Taxonomy (NCBI): domain Eukaryota; kingdom Metazoa; phylum Chordata; class Actinopteri; order Gobiiformes; family Gobiidae; genus Eucyclogobius; species Eucyclogobius newberryi. Next base: position 38,988,410 of record JAPEHP010000009.1, on the reverse strand, counting down.
CACATGGATATGACAGTATTGCAAATGGGTTTGTCAGTATTGCACATGGGTATGACTGTATTGCACATGGGTATGAAAGTATTGCACATGGGTATGAAAGTATTGCACACAGGTATGACAGTATTGCACATGGGTATGAAAGTATTGCACACAGGTATAACAGTATTGCACATGGGTATGACAGTATTGCAAAGGGGCATGTCAGTATTGCACATGGGTTTGACAGTATTGCACATGGGTATGTCAGTATTGCACATGTGTATGTCACTATTGCACATGTATTGCACAGGGATATGTCAGTCTTGCACAGGGGTATGACAGTATTGCACATAGGTATGACATTTTGCACATGGGTATGACAGTATTGCAAATGGGTATGTCAGTATTGCACATGGGTATGACTGTATTGCACATGGGCATGACAGTATTGCACATGGGTTTGACAGTATTGCACATGGGTATGACAGTATTTCACATGGGTATGACAGTATTGCACATGGGTTTGTCAGTATTGCACATGGGTATGACTGTATTGCACATGGGTATGAAAGTATTGCACATGGGTATGAAAGTATTATACACAGGTATGACAGTATTGCACATGGGTATGAAAGTATTGCACACAGGTATGACAGTATTGCACATGGGTATGACAGTATTGCACATGGTATGTCAGTATTGCACATGGTATGACAGTATTGCATAAGGGTATGTCAGTATTGCACATAGATATGTCAGTATTGCATATGTGTATGTCACTATTGCACATGTATTGCACAGGGGTTTGTCAGTCTTGCACATGGGTATGACAGTATTGCACATGGGTATGACAGTTTTGCACATGGGTATGACAGTATTGCATATGGGTGTGTCAGTATTGCACATGGGTATGACTGTATTGCACATGGGCATGACAGTATTGCACATGGGTATGTCAGTATTGCACATGGGTATGACAGTATTGCACAAGGGTATGACAGTATTGCACATGTGTATGACAGTATTGCACATGGGTATGTCAGTATTTCACATGGGTATGACAGTATTGCACATGGGTTTGTCAGTATTGCACATGGGTATGACTGTATTGCACATGGGTATGAAAGTATTGCACATGGGTATGAAAGTATTATACACAGGTATGACAGTATTGCACATGGGTATGAAAGTATTGCACACAGGTATGACAGTATTGCACATGGGTATGACAGTATTGCACATGGTATGTCAGTATTGCACATGGTATGACAGTATTGCATAAGGGTATGTCAGTATTGCACATAGATATGTCAGTATTGCACATGTGTATGTCACTATTGCACATGTATTGCACAGGGGTTTGTCAGTCTTGCACATGGGTATGACAGTATTGCACATGGGTATGACAGTTTTGCACATGGGTATGACAGTATTGCACATGGGTATGTCAGTATTGCACATGTGTATGTCACTATTGCACATGTATTGCACAGGGGTTTGTCAGTCTTGCACATGGGTATGACAGTATTGCACATGGGTATGACAGTTTTGCACATGGGTATGACAGTATTGCACATGGGTATGTCAGTATTGCACATGGGTATCACAGTATTGCATATGGATATGTCAGTATTGCACATGGGTATGACAGTATTGCACATGGGTATGACAGTATTGCACAGGGGTAGGACAGTATTGCACATGGGTATATCGTTATTGCACATGTGTATGTCAGTATTATAAATTGGTATGACCCTATTGCACATGGGTATAGGAGTATTGCACATGGCATGACAGTACTTCACAGGGGTATGTCAGTACTGCACATGGGTATGACAGTATTGCAAATGTGTACGACAGTATTGCACATGGTGATGACAGTATTGCACATGGGTATGACAGTATTGCACATGGGTATGTCAGTATTGCACATGGGTATATCAGTATTCCACATGGGTATGACAGTATTGCACATGTGGATGACAGTTTTGCACATGGGTATGAGAGTATTGCACATGGGTATGACAGTATTGCACATGGGTATGACTGTATTGCACATGGGAATGTCAGTATTGCACATGGGTATGACAGTATTGCACATGTGTGTGACAGTATTGCACAGGGGTAGGACAGTATTGCAGATGGGTATATCGGTATTGCACATGTGTATGTCAGTATTATACATGGGTATGACAGTATTGCACATGCTTATAGCAATATTGCACATGGTATGACAGTACTTCACAGGGGTATGTCAGTACTGCACATGGGTATGACAGTTTTGCACAGGGGTATGACAGTGTTGCACATAGATATGTCAGTATTGCAATTGAGTATGTCAGTATTGCACATGTATTGCACAGGGGTGTGTCAGTATTGCAATTGGGTATGTCAGTATTGCACATGGGTATGACAGTATTGCACATGGGTATGTCAGTATTGCACATGGGTTGACAGTATTGCACATGGGTATGACAGTATTGCACAGGGATACGTCAGTATTGCACATGGGTATGACAGTATTGCACATGGGTATGACAGTATTGCACAGGGGTAGGACAGTATTGCACATGGGTATATCGTTATTGCACATGTGTATGTCAGTATTATACATGGGTATGACCGTATTGCACATGGGTATAGCAGTATTGCACATGGCATGACAGTACTTCACAGGGGTATGTCAGTACTGCACATGGGTATGACAGTATTGCACATGGGTACGACAGTATTGCACATGGTGATGAAAGTATTGCACATGTGTATGTCAGTATTGCACATGTTTTTGTCAGTATTGCACATGGGTATGACAGTATTACATAAGGGTAGTTCAGTATTGCACATGGGTATGTCAGTATTCACATGGGTATGAAAGTATTGCAAATGGGTATGAAAGTATTGCACATGGTATGAAAGTATTGCACATGGTATGACAGTATTGCAGAAAGGTATGATAGTATTGAACATTGGTATAACAGTATTGCACATGGGTATGACAGTATTGCACATGGGTATGACAGTATCTCACATGGGTATGTCAGTATTGCACATGGGTATGACAGTATTGCACATGGGTATGACAGTATTGCACAGGGATATGTCAGTATTGCACATGGGTATGACAGTATTGCACATGGGTATGGCAGTATTGCACAGGGATACGTCAGTATTGCACATGGGTATGACAGTATTGCACATGGGTATGTCAGTATTGCACATGGGTATGACAGTATTGCACATGGGTATGACAGTATTGCACATGGGTATGACAATATTGCACAGGGGTAGGACAGTATTGCACATGGGTATATCGTTATTGCACATGTGTATGTCAGTATTATACATGGGTATGACCGTATTGCACATGGGTATAGCAGTATTGCACATGGCATGACAGTACTTCACAGGGGTATGTCAGTATTGCACATGGGTATGACAGTATTGCACATGGGTATGTCAGTATTGCACATGGGTTGACAGTATTGCACATGAGTAGGACAGTATTGCACAGGGATACGTCAGTATTGCACATGGGTATGACAGTATTGCACATGGGTATGACAGTATTGCACAGGGGTAGGACAGTATTGCACATGGGTATATCGTTATTGCACATGTGTATGTCAGTATTATACATGGGTATGACCGTATTGCACATGGGTATAGCAGTATTGCACATGGCATGACAGTACTTCACAGGGGTATGTCAGTACTGCACATGGGTATGACAGTATTGCACATGGGTACGAAAGTATTGCACATGGTGATGACAGTATTGCACATGTGTATGTCAGTATTGCACATGTGTTTGTCAGTATTGCACATGGGTATGTCAGTATTGCACATGGGTATGTCAGTATTGCATATGCGTATGACTGTATTGCACATGGGCATGACAGTATTGCACATGGGTTTGTCAGTATTGCATATGCGTATGACTGTATTGCACATGGGCATGACAGTATTGCACATGGGTTTGTCAGTATTGCACATGGATATGACAGTATTACATAAGGGCATTTCAGTATTGCACATGGGTATGACAGTATTGCACATGTGTATGACAGTACTGCACATGGGTATGACAGTATTGCACATGGGTATGTCAGTATTGCACCTGGGTATGACAGTATTGCACATGGTATGACAGTATTGCACATGGAAAAGTCAGTATTGCACATGGGTATGACTGTATTGCACATGGGCATGACAGTACTGCACATGGGTATGTCAGTATTGCATATGGTAATGTCAGTATTGCACATGGGTATGACAGTTTTGCACATGTGTGTGACAGTATTGCACATGGGTATGACAGTATTGCACAGGGGTAGGACAGTATTGCAGATGGGTATATCGGTATTGCACATGTGTATGTCAGTATTATACATGGGTATGACAGTATTGCACATGCTTATAGCAATATTGCACCTGGTATGACAGTACTTCACAGGGGTATGTCAGTACTGCACATGGGTATGACAGTATTGCACAGGGGTATGACAGTGTTGCACATAGATATGTCAGTATTGCAATTGAGTATGTCAGTATTGCACATGTATTGCACAGGGGTGTGTCAGTTTTTGCAATTGGGTATGTCAGTATTGCACATGGGTATGACAGTATTGCACATGGGTATGTCAGTATTGCACATGGGTTGACAGTATTGCACATGAGTATGACAGTATTGCACAGGGATACGTCAGTATTGCACATGGGTATGACAGTATTGCACATGGGTATGACAGTATTGCACAGGGGTAGGACAGTATTGCACATGGGTATATCGTTATTGCACATGTGTATGTCAGTATTATACATGGGTATGACCGTATTGCACATGGGTATAGCAGTATTGCACATGGCATGACAGTACTTCACAGGGGTATGTCAGTACTGCACATGGGTATGACAGTATTGCACATGGGTACGACAGTATTGCACATGGTGATGACAGTATTGCACATGTGTATGTCAGTATTGCACATGTGTTTGTCAGTATTGCACATGGGTATGACAGTATTACATAAGGGTATTTCAGTATTGCACATGGGTATGTCAGTATTGCACATGGGTATGTCAGTATTGCATATGCGTATGACTCTATTGCACATGGGCATGACAGTATTGCACATGGGTTTGTCAGTATTGCATATGCGTATGACTGTATTGCACATGGGCATGACAGTATTGCACATGGGTTTGTCAGTATTGCACATGGATATGACAGTATTACATAAGGGCATTTCAGTATTGCACATGGGTATGACAGTATTGCACATGTGTATGTCAGTATTGCACATGTGTACGTCAGTATTGCACATGGGTATGACAGTATTACATAAGGGTATTTCAGTATTGCAAATGGGTATGTCAGTTTTGCACATGGGTATGTCAGTATTGCACATGGATATGACAGTATTGCACAGGGGTATGTCAGTATTGCACATGGGTATGTCAGTATTGCACATGGGTATGACAGTATTGCACATGGGTATGTCAGTATTGCACATGGGTATGACAGTATTGCACATGGGTATGACAGTATTGCATATAGATATGTCAGTATTGCACATGTGTATGTCACTATTGCACACGTATTGCACAGGGGTATGTCAGTCTTGCACAGGGGTATGACAGTATTGCACATGGGTATGGCAGTTTTGCACATGGGTATGACAGTATTGCACATGGGTATGTCAGTATTGCAGATGGGTATGTCAGTATTGCACATGGGTATGAAAGTATTGCAAATGGGTATGACAGTATTGCACATGGTATGAAAGTATTGCACATGGTATGACAGTATTGCACACAGGTATGACAGTATTGAACATTGGTATGACAGTATTGCACATGGGTATGACAGTATTGCACATGGGTATGACAGTATTGCACATGGGTATGTCAGTATTGCACATGGGTATGACAGTATTGCACATGGGTACGACAGTATTGCACAGGGATATGTCAGTATTGCACATGGGTATGACAGTATTGCACATGGGTATGGCAGTATTGCACAGGGATACGTCAGTATTGCACATGGGTATGACAGTATTGCACATGGGTATGACAGTATTGCACAGGGGTAGGACAGTATTGCACATGGGTATATCGTTATTGCACATGTTTATGTCAGTATTATACATGGGTATGACCGTATTTCACATGGGTTTAGCAGTATTGCACATGGCATGACAGTACTTCACAGGGGTATGTCAGTATTGCACATGGGTATGACAGTATTGCACATGGGTATGTCAGTATTGCACATGGGTTGACAGTATTGCACATGAGTATGACAGTATTGCACAGGGATACGTCAGTATTGCACATGGGTATGACAGTATTGCACATGGGTATGACAGTAATGCACAGGGGTAGGACAGTATTGCACATGGGTATATCGTTATTGCACATGTGTATGTCAGTATTATACATAGGTATGATCGTATTGCACATGGGTATAGCAGTATTGCACATGGCATGACAGTACTTCACAGGGGTATGTCAGTACTGCACATGGGTATGAAAGTATTGCACATGGGTACGACAGTATTGCACATGGTGATGACAGTATTGCACATGTGTATGTCAGTATTGCACATGTGTTTGTCAGTATTGCACATGGGTATGTCAGTATTGCATATGCGTATGACTGTATTGCACATGGGCATGACAGTATTGCACATGGGTTTGTCAGTATTGCATATGCGTATGACTGTATTGCACATGGGCATGACAGTATTGCACATGGGTTTGTCAGTATTGCACATGGATATGACAGTATTACATAAGGGCATTTCAGTATTGCACATGGGTATGAAAGTATTGCACATGGGTACGACAGTATTGCACATGGTGATGACAGTATTGCACATGTGTATGTCAGTATTGCACATGTGTTTGTCAGTATTGCACATGGGTATGACAGTATTACATAAGGGTATTTCAGTATTGCACATGGGTATGTCAGTATTGCACATGGGTATGTCAGTATTGCATATGCGTATGACTGTATTGCATATGGGCATGACAGTATTGCACATGGGTTTGTCAGTATTGCATATGCGTATGACTGTATTGCACATGGGCATGACAGTATTGCACATGGGTTTGTCAGTATTGCACATGGATATGACAGTATTACATAAGGGCATTTCAGTATTGCACATGGGTATGACAGTATTGCACATGTGTATGTCAGTATTGCACATGTGTACGTCAGTATTGCACATGGGTATGACAGTATTACATAAGGGTATTTCATTATTGCAAATGGGTATGTCAGTTTTGCACATGGGTATGTCAGTATTGCACATGGATATGACAGTATTGCACAGGGGTATGTCAGTATTGCACATGGGTATGTCAGTATTGCACATGGGTATGACAGTATTGCACATGGGTATGTCAGTATTGCACATGGGTAAGACAGTATTGCACATGGGTATGACAGTATTGCATATAGATATGTCAGTATTGCACACGTGTATGTCACTATTGCACACGTATTGCACACGGGTATGTCAGTCTTGCACAGGGGTATGACAGTATTGCACATGGGTATGACAGTTTTGCACATGGGTATGACAGTATTGCACATGGGTATGTCAGTATTGCAGATGGGTATGTCAGTATTGCACATGGGTTTGACAGTATTGTACATGGGTATGACAGTATTGCAAAGGGGCATGTCAGTATTGCACATGGGTTTGATAGTATTGCACATGGGTATTTCAGTATTGCACATGGGTATGTCAGTATTGCACATGGATATGACAGTATTGCACATGGGTTTGTCAGTATTGCACATGGGTATGACTGTATTGCACATGGGTATGAAAGTATTGCACATGGGCATGACAGTATTGCACATGGGTATGACAGTATTGCACATGGGTATGTCAGTATTGCACATGGGTATGACAGTATTGCACATGGGTATGACAGTATTGCATACAGATATGTCAGTATTGCACATGTGTATGTCACTATTGCACACGTATTGCACAGGGGTATGTCTGTCTTGCACAGGGGTATGACAGTATTGCACATGGTATGAAAGTATTGCACATGGTATGACAGTATTGCACACAGGTATGACAGTATTGAACATTGGTATGACAGTATTGCACATGGATATGACAGGATTGCATATGGGTGTGTCAGTATTGCACATGGGTATGACTGTATTGCACATGGGCATGACAGTATTGCACAGGGATATGTCAGTATTGCACATGGGTATGACAGTATTGCACAGGGTATGGCAGTATTGCACAGGGATACGTCAGTATTGCACATGGGTATGACAGTATTGCACATGGGTATGTCAGTATTGCACATGGGTATGACAGTATTGCACATGGGTATGACAGTATTGTACATGGGTATGACAGTATTGCACAGGGATACGTCAGTCTTGCACATGGGTATGACAGTATTGCACATGGGTATGACAGTTTTGCACAAGGGTATGACAGTATTGCATATGGGTGTGTCAGTATTGCACATGGGTATGACTGTATTGCACATGGGCATGACAGTATTGCACATGGGTATGTCAGTATTGCACATGGGTATGACAGTATTGCACAAGGGTATGACAGTATTGCACATGTGTATGACAGTATTGCACATGGGTATGTCAGTATTTCACATGGGTATGACAGTATTGCACATGGGTTTGTCAGTATTGCACATGGGTATGACTGTATTGCACATGGGTATGAAAGTATTGCACATGGGTATGAAAGTATTATACACAGGTATGACAGTATTGCACATGGGTATGAAAGTATTGCACACAGGTATGACAGTATTGCACATGGGTATGACAGTATTGCACATGGTATGTCAGTATTGCACATGGTATGACAGTATTGCATAAGGGTATGTCAGTATTGCACATAGATATGTCAGTATTGCACATGTGTATGTCACTATTGCACATGTATTGCACAGGGGTTTGTCAGTCTTGCACATGGGTATGACAGTATTGCACATGGGTATGACAGTTTTGCACATGGGTATGACAGTATTGCACATGGGTATGTCAGTATTGCACATGGGTATCACAGTATTGCACATGGATATGTCAGTATTGCACATGGGTATGACAGTATTGCACATGGGTATGACAGTATTGCACAGGGGTAGGACAGTATTGCACATGGGTATATCGTTATTGCACATGTGTATGTCAGTATTATAAATTGGTATGACCCTATTGTACATGGGTATAGGAGTATTGCACATGGCATGACGGTACTTCACAGGGGTATGTCAGTACTGCACATGGGTATGACAGTATTGCAAATGTGTACGACAGTATTGCACATGGTGATGACAGTATTGCACATGGGTATGACAGTATTGTACATGGGTATGTCAGTATTGCACATGGGTATATCAGTATTCCACATGGGTATGACAGTATTGCACATGTGGATGACAGTTTTGCACATGGATATGACAGTATTGCACATGGAAAAGTCAGTATTGCACATGGGTATGACTGTATTGCACATGGGAATGTCAGTATTGCACATGGGTATGACAGTATTGCACATGTGTGTGACAGTATTGCACAGGGGTAGGACAGTATTGCAGATGGGTATATCGGTATTGCACATGTGTATGTCAGTATTATACATGGGTATGACAGTATTGCACATGCTTATAGCAATATTGCACATGGTATGACAGTACTTCACAGGGGTATGTCAGTACTGCACATGGGTATGACAGTATTGCACAGGGGTATGACAGTGTTGCACATAGATATGTCAGTATTGCAATTGAGTATGTCAGTATTGCACATGTATTGCACAGGGGTGTGTCAGTATTGCAATTGGGTATGTCAGTATTGCACATGGGTATGACAGTATTGCACATGGGTATGTCAGTATTGCACATGGGTTGACAGTATTGCACATGGGTATGACAGTATTGCACAGGGATACGTCAGTATTGCACATGGGTATGACAGTATTGCACATGGGTATGACAGTATTGCACAGGGGTAGGACAGTATTGCACATGGGTATATCGTTATTGCACATGTGTATGTAAGTATTATACAAGGGTATGACCGTATGGCACATGGGTATAGCAGTATTGCACATGGCATGACAGTACTTCACAGGGGTATGTCAGTACTGCACATGGGTATGACAGTATTGCACATGGGTACGACAGTATTGCACATGGTGATGAAAGTATTGCACATGTGTATGTCAGTATTGCACGTGTTTTTGTCAGTATTGCACATGGGTATGACAGTATTACATAAGGGTATTTCAGTATTGCACATGGGTATGTCAGTATTGCACATGGGTATGAAAGTATTGCAAATGGGTATGAAAGTATTGCACATGGTATGAAAGTATTGCACATGGTATGAAAGTATTGCACATGGGCATGACAGTATTGCACATGGGTTTGTCAGTATTGCACATGGATATGACAGTATTACATAAGGGCATTTCAGTATTGCACATGGGTATGACAGTATTGCACATGTGTATGTCAGTATTGCACATGTGTACGTCAGTATTGCACATGGGTATGACAGTATTACATAAGGGTATTTCAGTATTGCAAATGGGTATGTCAGTTTTGCACATGGGTATGTCAGTATTGCACATGGATATGACAGTATTGCACAGGGGTATGTCAGTATTGCACATGGGTATGTCAGTATTGCACATGGGTATGACAGTATTGCACATGGGTATGTCAGTATTGCACATGGGTAAGACAGTATTGCACATTGGTATGACAGTATTGCATATAGATATGTCAGTATTGCACACGTGTATGTCACTATTGCACACGTATTGCACACGGGTATGTCAGTCTTGCACAGGGGTATGACAGTATTGCACATGGGTATGACAGTTTTGCACATGGGTATGACAGTATTGCACATGGGTATGTCAGTATTGCAGATGGGTATGTCAGTATTGCACATGGGTTTGACAGTATTGCACATGGGTATGACAGTATTGCAAAGGGGCATGTCAGTATTGCACATGGGTTTGATAGTATTGCACATGGGTATTTCAGTATTGCACATGGGTATGTCAGTATTACACATGGATATGACAGTATTGCACATGGGTTTGTCAGTATTGCACATGGGTATGACTGTATTGCACATGGGTATGAAAGTATTGCACATGGGCATGACAGTATTGCACATGGGTATGACAGTATTGCACATGGGTATGTCAGTATTGCACATGGGTATGACAGTATTGCACATGGGTATGACAGTATTGCATACAGATATGTCAGTATTGCACATGTGTATGTCACTATTGCACACGTATTGCACAGGGGTATGTCTGTCTTGCACAGGGGTATGACAGTATTGCACATGGGTATGACAATTTTCTCACATGGGTATGACAGTATTGCACATGGGTATGTCAGTATTGCAGATGGGTATGTCAGTATTGCACATGGGTATGAAAGTATTGCAAATGGGTATGACAGTATTGCACATGGTATGAAAGTATTGCACATGGTATGACAGTATTGCACACAGGTATGACAGTATTGAACATTGGTATGACAGTATTGCACATGGGTATGACAGGATTGCACATGGGTATGACAGTATTGCACATGGGTATGTCAGTATTGCACATGGGTATGAAAGTATTGCACATGGGTATGACAGTATTGCACAGGGATATGTCAGTATTGCACATGGGTATGACAGTATTGCACAGGGTATGGCAGTATTGCACAGGGATACGTCAGTATTGCACATGGGTATGACAGTATTGCACATGGGTATGTCAGTATTGCACATGGGTATGACAGTATTGCACATGGGTATGACAGTATTGTACATGGGTATGACAGTATTGCACAGGGATACGTCAGTCTTGCACATGGGTATGACAGTATTGCACATGGGTATGACAGTTTTGCACATGGGTATGACAGTATTGCATATGGGTGTGTCAGTATTGCACATGGGTATGACTGTATTGCACATGGGCATGACAGTATTGCACATGGGTATGTCAGTATTGCACATGGGTATGACAGTATTGCACAAGGGTATGACAGTATTGCACATGTGTATGACAGTATTGCACATGGGTATGTCAGTATTTCACATGGGTATGACAGTATTGCACATGGGTTTGTCAGTATTGCACATGGGTATGACTGTATTGCACATGGGTATGAAAGTATTGCACATGGGTATGAAAGTATTATACACAGGTATGACAGTATTGCACATGGGTATGAAAGTATTGCACACAGGTATGACAGTATTGCACATGGGTATGACAGTATTGCACATGGTATGTCAGTATTGCACATGGTATGACAGTATTGCATAAGGGTTTGTCAGTATTGCACATAGATATGTCAGTATTGCACATGTGTATGTCACTATTGCACATGTATTGCACAGGGGTTTGTCAGTCTTGCACATGGGTATGACAGTATTGCACATGGGTATGACAGTTTTGCACATGGGTATGACAGTATTGCACATGGGTATGTCAGTATTGCACATGGGTATCACAGTATTGCACATGGATATGTCAGTATTGCACATGGGTATGACAGTATTGCACATGGGTATGACAGTATTGCACAGGGGTAGGACAGTATTGCACATGGGTATATCGTTATTGCACATGTGTATGTCAGTATTATAAATTGGTATGACCCTATTGTACATGGGTATAGGAGTATTGCACATGGCATGACAGTACTTCACAGGGGTATGTCAGTACTGCACATGGGTATGACAGTATTGCAAATGTGTACGACAGTATTGCACATGGTGATGACAGTATTGCACATGGGTATGACAGTATTGCACATGGGTATGTCAGTATTGCACATGGGTATATCAGTATTCCACATGGGTATGACAGTATTGCACATGTGGATGACAGTTTTGCACATGGATATGACAGTATTGCACATGGAAAAGTCAGTATTGCACATGGGTATGACTGTATTGCACATGGGAATGTCAGTATTGCACATGGGTATGACAGTATTGCACATGTGTGTGACAGTATTGCACAGGGGTAGGACAGTATTGCAGATGGGTATATCGGTATTGCACATGTGTATGTCAGTATTATACATGGGTATGACAGTATTGCACATGCTTATAGCAATATTGCACATGGTATGACAGTACTTCACAGGGGTATGTCAGTACTGCACATGGGTACGACAGTATTGCACAGGGGTATGACAGTGTTGCACATAGATATGTCAGTATTGCAATTGAGTATGTCAGTATTGCACATGTATTGCACAGGGGTGTGTCAGTATTGCAATTGGGTATGTCAGTATTGCACATGGGTATGACAGTATTGCACATGGGTATGTCAGTATTGCACATGGGTTGACAGTATTGCACATGGGTATGACAGTATTGCACAGGGATACGTCAGTATTGCACATGGGTATGACAGTATTGCACATGGGTATGACAGTATTGCACAGGGGTAGGACAGTATTGCACATGGGTATATCGTTATTGCACATGTGTATGTCAGTATTATACATGGGTATGACCGTATGGCACATGGGTATAGCAGTATTGCACATGGCATGACAGTACTTCACAGGGGTATGTCAGTACTGCACATGGGTATGACAGTATTGCACATGGGTACGACAGTATTGCACATGGTGATGAAAGTATTGCACATGTGTATGTCAGTATTGCACATGTTTTTGTCAGTATTGCACATGGGTATGACAGTATTACATAAGGGTATTTCAGTATTGCACATGGGTATGTCAGTATTGCACATGGGTATGAAAGTATTGCAAATGGGTATGAAAGTATTGCACATGGTATGAAAGTATTGCACATGGTATGACAGTATTGCAGACAGGTATGACAGTATTGAACATTGGTATAACAGTATTGCACATGGGTGTGACAGTATTGCACATGGGTATGACAGTATTGCACAGGGATATGTCAGTATTGCACATGGGTATGACAGTATTGCACATGGGTATGGCAGTATTGCACAGGGATACGTCAGTATTGCACATGGGTATGACAGTATTGCACATGGGTATGTCAGTATTGCACATGGGTATGACAGTATTGCACATGGGTATGACAGTATTGTGCATGGGTATGACAGTATTGCACAGGGATACGTCAGTATTGCACATGGGTATGACAGTATTGCACATGGGTATGACAATATTGCACAGGGGTAGGACAGTATTGCACATGGGTATATCGTTATTGCACATGTGTATGTCAGTATTATACATGGGTATGACCGTATTGCACATGGGTATAGCAGTATTGCACATGGCATGACAGTACTTCACAGGGGTATGTCAGTATTGCACATGGGTATGACAGTATTGCACATGGGTATGTCAGTATTGCACATGGGTTGACAGTATTGCACATGAGTATGACAGTATTGCACAGGGATACGTCAGTATTGCACATGGGTATGACAGTATTGCACATGGGTATGACAATATTGCACAGGGGTAGGACAGTATTGCACATGGTGATGACAGTATTGCACATGTGTATGTCAGTATTGCACATGTGTTTGTCAGTATTGCACATGGGTATGTCAGTATTGCACATGGGTATGTCAGTATTGCATATGCGTATGACTGTATTGCACATGGGCATGACAGTATTGCAAATGGGTTTGTCAGTATTGCATATGCGTATGACTGTATTGCACATGGGCATGACAGTATTGCACATGGGTTTGTCAGTATTGCACATGGATATGACAGTATTACATAAGGGCATTTCAGTATTGCACATGGGTATGACAGTATTGCACATGTGTATGACAGTACTGCACATGGGTATGACAGTATTGCACATGGGTATGTCAGTATTGCACATGGGTATGACAGTATTGCACATGGGTATGACAGTATTGCACATGGAAAAGTCAGTATTGCACATGGGTATGACTGTATTGCACATGGGCATGACAGTACTGCACATGGGTATGTCAGTATTGCATATGGGAATGTCAGTATTGCACATGGGTATGACAGTATTGCACATGTGTGTGACAGTATTGCACATGGGTATGACAGTATTGCACAGGGGTAGGACAGTATTGCAGATGGGTATATCGGTATTGCACATGTGTATGTCAGTATTATACATGGGTATGACAGTATTGCACATGCTTATAGCAATATTGCACATGGTATGACAGTACTTCACAGGGGTATGTCAGTACTGCACATGGGTATGACAGTATTGCACAGGGGTATGACAGTGTTGCACATAGATATGTCAGTATTGCAATTGAGTATGACAGTATTGCACATGTATTGCACAGGGGTGTGTCAGTATTGCAATTGGGTATGTCAGTATTGCACATGGATATGACAGTATTGCACATGGGGATGTCAGTATTGCACATGGGTTGACAGTATTGCACATGAGTATGACAGTATTGCACAGGGATACGTCAGTATTGCACATGGGTATGACAGTATTGCACATGGGTATGACAGTATTGCACAGGGGTAGGACAGTATTGCACATGGGTATATCGTTATTGCACATGTGTATGTCAGTATTATACATGGGTATGACCGTATTGCACATGGGTATAGCAGTATTGCACATGGCATGACAGTACTTCACAGGGGTATGTCAGTACTGCACATGGGTATGACAGTATTGCACATGGGTACGACAGTATTGCACATGGTGATGACAGTATTGCACATGTGTATGTCAGTATTGCACATGTGTTTGTCAGTTTTGCACATGGGTATGACAGTATTACATAAGGGTATTTCAGTATTGCACATGGGTATGTCAGTATTGCACATGGGTATGTCAGTATTGCATATGCGTATGACTCTATTGCACATGGGCATGACAGTATTGCACATGGGTTTGTCAGTATTGCATATGCGTATGACTGTATTGCACATGGGCATGACAGTATTGCACATGGGTTTGTCAGTATTGCACATGGATATGACAGTATTACATAAGGGCATTTCAGTATTGCACATGGGTATGACAGTATTGCACATGTGTATGTCAGTATTGCACATGTGTACGTCAGTATTGCACATGGGTATGACAGTATTACATAAGGGTATTTCAGTATTGCAAATGGGTATGTCAGTTTTGCACATGGGTATGTCAGTATTGCACATGGATATGACAGTATTGCACAGGGGTATGTCAGTATTGCACATGGGTATGTCAGTATTGCACATGGGTATGACAGTATTGCACATGGGTATGTCAGTATTGCACATGGGTATGACAGTATTGCAAATGTGTACGACAGTATTGCACATGGTGATGACAGTATTGCACATGGAATGACAGTATTGTACATGGGTATGTCAGTATTGCACATGGGTATATCAGTATTCCAAATGGGTATGACAGTATTGCACATGTGGATGACAGTTTTGCACATGGATATGACAGTATTGCACATGGAAAAGTCAGTATTGCAACTGGGTATGACTGTATTGCACATGGGAATGTCAGTATTGCACATGGGTATGACAGTATTGCACATGTGTGTGACAGTATTGCACAGGGGTAGGACAGTATTGCAGATGGGTATATCGGTATTGCACATGTGTATGTCAGTATTATACATGGGTATGACAGTATTGCACATGCTTATAGCAATATTGCACATGGTATGACAGTACTTCACAGGGGTATGTCAGTACTGCTCATGGGTATGACAGTATTGCACAGGGGTATGACAGTGTTGCACATAGATATGTCAGTATTGCAATTGAGTATGTCAGTATTGCACATGTATTGCACAGGGGTGTGTCAGTATTGCAATTGGGTATGTCAGTATTGCACATGGGTATGACAGTATTGCACATGGGTATGTCAGTATTGCACATGGGTTGACAGTATTGCACATGGGTATGACAGTATTGCACAGGGATACGTCAGTATTGCACAGGGGTAGGACAGTATTGCACATGGGTATATCGTTATTGCACATGTGTATGTCAGTATTATACAAGGGTATGACCGTATGGCACATGGGTATAGCAGTATTGCACATGGCATGACAGTACTTCACAGGGGTATGTCAGTACTGCACATGGGTATGACAGTATTGCACATGGGTACGACAGTATTGCACATGATGATGAAAGTATTGCACATGTGTATGTCAGTATTGCACATGTTTTTGTCAGTATTGCACATGGGTATGACAGTATTACATAAGGGTATTTCAGTATTGCACATGGGTATGTCAGTATTGCACATGGGTATGAAAGTATTGCAAATGGGTATGAAAGTATTGCACATGGTATGAAAGTATTGCACATGGTATGAAAGTATTGCACATGGGCATGACAGTATTGCACATGGGTTTGTCAGTATTGCACATGGATATGACAGTATTACATAAGGGCATTTCAGTATTGCACATGGGTATGACAGTATTGCACATGTGTATGTCAGTATTGCACATGTGTACGTCAGTTTTGCACATGGGTATGTCAGTATTGCACATGGATATGACAGTATTGCACAGGGGTATGTCAGTATTGCACATGGGTATGTCAGTATTGCACATGGGTATGACAGTATTGCACATGGGTATGTCAGTATTGCACATGGGTAAGACAGTATTGCACATGGGTATGACAGTATTGCATATAGATATGTCAGTATTGCACACGTGTATGTCACTATTGCACACGTATTGCACACGGGTATGTCAGTCTTGCACAGGGGTATGACAGTATTGCACATGGGTATGACAGTTTTGCACATGGGTATGACAGTATTGCACATGGGTATGTCAGTATTGCAGATGGGTATGTCAGTATTGCACATGGGTTTGACAGTATTGCACATGGGTATGACAGTATTGCAAAGGGGCATGTCAGTATTGCACATGGGTTTGATAGTATTGCACATGGGTATTTCAGTATTGCACATGGGTATGTCAGTATTGCACATGGATATGACAGTATTGCACATGGGTTTGTCAGTATTGCACATGGGTATGACTGTATTGCACATGGGTATGAAAGTATTGCACATGGGCATGACAGTATTGCACATGGGTATGACAGTATTGCACATGGGTATGTCAGTATTGCACATGGGTATGACAGTATTGCACATGGGTATGACAGTATTGCATACAGATATGTCAGTATTGCACATGTGTATGTCACTATTGCACACGTATTGCACAGGGGTATGTCTGTCTTGCACAGGGGTATGACAGTATTGCACATGGGTATGACAGTTTTGCACATGGGTATGACAGTATTGCACATGGGTATGTCAGTATTGCAGATGGGTATGTCAGTATTGCACATGGGTATGAAAGTATTGCAAATGGGTATGACAGTATTGCACATGGTATGAAAGTATTGCACATGGTATGACAGTATTGCACACAGGTATGACAGTATTGAACATTGGTATGACAGTATTGCACATGGGTATGACAGGATTGCACATGGGTATGACAGTATTGCACATGGGTATGTCAGTATTGCACATGGGTATGAAAGTATTGCACATGGGTATGACAGTATTGCACAGGGATATGTCAGTATTGCACATGGGTATGACAGTATTGCACAGGGTATGGCAGTATTGCACAGGGATACGTCAGTATTGCACATGGGTATGACAGTATTGCACATGGGTATGTCAGTATTGCACATGGGTATGACAGTATTGTACATGGGTATGACAGTATTGCACAGGGATACGTCAGTCTTGCACATGGGTATGACAGTATTGCACATGGGTATGACAGTTTTGCACATGGGTATGACAGTATTGCATATGGGTGTGTCAGTATTTCACATGGGTATGACTGTATTGCACATGGGCATGACAGTATTGCACATGGGTATGTCAGTATTGCACATGGGTATGACAGTATTGCACAAGGGTATGACAGTATTGCACATGTGTATGACAGTATTGCACATGGGTATGTCAGTATTTCACATGGGTATGACAGTATTGCACATGGGTTTGTCAGTATTGCACATGGGTATGACTGTATTGCACATGGGTATGAAATTATTGCACATGGGTATGAAAGTATTATACACAGGTATGACAGTATTGCACATGGGTATGAAAGTATTGCACACAGGTATGACAGTATTGCACATGGGTATGACAGTATTGCACATGGTATGAAAGTATAATACACAGGTATGACAGTATTGCACATGGGTATGAAAGTATTGCACACAGGTATGACAGTATTGCACATGGGTATGACAGTATTGCACATGGTATGTCAGTATTGCACATGGTATGACAGTATTTCATAAGGGTATGTCAGTATTGCACATAGATATGTCAGTATTGCACATGTGTATGTCACTATTGCACATGTATTGCACATGTGTTTGTCAGTATTGCACATGGGTATGTCAGTATTGCACATGGGTATGTCAGTATTGCATATGCGTATGACTGTATTGCACATGGGCATGACAGTATTGCAAATGGGTTTGTCAGTATTGCATATGCGTATGACTGTATTGCACATGGGCATGACAGTATTGCACATGGGTTTGTCAGTATTGCACATGGATATGACAGTATTACATAAGGGCATTTCAGTATTGCACATGGGTATGACAGTATTGCACATGTGTATGACAGTACTGCACATGGGTATGACAGTATTGCACATGGGTATGTCAGTATTGCACATGGGTATGACAGTATTGCACATGGGTATGACAGTATTGCACATGGAAAAGTCAGTATTGCACATGGGTATGACTGTATTGCACATGGGCATGACAGTACTGCACATGGGTATGTCAGTATTGCATATGGGAATGTCAGTATTGCACATGGGTATGACAGTATTGCACATGTGTGTGACAGTATTGCACATGGGTATGACAGTATTGCACAGGGGTAGGACAGTATTGCAGATGGGTATATCGGTATTGCACATGTGTATGTCAGTATTATACATGGGTATGACAGTATTGCACATGCTTATAGCAATATTGCACATGGTATGACAGTACTTCACAGGGGTATGTCAGTACTGCACATGGGTATGACAGTATTGCACAGGGGTATGACAGTGTTGCACATAGATATGTCAGTATTGCAATTGAGTATGACAGTATTGCACATGTATTGCACAGGGGTGTGTCAGTATTGCAATTGGGTATGTCAGTATTGCACATGGATATGACAGTATTGCACATGGGGATGTCAGTATTGCACATGGGTTGACAGTATTGCACATGAGTATGACAGTATTGCACAGGGATACGTCAGTATTGCACATGGGTATGACAGTATTGCACATGGGTATGACAGTATTGCACAGGGGTAGGACAGTATTGCACATGGGTATATCGTTATTGCACATGTGTATGTCAGTATTATACATGGGTATGACCGTATTGCACATGGGTATAGCAGTATTGCACATGGCATGACAGTACTTCACAGGGGTATGTCAGTACTGCACATGGGTATGACAGTATTGCACATGGGTACGACAGTATTGCACATGGTGATGACAGTATTGCACATGTGTATGTCAGTATTGCACATGTGTTTGTCAGTATTGCACATGGGTATGACAGTATTACATAAGGGTATTTCAGTATTGCACATGGGTATGTCAGTATTGCACATGGGTATGTCAGTATTGCATATGCGTATGACTCTATTGCACATGGGCATGACAGTATTGCACATGGGTTTGTCAGTATTGCATATGCGTATGACTGTATTGCACATGGGCATGACAGTATTGCACATGGGTTTGTCAGTATTGCACATGGATATGACAGTATTACATAAGGGCATTTCAGTATTGCACATGGGTATGACAGTATTGCACATGTGTATGTCAGTATTGCACATGTGTACGTCAGTATTGCACATGGGTATGACAGTATTACATAAGGGTATTTCAGTATTGCAAATGGGTATGTCAGTTTTGCACATGGGTATGTCAGTATTGCACATGGATATGACAGTATTGCACAGGGGTATGTCAGTATTGCACATGGGTATGTCAGTATTGCACATGGGTATGACAGTATTGCACATGGGTATGTCAGTATTGCACATGGGTATGACAGTATTGCACATGGGTATGACAGTATTGCATATAGATATGTCAGTATTGCACATGGGTATATCGTTATTGCACATGTGTATGTCAGTATTATAAATTGGTATGACCCTATTGTACATGGGTATAGGAGTATTGCACATGGCATGACAGTACTTCACAGGGGTATGTCAGTACTGCACATGGGTATGACAGTTTTGCAAATGTGTACGACAGTATTGCACATGGTGATGACAGTATTGCACATGGAATGACAGTATTGTACATGGGTATGTCAGTATTGCACATGGGTATATCAGTATTCCAAATGGGTATGACAGTATTGCACATGTGGATGACAGTTTTGCACATGGATATGACAGTATTGCACATGGAAAAGTCAGTATTGCACATGGGTATGACTGTATTGCACATGGGAATGTCAGTATTGCACATGGGTATGACAGTATTGCACATGTGTGTGACAGTATTGCACAGGGGTAGGACAGTATTGCAGATGGGTATATCGGTATTGCACATGTGTATGTCAGTATTATACATGGGTATGACAGTATTGCACATGCTTATAGCAATATTGCACATGGTATGACAGTACTTCACAGGGGTATGTCAGTACTGCACATGGGTATGACAGTATTGCACAGGGGTATGACAGTGTTGCACATAGATATGTCAGTATTGCAATTGAGTATGTCAGTATTGCACATGTATTGCACAGGGGTGTGTCAGTATTGCAATTGGGTATGTCAGTATTGCACATGGGTATGACAGTATTGCACATGGGTATGTCAGTATTGCACATGGGTTGACAGTATTGCACATGGGTATGACAGTATTGCACAGGGATACGTCAGTATTGCACAGGGGTAGGACAGTATTGCACATGGGTATATCGTTATTGCACATGTGTATGTCAGTATTATACAAGGGTATGACCGTATGGCACATGGGTATAGCAGTATTGCACATGGCATGACAGTACTTCACAGGGGTATGTCAGTACTGCACATGGGTATGACAGTATTGCACATGGGTACGACAGTATTGCACATGGTGATGAAAGTATTGCACATGTGTATGTCAGTATTGCACATGTTTTTGTCAGTATTGCACATGGGTATGACAGTATTACATAAGGGTATTTCAGTATTGCACATGGGTATGTCAGTATTGCACATGGGTATGAAAGTATTGCAAATGGGTATGAAAGTATTGCACATGGTATGAAAGTATTGCACATGGTATGAAAGTATTGCACATGGGCATGACAGTATTGCACATGGGTTTGTCAGTATTGCACATGGATATGACAGTATTACATAAGGGCATTTCAGTATTGCACATGGGTATGACAGTATTGCACATGTGTATGTCAGTATTGCACATGTGTACGTCAGTATTGCACATGGGTATGACAGTATTGCACAGGGATACGTCAGTATTGCACAGGGGTAGGACAGTATTGCACATGGGTATATCGTTATTGCACATGTGTATGTCAGTATTATACAAGGGTATGACCGTATGGCACATGGGTATAGCAGTATTGCACATGGCATGACAGTACTTCACAGGGGTATGTCAGTACTGCACATGGGTATGACAGTATTGCACATGGGTACGACAGTATTGCACATGGTGATGAAAGTATTGCACATGTGTATGTCAGTATTGCACATGTTTTTGTCAGTATTGCACATGGGTATGACAGTATTACATAAGGGTATTTCAGTATTGCACATGGGTATGTCAGTATTGCACATGGGTATGAAAGTATTGCAAATGGGTATGAAAGTATTGCACATGGTATGAAAGTATTGCACATGGTATGAAAGTATTGCACATGGGCATGACAGTATTGCACATGGGTTTGTCAGTATTGCACATGGATATGACAGTATTACATAAGGGCATTTCAGTATTGCACATGGGTATGACAGTATTGCACATGTGTATGTCAGTATTGCACATGTGTACGTCAGTATTGCACATGGGTATGACAGTATTACATAAGGGTATTTCAGTATTGCAAATGGGTATGTCAGTTTTGCACATGGGTATGTCAGTATTGCACATGGATATGACAGTATTGCACAGGGGTATGTCAGTATTGCACATGGGTATGTCAGTATTGCACATGGGTATGTCAGTATTGCACATGGGTATGACAGTATTGTACATGGGTATGACAGTATTGCACAGGGATACGTCAGTCTTGCACATGGGTATGACAGTATTGCACATGGGTATGACAGTTTTGCACATGGGTATGACAGTATTGCATATGGGTGTGTCAGTATTTCACATGGGTATGACTGTATTGCACATGGGCATGACAGTATTGCACATGGGTATGTCAGTATTGCACATGGGTATGACAGTATTGCACAAGGGTATGACAGTATTGCACATGTGTATGACAGTATTGCACATGGGTATGTCAGTATTTCACATGGGTATGACAGTATTGCACATGGGTTTGTCAGTATTGCACATGGGTATGACTGTATTGCACATGGGTATGAAAGTATTATACACAGGTATGACAGTATTGCACATGGGTATGAAAGTATTGCACACAGGTATGACAGTATTGCACATGGGTATGACAGTATTGCACATGGTATGAAAGTATTATACACAGGTATGACAGTATTGCACATGGGTATGAAAGTATTGCACACAGGTATGACAGTATTGCACATGGGTATGACAGTATTGCACATGGTATGTCAGTATTGCACATGGTATTACAGTATTTCATAAGGGTATGTCAGTATTGCACATAGATATGTCAGTATTGCACATGTGTATGTCACTATTGCACATGTATTGCACAGGGGTTTGTCAGTCTTGCACATGGGTATGACAGTATTGCACATGGGTATGACAGTTTTGCACATGGGTATGACAGTATTGCACATGGGTATGTCAGTATTGCACATGGGTATCACAGTATTGCACATGGATATGTCAGTATGCACATGGGTATGACAGTATTGCACATGGGTATGACAGTATTGCACAGGGGTAGGACAGTATTGCACATGGGTATATCGTTATTGCACATGTGTATGTCAGTATTATAAATTGGTATGACCCTATTGTACATGGGTATAGGAGTATTGCACATGGCATGACAGTACTTCACAGGGGTATGTCAGTACTGCACATGGGTATGACAGTATTGCAAATGTGTACGACAGTATTGCACATGGTGATGACAGTATTGCACATGGGTATGACAGTATTGCACATGGGTATGTCAGTATTGCACATGGGTATATCAGTATTCCACATGGGTATGACAGTATTGCACATGTGGATGACAGTTTTGCACATGGATATGACAGTATTGCACATGGAAAAGTCAGTATTGCACATGGGTATGACTGTATTGCACATGGGAATGTCAGTATTGCACATGGGTATGACAGTATTGCACATGTGTGTGACAGTATTGCACAGGGGTAGGACAGTATTGCAGATGGGTATATCGGTATTGCACATGTGTATGTCAGTATTATACATGGGTATGACAGTATTGCACATGCTTATAGCAATATTGCACATGGTATGACAGTACTTCACAGGGGTATGTCAGTACTGCACATGGGTATGACAGTATTGCACAGGGGTATGACAGTTTTGCACATAGACATGTCAGTATTGCAATTGAGTATGTTAGTATTGCACATGTATTGCACAGGGGTGTGTCAGTATTGCAATTGGCTATGTCAGTATTGCACATGGGTATGACAGTATTGCACATGGGTATGTCAGTATTGCACATGGGTTGACAGTATTGCACATGGGTATGACAGTATTGCACAGGGATACGTCAGTATTGCACATGGGTATGACAGTATTGCACATGGGTATGACAGTATTGCACAGGGGTTGGACAGTATTGCACATGGGTATATCGTTATTGCACATGTGTATGTCAGTATTATACATGGGTATGACCGTATGGCACATGGGTATAGCAGTATTGCACATGGCATGACAGTACTTCACAGGGGTATGTCAGTACTGCACATGGGTATGACAGTATTGCACATGTGTATGTCAGTATTGCACATGTGTACGTCAGTATTGCACATGGGTATGACAGTATTACATAAGGGTATTTTAGTATTGCAAATGGGTATGTCAGTTTTGCACATGGGTATGTCAGTATTGCACATGTGTATGTCAGTATTGCACATGTGTACGTCAGTATTGCACATGGGTATGACAGTATTACATAAGGGTATTTCAGTATTGCAAATGGGTATGTCAGTTTTGCACATGGGTATGTCAGTATTGCACATGGATATGACAGTATTGCACAGGGATATGTCAGTATTGCACATGGGTATGTCAGTATTGCACATGGGTATGACAGTATTGCACATGGGTATGTCAGTATTGCACATGGGTAAGACAGTATTGCACATGGGTATGACAGTATTGCATATAGATATGTCAGTATTGCACACGTGTATGTCACTATTGCACACGTATTGCACACGGGTATGTCAGTCTTGCACAGGGGTATGACAGTATTGCACATGGGTATGACAGTTTTGCACATGGGTATGACAGTATTGCACATGGGTATGTCAGTATTGCAGATGGGTATGTCAGTATTGCACATGGGTTTGACAGTATTGCACATGGGTATGACAGTATTGCAAAGGGGCATGTCAGTATTGCACATGGGTTTGATAGTATTGCACATGGGTATTTCAGTATTGCACATGGGTATGTCAGTATTGCACATGGATATGACAGTATTGCACATGGGTTTGTCAGTATTGCACATGGGTATGACTGTATTGCACATGGGTATGAAAGTATTGCACATGGGCATGACAGTATTGCACATGGGTATGACAGTATTGCACATGGGTATGTCAGTATTGCACATGGGTATGACAGTATTGCACATGGGTATGACAGTATTGCATACAGATATGTCAGTATTGCACATGTGTATGTCACTATTGCACACGTATTGCACAGGGGTATGTCTGTCTTGCACAGGGGTATGACAGTATTGCACATGGGTATGACAGTTTTGCACATGGGTATGACAGTATTGCACATGGGTATGAAAGTATTGCACATGGTATGACAGTATTGCACACAGGTATGACAGTATTGAACATTGGTATGACAGTATTGCACATGGGTATGACAGGATTGCACATGGGTATGACAGTATTGCACATGGGTATGTCAGTATTGCACATGGGTATGAAAGTATTGCACATGGGTATGACAGTATTGCACAGGGATATGTCAGTATTGCACATGGGTATGACAGTATTGCACATGGGTATGACAGTATTGTACATGGGTATGACAGTATTGCACAGGGATACGTCAGTCTTGCACATGGGTATGACAGTATTGCACATGGGTATGACAGTTTTGCACATGGGTATGACAGTATTGCATATGGGTGTGTCAGTATTTCACATGGGTATGACTGTATTGCACATGGGCATGACAGTATTGCACATGGGTATGTCAGTATTGCACATGGGTATGACAGTATTGCACAAGGGTATGACAGTATTGCACATGTGTATGACAGTATTGCACATGGGTATGTCAGTATTTCACATGGGTATGACAGTATTGCACATGGGTTTGTCAGTATTGCACATGGGTATGACTGTATTGCACATGGGTATGAAAGTATTGCACATGGGTATGAAAGTATTATACACAGGTATGACAGTATTGCACATGGGTATGAAAGTATTGCACACAGGTATGACAGTATTGCACATGGGTATGACAGTATTGCACAGGGATATGTCAGTATTGCACATGGGTATGACAGTATTGCACATGGGTATGACAGTATTGTACATGGGTATGACAGTATTGCACAGGGATACGTCAGTCTTGCACATGGGTATGACAGTATTGCACATTGGTATGACAGTTTTGCACATGGGTATGACAGTATTGCATATGGGTGTGTCAGTATTTCACATGGGTATGACTGTATTGCACATGGGCATGACAGTATTGCACATGGGTATGTCAGTATTGCACATGGGTATGACAGTATTGCACAAGGGTATGACAGTATTGCACATGTGTATGACAGTATTGCACATGGGTATGTCAGTATTTCACATGGGTATGACAGTATTGCACATGGGTTTGTCAGTATTGCACATGGGTATGACTGTATTGCACATGGGTATGAAAGTATTGCACATGGGTATGAAAGTATTATACACAGGTATGACAGTATTGCACATGGGTATGAAAGTATTGCACACAGGTATGACAGTATTGCACATGGTATGAAAGTATTATACACAGGTATGACAGTATTGCACATGGGTATGAAAGTATTGCACACAGGTATGACAGTATTGCACATGGGTATGACAGTATTGCACATGGTATGTCAGTATTGCACATGGTATGACAGTATTGCATAAGGGTATGTCAGTATTGCACATAGATATGTCAGTATTGCACATGTGTATGTCACTATTGCACATGTATTGCACAGGGGTTTGTCAGTCTTGCACATGGGTATGACAGTATTGCACATGGGTATGTCAGTATTGCACATGGGTATGAAAGTATTGCACATGGGTATGACAGTATTGCACAGGGATATGTCAGTATTGCACATGGGTATGACAGTATTGCACAGGGTATGGCAGTATTGCACAGGGATACGTCAGTATTGCACATGGGTATGACAGTATTGCACAGGGATATGTCAGTATTGCACATGGGTATGACAGTATTGCACATGGGTATGACAGTATTGCACATGGGTATGACAGTATTGCACATGGGTATGTCAGTATTGCACATGGGTATGACAGTATTGCATATAGATATGTCAGTATTGCACATGTGTATGTCACTATTACACACGTATTGCACAGGGGTATGTCAGTCTTGCACAGGGGTATGACAGTATTGCACATGGGTATGGCAGTTTTGCACATGGGTATGACAGTATTGCACATGGGTATGTCAGTATTGCAGATGGGTATGTCAGTATTGCACATGGGTATGAAAGTATTGCAAATGGGTATGACAGTATTGCACATGGTATGAAAGTATTGCACATGGTATGACAGTATTGCACACAGGTATGACAGTATTGAACATTGGTATGACAGTATTGCACATGGGTATGACAGTATTGCACATGGGTATGACAGTATTGCACATGGGTATGTCAGTATTGCACATGGGTATGACAGTATTGCACATGGGTACGACAGTATTGCACAGGGATATGTCAGTATTGCACATGGGTATGGCAGTATTGCACAGGGATACGTCAGTATTGCACATGGGTATGACAGTATTGCACATGGGTATGTCAGTATTGCACATGGGTATGACAGTATTGCACATGGGTATGACAGTATTGTACATGGGTATGACAGTATTGCACAGGGATACGTCAGTATTGCACATGGGTATGACAGTATTGCACATGGGTATGACAGTATTGCACAGGGGTAGGACAGTATTGCACATGGGTATATCGTTATTGCACATGTGTATGTCAGTATTATACATGGGTATGACCGTATTGCACATGGGTTTAGCAGTATTGCACATGGCATGACAGTACTTCACAGGGGTATGTCAGTATTGCACATGGGTATGACAGTATTGCACATGGGTATGTCAGTATTGCACATGGGTTGACAATATTGCACATGAGTATGACAGTATTGCACAGGGATACGTCAGTATTGCACATGGGTATGACAGTATTGCACAGGGGTAGGACAGTATTGCACATGGGTATATCGTTATTGCACATGTGTATGTCAGTATTATACATAGGTATGACCGTATTGCACATGGGTATAGCAGTATTGCACATGGCATGACAGTACTTCACAGGGGTATGTCAGTACTGCACATGGGTATGAAAGTATTGCACATGGGTACGACAGTATTGCACATGGTGATGACAGTATTGCACATGTGTATGTCAGTATTGCACATGTGTTTGTCAGTATTGCACATGGGTATGACAGTATTACATAAGGGTATTTCAGTATTGCACATGGGTATGTCAGTATTGCACATGGGTATGTCAGTATTGCATATGCGTATGACTGTATTGCACATGGGCATGACAGTATTGCACATGGGTTTGTCAGTATTGCATATGCGTATGACTGTATTGCACATGGGCATGACAGTATTGCACATGGGTTTGTCAGTATTGCACATGGATATGACAGTATTATATAAGGGCATTTCAGTATTGCACATGGGTATGACAGTATTGCACATGTGTATGTCAGTATTGCACATGTGTACGTCAGTATTGCACATGGGTATGACAGTATTGCACATGGATATGACAGTATTGCACAGGGGTATGTCAGTATTGCACATGGGTATGACAGTATTGCACATGGGTATGTCAGTATTGCACATGGGTAAGACAGTATTGCACATGGGTATGACAGTATTGCATATAGATATGTCAGTATTGCACACGTGTATGTCACTATTGCACACGTATTGCACACGGGTATGTCAGTCTTGCACAGGGGTATGACAGTATTGCACATGGGTATGACAGTTTTGCACATGGGTATGACAGTATTGCACATGGGTATGTCAGTATTGCAGATGGGTATGTCAGTATTGCACACGGGTATGTCAGTATTGCACATGGGTATGACAGTATTGCACATGGATATGACAGTATTGCACATGGGTATGACAGTTTTGCACATGGGTATGACAGTATTGCATATGGGTGTGTCAGTATTTCACATGGGTATGACTGTATTGCACATGGGCATGACAGTATTGCACATGGGTATGTCAGTATTGCACATGGGTATGACAGTATTGCACAAGGGTATGACAGTATTGCACATGTGTATGACAGTATTGCACATGGGTATGTCAGTATTTCACATGGGTATGACAGTATTGCACATGGGTTTGTCAGTATTGCACATGGGTATGACTGTATTGCACATGGGTATGAAAGTATTGCACATGGGTATGAAAGTATTATACACAGGTATGACAGTATTGCACATGGGTATGAAAGTATTGCACACAGGTATGACAGTATTGCACATGGGTATGACAGTATTGCACAGGGATATGTCAGTATTGCACATGGGTATGACAGTATTGCACATGGGTATGACAGTATTGTACATGGGTATGACAGTATTGCACAGGGATACGTCAGTCTTGCACATGGGTATGACAGTATTGCACATGGGTAAGACAGTATTGCACATGGGTATGACAGTATTGCATATAGATATGTCAGTATTGCACACGTGTATGTCACTATTGCACACGTATTGCACACGGGTATGTCAGTCTTGCACAGGGGTATGACAGTATTGCACATGGGTATGACAGTTTTGCACATGGGTATGACAGTATTGCACATGGGTATGTCAGTATTGCAGATGGGTATGTCAGTATTGCACACGGGTATGTCAGTATTGCACATGGGTATGACAGTATTGCACATGGATATGACAGTATTGCACATGGGTATGACAGTTTTGCACATGGGTATGACAGTATTGCATATGGGTGTGTCAGTATTTCACATGGGTATGACTGTATTGCACATGGGCATGACAGTATTGCACATGGGTATGTCAGTATTGCACATGGGTATGACAGTATTGCACAAGGGTATGACAGTATTGCACATGTGTATGACAGTATTGCACATGGGTATGTCAGTATTTCACATGGGTATGACAGTATTGCACATGGGTTTGTCAGTATTGCACATGGGTATGACTGTATTGCACATGGGTATGAAAGTATTGCACATGGGTATGAAAGTATTATACACAGGTATGACAGTATTGCACATGGGTATGAAAGTATTATACACAGGTATGACAGTATTGCACATGGGTATGAAAGTATTGCACACAGGTATGACAGTATTGCACATGGGTATGACAGTATTGCACATGGTATGTCAGTATTGCACATGGTATGACAGTATTGCATAAGGGTATGTCAGTATTGCACATAGATATGTCAGTATTGCACATGTGTATGTCACTATTGCACATGTATTGCACAGGGGTTTGTCAGTCTTGCACATGGGTATGACAGTATTGCACATGGGTATGTCAGTATTGCACATGGGTATGAAAGTATTGCACATGGGTATGACAGTATTGCACAGGGATATGTCAGTATTGCACATGGGTATGACAGTATTGCACAGGGTATGGCAGTATTGCACAGGGATACGTCAGTATTGCACATGGGTATGACAGTATTGCACAGGGATATGTCAGTATTGCACATGGGTATGACAGTATTGCACATGGGTATGACAGTATTGCACATGGGTATGACAGTATTGCACATGGGTATGTCAGTATTGCACATGGGTATGACAGTATTGCACATGGGTATGACAGTATTGCATATAGATATGTCAGTATTGCACATGTGTATGTCACTATTACACACGTATTGCACAGGGGTATGTCAGTCTTGCACAGGGGTATGACAGTATTGCACATGGGTATGGCAGTTTTGCACATGGGTATGACAGTATTGCACATGGGTATGTCAGTATTGCAGATGGGTATGTCAGTATTGCACATGGGTATGAAAGTATTGCAAATGGGTATGACAGTATTGCACATGGTATGAAAGTATTGCACATGGTATGACAGTATTGCACACAGGTATGACAGTATTGAACATTGGTATGACAGTATTGCACATGGGTATGACAGTATTGCACATGGGTATGACAGTATTGCACATGGGTATGTCAGTATTGCACATGGGTATGACAGTATTGCACATGGGTACGACAGTATTGCACAGGGATATGTCAGTATTGCACATGGGTATGGCAGTATTGCACAGGGATACGTCAGTATTGCACATGGGTATGACAGTATTGCACATGGGTATGTCAGTATTGCACATGGGTATGACAGTATTGCACATGGGTACGACAGTATTGCACAGGGATATGTCAGTATTGCACATGGGTATGGCAGTATTGCACAGGGATACGTCAGTATTGCACATGGGTATGACAGTATTGCACATGGGTATGTCAGTATTGCACATGGGTATGTCAGTATTGCACATGGGTATGACAGTATTGCACATGGGTATGACAGTATTGCACATGGGTATGTCAGTATTGCACATGGGTATGACAGTATTGCACATGGGTATGACAGTATTGCATATAGATATGTCAGTATTGCACATGTGTATGTCACTATTACACACGTATTGCACAGGGGTATGTCAGTCTTGCACAGGGGTATGACAGTATTGCACATGGGTATGGCAGTTTTGCACATGGGTATGACAGTATTGCACATGGGTATGTCAGTATTGCAGATGGGTATGTCAGTATTGCACATGGGTATGAAAGTATTGCAAATGGGTATGACAGTATTGCACATGGTATGAAAGTATTGCACATGGTATGACAGTATTGCACACAGGTATGACAGTATTGAACATTGGTATGACAGTATTGCACATGGGTATGACAGTATTGCACATGGGTATGACAGTATTGCACATGGGTATGTCAGTATTGCACATGGGTATGACAGTATTGCACATGGGTACGACAGTATTGCACAGGGATATGTCAGTATTGCACATGGGTATGGCAGTATTGCACAGGGATACGTCAGTATTGCACATGGGTATGACAGTATTGCACATGGGTATGTCAGTATTGCACATGGGTATGACAGTATTGCACATGGGTATGACAGTATTGTACATGGGTATGACAGTATTGCACAGGGATACGTCAGTATTGCACATGGGTATGACAGTATTGCACATGGGTATGACAGTATTGCACAGGGGTAGGACAGTATTGCACATGGGTATATCGTTATTGCACATGTGTATGTCAGTATTATACATGGGTATGACCGTATTGCACATGGGTTTAGCAGTATTGCACATGGCATGACAGTACTTCACAGGGGTATGTCAGTATTGCACATGGGTATGACAGTATTGCACATGGGTATGTCAGTATTGCACATGGGTTGACAATATTGCACATGAGTATGACAGTATTGCACAGGGATACGTCAGTATTGCACATGGGTATGACAGTATTGCACAGGGGTAGGACAGTATTGCACATGGGTATATCGTTATTGCACATGTGTATGTCAGTATTATACATAGGTATGACCGTATTGCACATGGGTATAGCAGTATTGCACATGGCATGACAGTACTTCACAGGGGTATGTCAGTACTGCACATGGGTATGAAAGTATTGCACATGGGTACGACAGTATTGCACATGGTGATGACAGTATTGCACATGTGTATGTCAGTATTGCACATGTGTTTGTCAGTATTGCACATGGGTATGACAGTATTACATAAGGGTATTTCAGTATTGCACATGGGTATGTCAGTATTGCACATGGGTATGTCAGTATTGCATATGCGTATGACTGTATTGCACATGGGCATGACAGTATTGCACATGGGTTTGTCAGTATTGCATATGCGTATGACTGTATTGCACATGGGCATGACAGTATTGCACATGGGTTTGTCAGTATTGCACATGGATATGACAGTATTATATAAGGGCATTTCAGTATTGCACATGGGTATGACAGTATTGCACATGTGTATGTCAGTATTGCACATGTGTACGTCAGTATTGCACATGGGTATGACAGTATTGCACATGGATATGACAGTATTGCACAGGGGTATGTCAGTATTGCACATGGGTATGACAGTATTGCACATGGGTATGTCAGTATTGCACATGGGTAAGACAGTATTGCACATGGGTATGACAGTATTGCATATAGATATGTCAGTATTGCACACGTGTATGTCACTATTGCACACGTATTGCACACGGGTATGTCAGTCTTGCACAGGGGTATGACAGTATTGCACATGGGTATGACAGTTTTGCACATGGGTATGACAGTATTGCACATGGGTATGTCAGTATTGCAGATGGGTATGTCAGTATTGCACACGGGTATGTCAGTATTGCACATGGGTATGACAGTATTGCACATGGATATGACAGTATTGCACATGGGTATGACAGTTTTGCACATGGGTATGACAGTATTGCATATGGGTGTGTCAGTATTTCACATGGGTATGACTGTATTGCACATGGGCATGACAGTATTGCACATGGGTATGTCAGTATTGCACATGGGTATGACAGTATTGCACAAGGGTATGACAGTATTGCACATGTGTATGACAGTATTGCACATGGGTATGTCAGTATTTCACATGGGTATGACAGTATTGCACATGGGTTTGTCAGTATTGCACATGGGTATGACTGTATTGCACATGGGTATGAAAGTATTGCACATGGGTATGAAAGTATTATACACAGGTATGACAGTATTGCACATGGGTATGAAAGTATTGCACACAGGTATGACAGTATTGCACATGGGTATGACAGTATTGCACAGGGATATGTCAGTATTGCACATGGGTATGACAGTATTGCACATGGGTATGACAGTATTGTACATGGGTATGACAGTATTGCACAGGGATACGTCAGTCTTGCACATGGGTATGACAGTATTGCACATTGGTATGACAGTTTTGCACATGGGTATGACAGTATTGCATATGGGTGTGTCAGTATTTCACATGGGTATGACTGTATTGCACATGGGCATGACAGTATTGCACATGGGTATGTCAGTATTGCACATGGGTATGACAGTATTGCACAAGGGTATGACAGTATTGCACATGTGTATGACAGTATTGCACATGGGTATGTCAGTATTTCACATGGGTATGACAGTATTGCACATGGGTTTGTCAGTATTGCACATGGGTATGACTGTATTGCACATGGGTATGAAAGTATTGCACATGGGTATGAAAGTATTATACACAGGTATGACAGTATTGCACATGGGTATGAAAGTATTGCACACAGGTATGACAGTATTGCACATGGTATGAAAGTATTATACACAGGTATGACAGTATTGCACATGGGTATGAAAGTATTGCACACAGGTATGACAGTATTGCACATGGGTATGACAGTATTGCACATGGTATGTCAGTATTGCACATGGTATGACAGTATTGCATAAGGGTATGTCAGTATTGCACATAGATATGTCAGTATTGCACATGTGTATGTCACTATTGCACATGTATTGCACAGGGGTTTGTCAGTCTTGCACATGGGTATGACAGTATTGCACATGGGTATGTCAGTATTGCACATGGGTATGAAAGTATTGCACATGGGTATGACAGTATTGCACAGGGATATGTCAGTATTGCACATGGGTATGACAGTATTGCACAGGGTATGGCAGTATTGCACAGGGATACGTCAGTATTGCACATGGGTATGACAGTATTGCACAGGGATATGTCAGTATTGCACATGGGTATGACAGTATTGCACATGGGTATGACAGTATTGCACATGGGTATGACAGTATTGCACATGGGTATGTCAGTATTGCACATGGGTATGACAGTATTGCACATGGGTATGACAGTATTGCATATAGATATGTCAGTATTGCACATGTGTATGTCACTATTACACACGTATTGCACAGGGGTATGTCAGTCTTGCACAGGGGTATGACAGTATTGCACATGGGTATGGCAGTTTTGCACATGGGTATGACAGTATTGCACATGGGTATGTCAGTATTGCAGATGGGTATGTCAGTATTGCACATGGGTATGAAAGTATTGCAAATGGGTATGACAGTATTGCACATGGTATGAAAGTATTGCACATGGTATGACAGTATTGCACACAGGTATGACAGTATTGAACATTGGTATGACAGTATTGCACATGGGTATGACAGTATTGCACATGGGTATGACAGTATTGCACATGGGTATGTCAGTATTGCACATGGGTATGACAGTATTGCACATGGGTACGACAGTATTGCACAGGGATATGTCAGTATTGCACATGGGTATGGCAGTATTGCACAGGGATACGTCAGTATTGCACATGGGTATGACAGTATTGCACATGGGTATGTCAGTATTGCACATGGGTATGACAGTATTGCACATGGGTATGACAGTATTGTACATGGGTATGACAGTATTGCACAGGGATACGTCAGTATTGCACATGGGTATGACAGTATTGCACATGGGTATGACAGTATTGCACAGGGGTAGGACAGTATTGCACATGGGTATATCGTTATTGCACATGTGTATGTCAGTATTATACATGGGTATGACCGTATTGCACATGGGTTTAGCAGTATTGCACATGGCATGACAGTACTTCACAGGGGTATGTCAGTATTGCACATGGGTATGACAGTATTGCACATGGGTATGTCAGTATTGCACATGGGTTGACAATATTGCACATGAGTATGACAGTATTGCACAGGGATACGTCAGTATTGCACATGGGTTGACAATATTGCACATGGGTATGACAGTATTGCATATGGGTGTGTCAGTATTGCACATGGGTATGACAGTATTGCATACAGATATGTCAGTATTGCACATGTGTATGTCACTATTGCACACGTATTGAACAGGGGTATGACAGTATTGCACATGGGTATGAAAGTATTGCAAATGGGTATGACAGTATTGCACATGGTATGAAAGTATTGCACATGGTATGACAGTATTGCACACAGGTATGACAGTATTGAACATTGGTATGACAGTATTGCACATGGGTATGACAGTATTGCACATGGGTATGTCAGTATTGCACATGGGTATGTCAGTATTGCACATGGGTATGAAAGTATTGCACATGGGTATGACAGTATTGCACAGGGATATGTCAGTATTGCACATGGGTATGACAGTATTGCACAGGGTATGGCAGTATTGCACAGGGATACGTCAGTATTGCACATGGGTATGACAGTATTGCACATGGGTATGTCAGTATTGCACATGGGTATGACAGTATTGCACATGGGTATGACAGTATTGCACAGGGGTAGGACAGTATTGCACATGGGTATATCGTTATTGCACATGTGTATGTCAGTATTATACATGGGTATGACCGTATTGCACATGGGTATAGCAGTATTGCACATGGCTTGACAGTACTTCACAGGGGTATGTC
The DNA here is from genome assembly GCA_026437355.1 of Eucyclogobius newberryi. Classification (NCBI taxonomy): domain Eukaryota; kingdom Metazoa; phylum Chordata; class Actinopteri; order Gobiiformes; family Gobiidae; genus Eucyclogobius; species Eucyclogobius newberryi. The sequence continues at coordinate 38,951,144 of JAPEHP010000009.1, read as the reverse complement.
AGTATTGCACATGGGTATGACAGTATTGCACATGGGTATGTCAGTATTGCACATGGGTTGACATTATTGCACATGAGTATGACAGTATTGCACAGGGATACGTCAGTATTGCACATGGGTATGTCAGTATTGCAGATGGGTATGTCAGTATTGCACACGGGTATGTCAGTATTGCACATGGGTATGACAGTATTGCACATGGATATGACAGTATTGCACATGGGTATGACAGTTTTGCACATGGGTATGACAGTATTGCATATGGGTGTGTCAGTATTTCACATGGGTATGACTGTATTGCACATGGGCATGACAGTATTGCACATGGGTATGTCAGTATTGCACATGGGTATGACAGTATTGCACAAGGGTATGACAGTATTGCACATGTGTATGACAGTATTGCACATGGGTATGTCAGTATTTCACATGGGTATGACAGTATTGCACATGGGTTTGTCAGTATTGCACATGGGTATGACTGTATTGCACATGGGTATGAAAGTATTGCACATGGGTATGAAAGTATTATACACAGGTATGACAGTATTGCACATGGGTATGAAAGTATTATACACAGGTATGACAGTATTGCACATGGGTATGAAAGTATTGCACACAGGTATGACAGTATTGCACATGGGTATGACAGTATTGCACATGGTATGTCAGTATTGCACATGGTATGACAGTATTGCATAAGGGTATGTCAGTATTGCACATAGATATGTCAGTATTGCACATGTGTATGTCACTATTGCACATGTATTGCACAGGGGTTTGTCAGTCTTGCACATGGGTATGACAGTATTGCACATGGGTATGTCAGTATTGCACATGGGTATGAAAGTATTGCACATGGGTATGACAGTATTGCACAGGGATATGTCAGTATTGCACATGGGTATGACAGTATTGCACAGGGTATGACAGTATTGCACATGGGTATGACAGTATTGCACATGGGTATGACAGTATTGCACATGGGTATGTCAGTATTGCACATGGGTATGACAGTATTGCACATGGGTATGACAGTATTGCATATAGATATGTCAGTATTGCACATGTGTATGTCACTATTACACACGTATTGCACAGGGGTATGTCAGTCTTGCACAGGGGTATGACAGTATTGCACATGGGTATGGCAGTTTTGCACATGGGTATGACAGTATTGCACATGGGTATGTCAGTATTGCAGATGGGTATGTCAGTATTGCACATGGGTATGAAAGTATTGCAAATGGGTATGACAGTATTGCACATGGTATGAAAGTATTGCACATGGTATGACAGTATTGCACACAGGTATGACAGTATTGAACATTGGTATGACAGTATTGCACATGGGTATGACAGTATTGCACATGGGTATGACAGTATTGCACATGGGTATGTCAGTATTGCACATGGGTATGACAGTATTGCACATGGGTACGACAGTATTGCACAGGGATATGTCAGTATTGCACATGGGTATGGCAGTATTGCACAGGGATACGTCAGTATTGCACATGGGTATGACAGTATTGCACATGGGTATGTCAGTATTGCACATGGGTATGACAGTATTGCACATGGGTACGACAGTATTGCACAGGGATATGTCAGTATTGCACATGGGTATGGCAGTATTGCACAGGGATACGTCAGTATTGCACATGGGTATGACAGTATTGCACATGGGTATGTCAGTATTGCACATGGGTATGTCAGTATTGCACATGGGTATGACAGTATTGCACATGGGTATGACAGTATTGCACATGGGTATGTCAGTATTGCACATGGGTATGACAGTATTGCACATGGGTATGACAGTATTGCATATAGATATGTCAGTATTGCACATGTGTATGTCACTATTACACACGTATTGCACAGGGGTATGTCAGTCTTGCACAGGGGTATGACAGTATTGCACATGGGTATGGCAGTTTTGCACATGGGTATGACAGTATTGCACATGGGTATGTCAGTATTGCAGATGGGTATGTCAGTATTGCACATGGGTATGAAAGTATTGCAAATGGGTATGACAGTATTGCACATGGTATGAAAGTATTGCACATGGTATGACAGTATTGCACACAGGTATGACAGTATTGAACATTGGTATGACAGTATTGCACATGGGTATGACAGTATTGCACATGGGTATGACAGTATTGCACATGGGTATGTCAGTATTGCACATGGGTATGACAGTATTGCACATGGGTACGACAGTATTGCACAGGGATATGTCAGTATTGCACATGGGTATGGCAGTATTGCACAGGGATACGTCAGTATTGCACATGGGTATGACAGTATTGCACATGGGTATGTCAGTATTGCACATGGGTATGACAGTATTGCACATGGGTATGACAGTATTGTACATGGGTATGACAGTATTGCACAGGGATACGTCAGTATTGCACATGGGTATGACAGTATTGCACATGGGTATGACAGTATTGCACAGGGGTAGGACAGTATTGCACATGGGTATATCGTTATTGCACATGTGTATGTCAGTATTATACATGGGTATGACCGTATTGCACATGGGTTTAGCAGTATTGCACATGGCATGACAGTACTTCACAGGGGTATGTCAGTATTGCACATGGGTATGACAGTATTGCACATGGGTATGTCAGTATTGCACATGGGTTGACAATATTGCACATGAGTATGACAGTATTGCACAGGGATACGTCAGTATTGCACATGGGTATGACAGTATTGCACAGGGGTAGGACAGTATTGCACATGGGTATATCGTTATTGCACATGTGTATGTCAGTATTATACATAGGTATGACCGTATTGCACATGGGTATAGCAGTATTGCACATGGCATGACAGTACTTCACAGGGGTATGTCAGTACTGCACATGGGTATGAAAGTATTGCACATGGGTACGACAGTATTGCACATGGTGATGACAGTATTGCACATGTGTATGTCAGTATTGCACATGTGTTTGTCAGTATTGCACATGGGTATGACAGTATTACATAAGGGTATTTCAGTATTGCACATGGGTATGTCAGTATTGCACATGGGTATGTCAGTATTGCATATGCGTATGACTGTATTGCACATGGGCATGACAGTATTGCACATGGGTTTGTCAGTATTGCATATGCGTATGACTGTATTGCACATGGGCATGACAGTATTGCACATGGGTTTGTCAGTATTGCACATGGATATGACAGTATTATATAAGGGCATTTCAGTATTGCACATGGGTATGACAGTATTGCACATGTGTATGTCAGTATTGCACATGTGTACGTCAGTATTGCACATGGGTATGACAGTATTGCACATGGATATGACAGTATTGCACAGGGGTATGTCAGTATTGCACATGGGTATGACAGTATTGCACATGGGTATGTCAGTATTGCACATGGGTAAGACAGTATTGCACATGGGTATGACAGTATTGCATATAGATATGTCAGTATTGCACACGTGTATGTCACTATTGCACACGTATTGCACACGGGTATGTCAGTCTTGCACAGGGGTATGACAGTATTGCACATGGGTATGACAGTTTTGCACATGGGTATGACAGTATTGCACATGGGTATGTCAGTATTGCAGATGGGTATGTCAGTATTGCACACGGGTATGTCAGTATTGCACATGGGTATGACAGTATTGCACATGGATATGACAGTATTGCACATGGGTATGACAGTTTTGCACATGGGTATGACAGTATTGCATATGGGTGTGTCAGTATTTCACATGGGTATGACTGTATTGCACATGGGCATGACAGTATTGCACATGGGTATGTCAGTATTGCACATGGGTATGACAGTATTGCACAAGGGTATGACAGTATTGCACATGTGTATGACAGTATTGCACATGGGTATGTCAGTATTTCACATGGGTATGACAGTATTGCACATGGGTTTGTCAGTATTGCACATGGGTATGACTGTATTGCACATGGGTATGAAAGTATTGCACATGGGTATGAAAGTATTATACACAGGTATGACAGTATTGCACATGGGTATGAAAGTATTGCACACAGGTATGACAGTATTGCACATGGGTATGACAGTATTGCACAGGGATATGTCAGTATTGCACATGGGTATGACAGTATTGCACATGGGTATGACAGTATTGTACATGGGTATGACAGTATTGCACAGGGATACGTCAGTCTTGCACATGGGTATGACAGTATTGCACATTGGTATGACAGTTTTGCACATGGGTATGACAGTATTGCATATGGGTGTGTCAGTATTTCACATGGGTATGACTGTATTGCACATGGGCATGACAGTATTGCACATGGGTATGTCAGTATTGCACATGGGTATGACAGTATTGCACAAGGGTATGACAGTATTGCACATGTGTATGACAGTATTGCACATGGGTATGTCAGTATTTCACATGGGTATGACAGTATTGCACATGGGTTTGTCAGTATTGCACATGGGTATGACTGTATTGCACATGGGTATGAAAGTATTATACACAGGTATGACAGTATTGCACATGGGTATGAAAGTATTGCACACAGGTATGACAGTATTGCACATGGGTATGACAGTATTGCACATGGTATGAAAGTATTATACACAGGTATGACAGTATTGCACATGGGTATGAAAGTATTGCACACAGGTATGACAGTATTGCACATGGGTATGACAGTATTGCACATGGTATGTCAGTATTGCACATGGTATTACAGTATTTCATAAGGGTATGTCAGTATTGCACATAGATATGTCAGTATTGCACATGTGTATGTCACTATTGCACATGTATTGCACAGGGGTTTGTCAGTCTTGCACATGGGTATGACAGTATTGCACATGGGTATGACAGTTTTGCACATGGGTATGACAGTATTGCACATGGGTATGTCAGTATTGCACATGGGTATCACAGTATTGCACATGGATATGTCAGTATGCACATGGGTATGACAGTATTGCACATGGGTATGACAGTATTGCACAGGGGTAGGACAGTATTGCACATGGGTATATCGTTATTGCACATGTGTATGTCAGTATTATAAATTGGTATGACCCTATTGTACATGGGTATAGGAGTATTGCACATGGCATGACAGTACTTCACAGGGGTATGTCAGTACTGCACATGGGTATGACAGTATTGCAAATGTGTACGACAGTATTGCACATGGTGATGACAGTATTGCACATGGGTATGACAGTATTGCACATGGGTATGTCAGTATTGCACATGGGTATATCAGTATTCCACATGGGTATGACAGTATTGCACATGTGGATGACAGTTTTGCACATGGATATGACAGTATTGCACATGGAAAAGTCAGTATTGCACATGGGTATGACTGTATTGCACATGGGAATGTCAGTATTGCACATGGGTATGACAGTATTGCACATGTGTGTGACAGTATTGCACAGGGGTAGGACAGTATTGCAGATGGGTATATCGGTATTGCACATGTGTATGTCAGTATTATACATGGGTATGACAGTATTGCACATGCTTATAGCAATATTGCACATGGTATGACAGTACTTCACAGGGGTATGTCAGTACTGCACATGGGTATGACAGTATTGCACAGGGGTATGACAGTTTTGCACATAGACATGTCAGTATTGCAATTGAGTATGTTAGTATTGCACATGTATTGCACAGGGGTGTGTCAGTATTGCAATTGGGTATGTCAGTATTGCACATGGGTATGACAGTATTGCACATGGGTATGTCAGTATTGCACATGGGTTGACAGTATTGCACATGGGTATGACAGTATTGCACAGGGATACGTCAGTATTGCACATGGGTATGACAGTATTGCACATGGGTATGACAGTATTGCACAGGGGTTGGACAGTATTGCACATGGGTATATCGTTATTGCACATGTGTATGTCAGTATTATACATGGGTATGACCGTATGGCACATGGGTATAGCAGTATTGCACATGGCATGACAGTACTTCACAGGGGTATGTCAGTACTGCACATGGGTATGACAGTATTGCACATGTGTATGTCAGTATTGCACATGTGTACGTCAGTATTGCACATGGGTATGACAGTATTACATAAGGGTATTTTAGTATTGCAAATGGGTATGTCAGTTTTGCACATGGGTATGTCAGTATTGCACATGTGTATGTCAGTATTGCACATGTGTACGTCAGTATTGCACATGGGTATGACAGTATTACATAAGGGTATTTCAGTATTGCAAATGGGTATGTCAGTTTTGCACATGGGTATGTCAGTATTGCACATGGATATGACAGTATTGCACAGGGATATGTCAGTATTGCACATGGGTATGTCAGTATTGCACATGGGTATGACAGTATTGCACATGGGTATGTTAGTATTGCACATGGGTAAGACAGTATTGCACATGGGTATGACAGTATTGCATATAGATATGTCAGTATTGCACACGTGTATGTCACTATTGCACACGTATTGCACACGGGTATGTCAGTCTTGCACAGGGGTATGACAGTATTGCACATGGGTATGACAGTTTTGCACATGGGTATGACAGTATTGCACATGGGTATGTCAGTATTGCAGATGGGTATGTCAGTATTGCACATGGGTTTGACAGTATTGCACATGGGTATGACAGTATTGCAAAGGGGCATGTCAGTATTGCACATGGGTTTGATAGTATTGCACATGGGTATTTCAGTATTGCACATGGGTATGTCAGTATTGCACATGGATATGACAGTATTGCACATGGGTTTGTCAGTATTGCACATGGGTATGACTGTATTGCACATGGGTATGAAAGTATTGCACATGGGCATGACAGTATTGCACATGGGTATGACAGTATTGCACATGGGTATGTCAGTATTGCACATGGGTATGACAGTATTGCACATGGGTATGACAGTATTGCATACAGATATGTCAGTATTGCACATGTGTATGTCACTATTGCACACGTATTGCACAGGGGTATGTCTGTCTTGCACAGGGGTATGACAGTATTGCACATGGGTATGACAGTTTTGCACATGGGTATGACAGTATTGCACATGGGTATGAAAGTATTGCACATGGTATGACAGTATTGCACACAGGTATGACAGTATTGAACATTGGTATGACAGTATTGCACATGGGTATGACAGGATTGCACATGGGTATGACAGTATTGCACATGGGTATGTCAGTATTGCACATGGGTATGAAAGTATTGCACATGGGTATGACAGTATTGCACAGGGATATGTCAGTATTGCACATGGGTATGACAGTATTGCACATGGGTATGACAGTATTGTACATGGGTATGACAGTATTGCACAGGGATACGTCAGTCTTGCACATGGGTATGACAGTATTGCACATGGGTATGACAGTTTTGCACATGGGTATGACAGTATTGCATATGGGTGTGTCAGTATTTCACATGGGTATGACTGTATTGCACATGGGCATGACAGTATTGCACATGGGTATGTCAGTATTGCACATGGGTATGACAGTATTGCACAAGGGTATGACAGTATTGCACATGTGTATGACAGTATTGCACATGGGTATGTCAGTATTTCACATGGGTATGACAGTATTGCACATGGGTTTGTCAGTATTGCACATGGGTATGACTGTATTGCACATGGGTATGAAAGTATTGCACATGGGTATGAAAGTATTATACACAGGTATGACAGTATTGCACATGGGTATGAAAGTATTGCACACAGGTATGACAGTATTGCACATGGGTATGACAGTATTGCACAGGGATATGTCAGTATTGCACATGGGTATGACAGTATTGCACATGGGTATGACAGTATTGTACATGGGTATGACAGTATTGCACAGGGATACGTCAGTCTTGCACATGGGTATGACAGTATTGCACATTGGTATGACAGTTTTGCACATGGGTATGACAGTATTGCATATGGGTGTGTCAGTATTTCACATGGGTATGACTGTATTGCACATGGGCATGACAGTATTGCACATGGGTATGTCAGTATTGCACATGGGTATGACAGTATTGCACAAGGGTATGACAGTATTGCACATGTGTATGACAGTATTGCACATGGGTATGTCAGTATTTCACATGGGTATGACAGTATTGCACATGGGTTTGTCAGTATTGCACATGGGTATGACTGTATTGCACATGGGTATGAAAGTATTGCACATGGGTATGAAAGTATTATACACAGGTATGACAGTATTGCACATGGGTATGAAAGTATTGCACACAGGTATGACAGTATTGCACATGGTATGAAAGTATTATACACAGGTATGACAGTATTGCACATGGGTATGAAAGTATTGCACACAGGTATGACAGTATTGCACATGGGTATGACAGTATTGCACATGGTATGTCAGTATTGCACATGGTATGACAGTATTGCATAAGGGTATGTCAGTATTGCACATAGATATGTCAGTATTGCACATGTGTATGTCACTATTGCACATGTATTGCACAGGGGTTTGTCAGTCTTGCACATGGGTATGACAGTATTGCACATGGGTATGTCAGTATTGCACATGGGTATGAAAGTATTGCACATGGGTATGACAGTATTGCACAGGGATATGTCAGTATTGCACATGGGTATGACAGTATTGCACAGGGTATGGCAGTATTGCACAGGGATACGTCAGTATTGCACATGGGTATGACAGTATTGCACAGGGATATGTCAGTATTGCACATGGGTATGACAGTATTGCACATGGGTATGACAGTATTGCACATGGGTATGACAGTATTGCACATGGGTATGTCAGTATTGCACATGGGTATGACAGTATTGCATATAGATATGTCAGTATTGCACATGTGTATGTCACTATTACACACGTATTGCACAGGGGTATGTCAGTCTTGCACAGGGGTATGACAGTATTGCACATGGGTATGGCAGTTTTGCACATGGGTATGACAGTATTGCACATGGGTATGTCAGTATTGCAGATGGGTATGTCAGTATTGCACATGGGTATGAAAGTATTGCAAATGGGTATGACAGTATTGCACATGGTATGAAAGTATTGCACATGGTATGACAGTATTGCACACAGGTATGACAGTATTGAACATTGGTATGACAGTATTGCACATGGGTATGACAGTATTGCACATGGGTATGACAGTATTGCACATGGGTATGTCAGTATTGCACATGGGTATGACAGTATTGCACATGGGTACGACAGTATTGCACAGGGATATGTCAGTATTGCACATGGGTATGGCAGTATTGCACAGGGATACGTCAGTATTGCACATGGGTATGACAGTATTGCACATGGGTATGTCAGTATTGCACATGGGTATGACAGTATTGCACATGGGTATGACAGTATTGTACATGGGTATGACAGTATTGCACAGGGATACGTCAGTATTGCACATGGGTATGACAGTATTGCACATGGGTATGACAGTATTGCACAGGGGTAGGACAGTATTGCACATGGGTATATCGTTATTGCACATGTGTATGTCAGTATTATACATGGGTATGACCGTATTGCACATGGGTTTAGCAGTATTGCACATGGCATGACAGTACTTCACAGGGGTATGTCAGTATTGCACATGGGTATGACAGTATTGCACATGGGTATGTCAGTATTGCACATGGGTTGACAATATTGCACATGAGTATGACAGTATTGCACAGGGATACGTCAGTATTGCACATGGGTATGACAGTATTGCACAGGGGTAGGACAGTATTGCACATGGGTATATCGTTATTGCACATGTGTATGTCAGTATTATACATAGGTATGACCGTATTGCACATGGGTATAGCAGTATTGCACATGGCATGACAGTACTTCACAGGGGTATGTCAGTACTGCACATGGGTATGAAAGTATTGCACATGGGTACGACAGTATTGCACATGGTGATGACAGTATTGCACATGTGTATGTCAGTATTGCACATGTGTTTGTCAGTATTGCACATGGGTATGACAGTATTACATAAGGGTATTTCAGTATTGCACATGGGTATGTCAGTATTGCACATGGGTATGTCAGTATTGCATATGCGTATGACTGTATTGCACATGGGCATGACAGTATTGCACATGGGTTTGTCAGTATTGCATATGCGTATGACTGTATTGCACATGGGCATGACAGTATTGCACATGGGTTTGTCAGTATTGCACATGGATATGACAGTATTATATAAGGGCATTTCAGTATTGCACATGGGTATGACAGTATTGCACATGTGTATGTCAGTATTGCACATGTGTACGTCAGTATTGCACATGGGTATGACAGTATTGCACATGGATATGACAGTATTGCACAGGGGTATGTCAGTATTGCACATGGGTATGACAGTATTGCACATGGGTATGTCAGTATTGCACATGGGTAAGACAGTATTGCACATGGGTATGACAGTATTGCATATAGATATGTCAGTATTGCACACGTGTATGTCACTATTGCACACGTATTGCACACGGGTATGTCAGTCTTGCACAGGGGTATGACAGTATTGCACATGGGTATGACAGTTTTGCACATGGGTATGACAGTATTGCACATGGGTATGTCAGTATTGCAGATGGGTATGTCAGTATTGCACACGGGTATGTCAGTATTGCACATGGGTATGACAGTATTGCACATGGATATGACAGTATTGCACATGGGTATGACAGTTTTGCACATGGGTATGACAGTATTGCATATGGGTGTGTCAGTATTTCACATGGGTATGACTGTATTGCACATGGGCATGACAGTATTGCACATGGGTATGTCAGTATTGCACATGGGTATGACAGTATTGCACAAGGGTATGACAGTATTGCACATGTGTATGACAGTATTGCACATGGGTATGTCAGTATTTCACATGGGTATGACAGTATTGCACATGGGTTTGTCAGTATTGCACATGGGTATGACTGTATTGCACATGGGTATGAAAGTATTGCACATGGGTATGAAAGTATTATACACAGGTATGACAGTATTGCACATGGGTATGAAAGTATTGCACACAGGTATGACAGTATTGCACATGGGTATGACAGTATTGCACAGGGATATGTCAGTATTGCACATGGGTATGACAGTATTGCACATGGGTATGACAGTATTGTACATGGGTATGACAGTATTGCACAGGGATACGTCAGTCTTGCACATGGGTATGACAGTATTGCACATGGGTAAGACAGTATTGCACATGGGTATGACAGTATTGCATATAGATATGTCAGTATTGCACACGTGTATGTCACTATTGCACACGTATTGCACACGGGTATGTCAGTCTTGCACAGGGGTATGACAGTATTGCACATGGGTATGACAGTTTTGCACATGGGTATGACAGTATTGCACATGGGTATGTCAGTATTGCAGATGGGTATGTCAGTATTGCACACGGGTATGTCAGTATTGCACATGGGTATGACAGTATTGCACATGGATATGACAGTATTGCACATGGGTATGACAGTTTTGCACATGGGTATGACAGTATTGCATATGGGTGTGTCAGTATTTCACATGGGTATGACTGTATTGCACATGGGCATGACAGTATTGCACATGGGTATGTCAGTATTGCACATGGGTATGACAGTATTGCACAAGGGTATGACAGTATTGCACATGTGTATGACAGTATTGCACATGGGTATGTCAGTATTTCACATGGGTATGACAGTATTGCACATGGGTTTGTCAGTATTGCACATGGGTATGACTGTATTGCACATGGGTATGAAAGTATTGCACATGGGTATGAAAGTATTATACACAGGTATGACAGTATTGCACATGGGTATGAAAGTATTATACACAGGTATGACAGTATTGCACATGGGTATGAAAGTATTGCACACAGGTATGACAGTATTGCACATGGGTATGACAGTATTGCACATGGTATGTCAGTATTGCACATGGTATGACAGTATTGCATAAGGGTATGTCAGTATTGCACATAGATATGTCAGTATTGCACATGTGTATGTCACTATTGCACATGTATTGCACAGGGGTTTGTCAGTCTTGCACATGGGTATGACAGTATTGCACATGGGTATGTCAGTATTGCACATGGGTATGAAAGTATTGCACATGGGTATGACAGTATTGCACAGGGATATGTCAGTATTGCACATGGGTATGACAGTATTGCACAGGGTATGGCAGTATTGCACAGGGATACGTCAGTATTGCACATGGGTATGACAGTATTGCACAGGGATATGTCAGTATTGCACATGGGTATGACAGTATTGCACATGGGTATGACAGTATTGCACATGGGTATGACAGTATTGCACATGGGTATGTCAGTATTGCACATGGGTATGACAGTATTGCACATGGGTATGACAGTATTGCATATAGATATGTCAGTATTGCACATGTGTATGTCACTATTACACACGTATTGCACAGGGGTATGTCAGTCTTGCACAGGGGTATGACAGTATTGCACATGGGTATGGCAGTTTTGCACATGGGTATGACAGTATTGCACATGGGTATGTCAGTATTGCAGATGGGTATGTCAGTATTGCACATGGGTATGAAAGTATTGCAAATGGGTATGACAGTATTGCACATGGTATGAAAGTATTGCACATGGTATGACAGTATTGCACACAGGTATGACAGTATTGAACATTGGTATGACAGTATTGCACATGGGTATGACAGTATTGCACATGGGTATGACAGTATTGCACATGGGTATGTCAGTATTGCACATGGGTATGACAGTATTGCACATGGGTACGACAGTATTGCACAGGGATATGTCAGTATTGCACATGGGTATGGCAGTATTGCACAGGGATACGTCAGTATTGCACATGGGTATGACAGTATTGCACATGGGTATGTCAGTATTGCACATGGGTATGACAGTATTGCACATGGGTACGACAGTATTGCACAGGGATATGTCAGTATTGCACATGGGTATGGCAGTATTGCACAGGGATACGTCAGTATTGCACATGGGTATGACAGTATTGCACATGGGTATGTCAGTATTGCACATGGGTATGTCAGTATTGCACATGGGTATGACAGTATTGCACATGGGTATGACAGTATTGCACATGGGTATGTCAGTATTGCACATGGGTATGACAGTATTGCACATGGGTATGACAGTATTGCATATAGATATGTCAGTATTGCACATGTGTATGTCACTATTACACACGTATTGCACAGGGGTATGTCAGTCTTGCACAGGGGTATGACAGTATTGCACATGGGTATGGCAGTTTTGCACATGGGTATGACAGTATTGCACATGGGTATGTCAGTATTGCAGATGGGTATGTCAGTATTGCACATGGGTATGAAAGTATTGCAAATGGGTATGACAGTATTGCACATGGTATGAAAGTATTGCACATGGTATGACAGTATTGCACACAGGTATGACAGTATTGAACATTGGTATGACAGTATTGCACATGGGTATGACAGTATTGCACATGGGTATGACAGTATTGCACATGGGTATGTCAGTATTGCACATGGGTATGACAGTATTGCACATGGGTACGACAGTATTGCACAGGGATATGTCAGTATTGCACATGGGTATGGCAGTATTGCACAGGGATACGTCAGTATTGCACATGGGTATGACAGTATTGCACATGGGTATGTCAGTATTGCACATGGGTATGACAGTATTGCACATGGGTATGACAGTATTGTACATGGGTATGACAGTATTGCACAGGGATACGTCAGTATTGCACATGGGTATGACAGTATTGCACATGGGTATGACAGTATTGCACAGGGGTAGGACAGTATTGCACATGGGTATATCGTTATTGCACATGTGTATGTCAGTATTATACATGGGTATGACCGTATTGCACATGGGTTTAGCAGTATTGCACATGGCATGACAGTACTTCACAGGGGTATGTCAGTATTGCACATGGGTATGACAGTATTGCACATGGGTATGTCAGTATTGCACATGGGTTGACAATATTGCACATGAGTATGACAGTATTGCACAGGGATACGTCAGTATTGCACATGGGTATGACAGTATTGCACAGGGGTAGGACAGTATTGCACATGGGTATATCGTTATTGCACATGTGTATGTCAGTATTATACATAGGTATGACCGTATTGCACATGGGTATAGCAGTATTGCACATGGCATGACAGTACTTCACAGGGGTATGTCAGTACTGCACATGGGTATGAAAGTATTGCACATGGGTACGACAGTATTGCACATGGTGATGACAGTATTGCACATGTGTATGTCAGTATTGCACATGTGTTTGTCAGTATTGCACATGGGTATGACAGTATTACATAAGGGTATTTCAGTATTGCACATGGGTATGTCAGTATTGCACATGGGTATGTCAGTATTGCATATGCGTATGACTGTATTGCACATGGGCATGACAGTATTGCACATGGGTTTGTCAGTATTGCATATGCGTATGACTGTATTGCACATGGGCATGACAGTATTGCACATGGGTTTGTCAGTATTGCACATGGATATGACAGTATTATATAAGGGCATTTCAGTATTGCACATGGGTATGACAGTATTGCACATGTGTATGTCAGTATTGCACATGTGTACGTCAGTATTGCACATGGGTATGACAGTATTGCACATGGATATGACAGTATTGCACAGGGGTATGTCAGTATTGCACATGGGTATGACAGTATTGCACATGGGTATGTCAGTATTGCACATGGGTAAGACAGTATTGCACATGGGTATGACAGTATTGCATATAGATATGTCAGTATTGCACACGTGTATGTCACTATTGCACACGTATTGCACACGGGTATGTCAGTCTTGCACAGGGGTATGACAGTATTGCACATGGGTATGACAGTTTTGCACATGGGTATGACAGTATTGCACATGGGTATGTCAGTATTGCAGATGGGTATGTCAGTATTGCACACGGGTATGTCAGTATTGCACATGGGTATGACAGTATTGCACATGGATATGACAGTATTGCACATGGGTATGACAGTTTTGCACATGGGTATGACAGTATTGCATATGGGTGTGTCAGTATTTCACATGGGTATGACTGTATTGCACATGGGCATGACAGTATTGCACATGGGTATGTCAGTATTGCACATGGGTATGACAGTATTGCACAAGGGTATGACAGTATTGCACATGTGTATGACAGTATTGCACATGGGTATGTCAGTATTTCACATGGGTATGACAGTATTGCACATGGGTTTGTCAGTATTGCACATGGGTATGACTGTATTGCACATGGGTATGAAAGTATTGCACATGGGTATGAAAGTATTATACACAGGTATGACAGTATTGCACATGGGTATGAAAGTATTGCACACAGGTATGACAGTATTGCACATGGGTATGACAGTATTGCACAGGGATATGTCAGTATTGCACATGGGTATGACAGTATTGCACATGGGTATGACAGTATTGTACATGGGTATGACAGTATTGCACAGGGATACGTCAGTCTTGCACATGGGTATGACAGTATTGCACATTGGTATGACAGTTTTGCACATGGGTATGACAGTATTGCATATGGGTGTGTCAGTATTTCACATGGGTATGACTGTATTGCACATGGGCATGACAGTATTGCACATGGGTATGTCAGTATTGCACATGGGTATGACAGTATTGCACAAGGGTATGACAGTATTGCACATGTGTATGACAGTATTGCACATGGGTATGTCAGTATTTCACATGGGTATGACAGTATTGCACATGGGTTTGTCAGTATTGCACATGGGTATGACTGTATTGCACATGGGTATGAAAGTATTGCACATGGGTATGAAAGTATTATACACAGGTATGACAGTATTGCACATGGGTATGAAAGTATTGCACACAGGTATGACAGTATTGCACATGGTATGAAAGTATTATACACAGGTATGACAGTATTGCACATGGGTATGAAAGTATTGCACACAGGTATGACAGTATTGCACATGGGTATGACAGTATTGCACATGGTATGTCAGTATTGCACATGGTATGACAGTATTGCATAAGGGTATGTCAGTATTGCACATAGATATGTCAGTATTGCACATGTGTATGTCACTATTGCACATGTATTGCACAGGGGTTTGTCAGTCTTGCACATGGGTATGACAGTATTGCACATGGGTATGTCAGTATTGCACATGGGTATGAAAGTATTGCACATGGGTATGACAGTATTGCACAGGGATATGTCAGTATTGCACATGGGTATGACAGTATTGCACAGGGTATGGCAGTATTGCACAGGGATACGTCAGTATTGCACATGGGTATGACAGTATTGCACAGGGATATGTCAGTATTGCACATGGGTATGACAGTATTGCACATGGGTATGACAGTATTGCACATGGGTATGACAGTATTGCACATGGGTATGTCAGTATTGCACATGGGTATGACAGTATTGCACATGGGTATGACAGTATTGCATATAGATATGTCAGTATTGCACATGTGTATGTCACTATTACACACGTATTGCACAGGGGTATGTCAGTCTTGCACAGGGGTATGACAGTATTGCACATGGGTATGGCAGTTTTGCACATGGGTATGACAGTATTGCACATGGGTATGTCAGTATTGCAGATGGGTATGTCAGTATTGCACATGGGTATGAAAGTATTGCAAATGGGTATGACAGTATTGCACATGGTATGAAAGTATTGCACATGGTATGACAGTATTGCACACAGGTATGACAGTATTGAACATTGGTATGACAGTATTGCACATGGGTATGACAGTATTGCACATGGGTATGACAGTATTGCACATGGGTATGTCAGTATTGCACATGGGTATGACAGTATTGCACATGGGTACGACAGTATTGCACAGGGATATGTCAGTATTGCACATGGGTATGGCAGTATTGCACAGGGATACGTCAGTATTGCACATGGGTATGACAGTATTGCACATGGGTATGTCAGTATTGCACATGGGTATGACAGTATTGCACATGGGTATGACAGTATTGTACATGGGTATGACAGTATTGCACAGGGATACGTCAGTATTGCACATGGGTATGACAGTATTGCACATGGGTATGACAGTATTGCACAGGGGTAGGACAGTATTGCACATGGGTATATCGTTATTGCACATGTGTATGTCAGTATTATACATGGGTATGACCGTATTGCACATGGGTTTAGCAGTATTGCACATGGCATGACAGTACTTCACAGGGGTATGTCAGTATTGCACATGGGTATGACAGTATTGCACATGGGTATGTCAGTATTGCACATGGGTTGACAATATTGCACATGAGTATGACAGTATTGCACAGGGATACGTCAGTATTGCACATGGGTTGACAATATTGCACATGGGTATGACAGTATTGCATATGGGTGTGTCAGTATTGCACATGGGTATGACAGTATTGCATACAGATATGTCAGTATTGCACATGTGTATGTCACTATTGCACACGTATTGAACAGGGGTATGACAGTATTGCACATGGGTATGAAAGTATTGCAAATGGGTATGACAGTATTGCACATGGTATGAAAGTATTGCACATGGTATGACAGTATTGCACACAGGTATGACAGTATTGAACATTGGTATGACAGTATTGCACATGGGTATGACAGTATTGCACATGGGTATGTCAGTATTGCACATGGGTATGTCAGTATTGCACATGGGTATG
Organism: Eucyclogobius newberryi; assembly: GCA_026437355.1. NCBI lineage: Eukaryota > Metazoa > Chordata > Actinopteri > Gobiiformes > Gobiidae > Eucyclogobius > Eucyclogobius newberryi. The sequence goes on along the minus strand of JAPEHP010000009.1, from coordinate 38,933,347 downwards.
AAAGTATTGCACATGGGTATGACAGTATTGCACAGGGATATGTCAGTATTGCACATGGGTATGACAGTATTGCACAGGGTATGGCAGTATTGCACAGGGATACGTCAGTATTGCACATGGGTATGACAGTATTGCACATGGGTATGTCAGTATTGCACATGGGTATGACAGTATTGCACATGGGTATGACAGTATTGCACAGGGGTAGGACAGTATTGCACATGGGTATATCGTTATTGCACATGTGTATGTCAGTATTATACATGGGTATGACCGTATTGCACATGGGTATAGCAGTATTGCACATGGCTTGACAGTACTTCACAGGGGTATGTCAGTATTGCACATGGGTATGACAGTATTGCACATGGGTATGTCAGTATTGCACATGGGTTGACATTATTGCACATGAGTATGACAGTATTGCACAGGGATACGTCAGTATTGCACATGGGTATGTCAGTATTGCAGATGGGTATGTCAGTATTGCACACGGGTATGTCAGTATTGCACATGGGTATGACAGTATTGCACATGGATATGACAGTATTGCACATGGGTATGACAGTTTTGCACATGGGTATGACAGTATTGCATATGGGTGTGTCAGTATTTCACATGGGTATGACTGTATTGCACATGGGCATGACAGTATTGCACATGGGTATGTCAGTATTGCACATGGGTATGACAGTATTGCACAAGGGTATGACAGTATTGCACATGTGTATGACAGTATTGCACATGGGTATGTCAGTATTTCACATGGGTATGACAGTATTGCACATGGGTTTGTCAGTATTGCACATGGGTATGACTGTATTGCACATGGGTATGAAAGTATTGCACATGGGTATGAAAGTATTATACACAGGTATGACAGTATTGCACATGGGTATGAAAGTATTATACACAGGTATGACAGTATTGCACATGGGTATGAAAGTATTGCACACAGGTATGACAGTATTGCACATGGGTATGACAGTATTGCACATGGTATGTCAGTATTGCACATGGTATGACAGTATTGCATAAGGGTATGTCAGTATTGCACATAGATATGTCAGTATTGCACATGTGTATGTCACTATTGCACATGTATTGCACAGGGGTTTGTCAGTCTTGCACATGGGTATGACAGTATTGCACATGGGTATGTCAGTATTGCACATGGGTATGAAAGTATTGCACATGGGTATGACAGTATTGCACAGGGATATGTCAGTATTGCACATGGGTATGACAGTATTGCACAGGGTATGGCAGTATTGCACAGGGATACGTCAGTATTGCACATGGGTATGACAGTATTGCACAGGGATATGTCAGTATTGCACATGGGTATGACAGTATTGCACATGGGTATGACAGTATTGCACATGGGTATGACAGTATTGCACATGGGTATGTCAGTATTGCACATGGGTATGACAGTATTGCACATGGGTATGACAGTATTGCATATAGATATGTCAGTATTGCACATGTGTATGTCACTATTACACACGTATTGCACAGGGGTATGTCAGTCTTGCACAGGGGTATGACAGTATTGCACATGGGTATGGCAGTTTTGCACATGGGTATGACAGTATTGCACATGGGTATGTCAGTATTGCAGATGGGTATGTCAGTATTGCACATGGGTATGAAAGTATTGCAAATGGGTATGACAGTATTGCACATGGTATGAAAGTATTGCACATGGTATGACAGTATTGCACACAGGTATGACAGTATTGAACATTGGTATGACAGTATTGCACATGGGTATGACAGTATTGCACATGGGTATGACAGTATTGCACATGGGTATGTCAGTATTGCACATGGGTATGACAGTATTGCACATGGGTACGACAGTATTGCACAGGGATATGTCAGTATTGCACATGGGTATGGCAGTATTGCACAGGGATACGTCAGTATTGCACATGGGTATGACAGTATTGCACATGGGTATGTCAGTATTGCACATGGGTATGACAGTATTGCACATGGGTACGACAGTATTGCACAGGGATATGTCAGTATTGCACATGGGTATGGCAGTATTGCACAGGGATACGTCAGTATTGCACATGGGTATGACAGTATTGCACATGGGTATGTCAGTATTGCACATGGGTATGTCAGTATTGCACATGGGTATGACAGTATTGCACATGGGTATGACAGTATTGCACATGGGTATGTCAGTATTGCACATGGGTATGACAGTATTGCACATGGGTATGACAGTATTGCATATAGATATGTCAGTATTGCACATGTGTATGTCACTATTACACACGTATTGCACAGGGGTATGTCAGTCTTGCACAGGGGTATGACAGTATTGCACATGGGTATGGCAGTTTTGCACATGGGTATGACAGTATTGCACATGGGTATGTCAGTATTGCAGATGGGTATGTCAGTATTGCACATGGGTATGAAAGTATTGCAAATGGGTATGACAGTATTGCACATGGTATGAAAGTATTGCACATGGTATGACAGTATTGCACACAGGTATGACAGTATTGAACATTGGTATGACAGTATTGCACATGGGTATGACAGTATTGCACATGGGTATGACAGTATTGCACATGGGTATGTCAGTATTGCACATGGGTATGACAGTATTGCACATGGGTACGACAGTATTGCACAGGGATATGTCAGTATTGCACATGGGTATGGCAGTATTGCACAGGGATACGTCAGTATTGCACATGGGTATGACAGTATTGCACATGGGTATGTCAGTATTGCACATGGGTATGACAGTATTGCACATGGGTATGACAGTATTGTACATGGGTATGACAGTATTGCACAGGGATACGTCAGTATTGCACATGGGTATGACAGTATTGCACATGGGTATGACAGTATTGCACAGGGGTAGGACAGTATTGCACATGGGTATATCGTTATTGCACATGTGTATGTCAGTATTATACATGGGTATGACCGTATTGCACATGGGTTTAGCAGTATTGCACATGGCATGACAGTACTTCACAGGGGTATGTCAGTATTGCACATGGGTATGACAGTATTGCACATGGGTATGTCAGTATTGCACATGGGTTGACAATATTGCACATGAGTATGACAGTATTGCACAGGGATACGTCAGTATTGCACATGGGTATGACAGTATTGCACAGGGGTAGGACAGTATTGCACATGGGTATATCGTTATTGCACATGTGTATGTCAGTATTATACATAGGTATGACCGTATTGCACATGGGTATAGCAGTATTGCACATGGCATGACAGTACTTCACAGGGGTATGTCAGTACTGCACATGGGTATGAAAGTATTGCACATGGGTACGACAGTATTGCACATGGTGATGACAGTATTGCACATGTGTATGTCAGTATTGCACATGTGTTTGTCAGTATTGCACATGGGTATGACAGTATTACATAAGGGTATTTCAGTATTGCACATGGGTATGTCAGTATTGCACATGGGTATGTCAGTATTGCATATGCGTATGACTGTATTGCACATGGGCATGACAGTATTGCACATGGGTTTGTCAGTATTGCATATGCGTATGACTGTATTGCACATGGGCATGACAGTATTGCACATGGGTTTGTCAGTATTGCACATGGATATGACAGTATTATATAAGGGCATTTCAGTATTGCACATGGGTATGACAGTATTGCACATGTGTATGTCAGTATTGCACATGTGTACGTCAGTATTGCACATGGGTATGACAGTATTGCACATGGATATGACAGTATTGCACAGGGGTATGTCAGTATTGCACATGGGTATGACAGTATTGCACATGGGTATGTCAGTATTGCACATGGGTAAGACAGTATTGCACATGGGTATGACAGTATTGCATATAGATATGTCAGTATTGCACACGTGTATGTCACTATTGCACACGTATTGCACACGGGTATGTCAGTCTTGCACAGGGGTATGACAGTATTGCACATGGGTATGACAGTTTTGCACATGGGTATGACAGTATTGCACATGGGTATGTCAGTATTGCAGATGGGTATGTCAGTATTGCACACGGGTATGTCAGTATTGCACATGGGTATGACAGTATTGCACATGGATATGACAGTATTGCACATGGGTATGACAGTTTTGCACATGGGTATGACAGTATTGCATATGGGTGTGTCAGTATTTCACATGGGTATGACTGTATTGCACATGGGCATGACAGTATTGCACATGGGTATGTCAGTATTGCACATGGGTATGACAGTATTGCACAAGGGTATGACAGTATTGCACATGTGTATGACAGTATTGCACATGGGTATGTCAGTATTTCACATGGGTATGACAGTATTGCACATGGGTTTGTCAGTATTGCACATGGGTATGACTGTATTGCACATGGGTATGAAAGTATTGCACATGGGTATGAAAGTATTATACACAGGTATGACAGTATTGCACATGGGTATGAAAGTATTGCACACAGGTATGACAGTATTGCACATGGGTATGACAGTATTGCACAGGGATATGTCAGTATTGCACATGGGTATGACAGTATTGCACATGGGTATGACAGTATTGTACATGGGTATGACAGTATTGCACAGGGATACGTCAGTCTTGCACATGGGTATGACAGTATTGCACATTGGTATGACAGTTTTGCACATGGGTATGACAGTATTGCATATGGGTGTGTCAGTATTTCACATGGGTATGACTGTATTGCACATGGGCATGACAGTATTGCACATGGGTATGTCAGTATTGCACATGGGTATGACAGTATTGCACAAGGGTATGACAGTATTGCACATGTGTATGACAGTATTGCACATGGGTATGTCAGTATTTCACATGGGTATGACAGTATTGCACATGGGTTTGTCAGTATTGCACATGGGTATGACTGTATTGCACATGGGTATGAAAGTATTGCACATGGGTATGAAAGTATTATACACAGGTATGACAGTATTGCACATGGGTATGAAAGTATTGCACACAGGTATGACAGTATTGCACATGGTATGAAAGTATTATACACAGGTATGACAGTATTGCACATGGGTATGAAAGTATTGCACACAGGTATGACAGTATTGCACATGGGTATGACAGTATTGCACATGGTATGTCAGTATTGCACATGGTATGACAGTATTGCATAAGGGTATGTCAGTATTGCACATAGATATGTCAGTATTGCACATGTGTATGTCACTATTGCACATGTATTGCACAGGGGTTTGTCAGTCTTGCACATGGGTATGACAGTATTGCACATGGGTATGTCAGTATTGCACATGGGTATGAAAGTATTGCACATGGGTATGACAGTATTGCACAGGGATATGTCAGTATTGCACATGGGTATGACAGTATTGCACAGGGTATGGCAGTATTGCACAGGGATACGTCAGTATTGCACATGGGTATGACAGTATTGCACAGGGATATGTCAGTATTGCACATGGGTATGACAGTATTGCACATGGGTATGACAGTATTGCACATGGGTATGACAGTATTGCACATGGGTATGTCAGTATTGCACATGGGTATGACAGTATTGCACATGGGTATGACAGTATTGCATATAGATATGTCAGTATTGCACATGTGTATGTCACTATTACACACGTATTGCACAGGGGTATGTCAGTCTTGCACAGGGGTATGACAGTATTGCACATGGGTATGGCAGTTTTGCACATGGGTATGACAGTATTGCACATGGGTATGTCAGTATTGCAGATGGGTATGTCAGTATTGCACATGGGTATGAAAGTATTGCAAATGGGTATGACAGTATTGCACATGGTATGAAAGTATTGCACATGGTATGACAGTATTGCACACAGGTATGACAGTATTGAACATTGGTATGACAGTATTGCACATGGGTATGACAGTATTGCACATGGGTATGACAGTATTGCACATGGGTATGTCAGTATTGCACATGGGTATGACAGTATTGCACATGGGTACGACAGTATTGCACAGGGATATGTCAGTATTGCACATGGGTATGGCAGTATTGCACAGGGATACGTCAGTATTGCACATGGGTATGACAGTATTGCACATGGGTATGTCAGTATTGCACATGGGTATGACAGTATTGCACATGGGTATGACAGTATTGTACATGGGTATGACAGTATTGCACAGGGATACGTCAGTATTGCACATGGGTATGACAGTATTGCACATGGGTATGACAGTATTGCACAGGGGTAGGACAGTATTGCACATGGGTATATCGTTATTGCACATGTGTATGTCAGTATTATACATGGGTATGACCGTATTGCACATGGGTTTAGCAGTATTGCACATGGCATGACAGTACTTCACAGGGGTATGTCAGTATTGCACATGGGTATGACAGTATTGCACATGGGTATGTCAGTATTGCACATGGGTTGACAATATTGCACATGAGTATGACAGTATTGCACAGGGATACGTCAGTATTGCACATGGGTTGACAATATTGCACATGGGTATGACAGTATTGCATATGGGTGTGTCAGTATTGCACATGGGTATGACAGTATTGCATACAGATATGTCAGTATTGCACATGTGTATGTCACTATTGCACACGTATTGAACAGGGGTATGACAGTATTGCACATGGGTATGAAAGTATTGCAAATGGGTATGACAGTATTGCACATGGTATGAAAGTATTGCACATGGTATGACAGTATTGCACACAGGTATGACAGTATTGAACATTGGTATGACAGTATTGCACATGGGTATGACAGTATTGCACATGGGTATGTCAGTATTGCACATGGGTATGTCAGTATTGCACATGGGTATGAAAGTATTGCACATGGGTATGACAGTATTGCACAGGGATATGTCAGTATTGCACATGGGTATGACAGTATTGCACAGGGTATGGCAGTATTGCACAGGGATACGTCAGTATTGCACATGGGTATGACAGTATTGCACATGGGTATGTCAGTATTGCACATGGGTATGACAGTATTGCACATGGGTATGACAGTATTGCACAGGGGTAGGACAGTATTGCACATGGGTATATCGTTATTGCACATGTGTATGTCAGTATTATACATGGGTATGACCGTATTGCACATGGGTATAGCAGTATTGCACATGGCTTGACAGTACTTCACAGGGGTATGTCAGTATTGCACATGGGTATGACAGTATTGCACATGGGTATGTCAGTATTGCACATGGGTTGACATTATTGCACATGAGTATGACAGTATTGCACAGGGATACGTCAGTATTGCACATGGGTATGACAGTATTGCACATGGGTATGACAGTATTGCACAGGGGTAGGACAGTATTGCACATGGGTATATCGTTATTGCACATGTGTATGTCAGTATTATACATGGGTATGACCGTATTGCACATGGGTATAGCAGTATTGCACATGGCATGACAGTACTTCACAGGGGTATGTCAGTACTGCACATGGGTATGACAGTATTGCACATGGGTATGACAGTATTGCACATGGTGATGACAGTATTGCACATGTGTATGTCAGTATTGCACATGTGTTTGTCAGTATTGCACATGGGTATGACAGTATTACATAAGGGTATTTCAGTATTGCACATGGGTATGTCAGTATTGCACATGGGTATGTCAGTATTGCATATGCGTATGACTGTATTGCACATGGGCATGACAGTATTGCACATGGGTTTGTCAGTATTGCATATGCTTATGACTGTATTGCACATGGGCATGACAGTATTGCACATGGGTTTGTCAGTATTGCACATGGATATGACAGTATTACATAAGGGCATTTCAGTATTGCACATGGGTATGACAGTATTGCACATGTGTATGTCAGTATTGCACATGTGTACGTCAGTATTGCACATGGGTATGACAGTATTACATAAGGGTATTTCAGTATTGCAAATGGGTATGTCAGTTTTGCACATGGGTATGTCAGTATTGCACATGGATATGACAGTATTGCACAGGGGTATGTCTGTATTGCACATGGGTATGTCAGTATTGCACATGGGTATGACAGTATTGCACATGGGTATGTCAGTATTGCACATGGGTATGACAGTATTGCACATGGGTATGACAGTATTGCATATAGATATGTCAGTATTGCACATGTGTATGTCACTATTGCACACGTATTGCACAGGGGTATGTCAGTCTTGCACAGGGGTATGACAGTATTGCACATGGGTATGACAGTTTTGCACATGGGTATGACAGTATTGCACATGGTTATGTCAGTATTGCAGATGGGTATGTCAGTATTGCACATGGGTTTGACAGTATTGCACATGGGTATGACAGTATTGCAAATGGGCATGTCAGTATTGCACATGGGTTTGATAGTATTGCACATGGGTATTTCAGTATTGCACATGGGTATGTCAGTATTGCACATGGATATGACAGTATTGCAAATGGGTTTGTCAGTATTGCACATGGGTATGACTGTATTGCACATGGGTATGAAAGTATTGCACATGGGTATGAAAGTATTGCACACAGGTATGACAGTATTGCACATGGGTATGAAAGTATTGCACACAGGTATAACAGTATTGCACATGGGTATGACAGTATTGCACAGGGGCATGTCAGTATTGCACATGGGTTTGACAGTATTGCACATGGGTATGTCAGTATTGCACATGTGTATGTCACTATTGCACATGTATTGCACAGGGATATGTCAGTCTTGCACAGGGGTATGACAGTATTGCACATAGGTATGACATTTTGCACATGGGTATGACAGTATTGCAAATGGGTATGTCAGTATTGCACATGGGTATGACTGTATTGCACATGGGCATGACAGTATTGCACATGGGTTTGACAGTATTGCACATGGGTATGACAGTATTTCACATGGGTATGACAGTATTGCACATGGGTTTGTCAGTATTGCACATGGGTATGACTGTATTGCACATGGGTATGAAAGTATTGCACATGGGTATGAAAGTATTATACACAGGTATGACAGTATTGCACATGGGTATGAAAGTATTGCACACAGGTATGACAGTATTGCACATGGGTATGACAGTATTGCACATGGTATGTCAGTATTGCACATGGTATGACAGTATTGCATAAGGGTATGTCAGTATTGCACATAGATATGTCAGTATTGCATATGTGTATGTCACTATTGCACATGTATTGCACAGGGGTTTGTCAGTCTTGCACATGGGTATGACAGTATTGCACATGGGTATGACAGTTTTGCACATGGGTATGACAGTATTGCATATGGGTGTGTCAGTATTGCACATGGGTATGACTGTATTGCACATGGGCATGACAGTATTGCACATGGGTATGTCAGTATTGCACATGGGTATGACAGTATTGCACAAGGGTATGACAGTATTGCACATGTGTATGACAGTATTGCACATGGGTATGTCAGTATTTCACATGGGTATGACAGTATTGCACATGGGTTTGTCAGTATTGCACATGGGTATGACTGTATTGCACATGGGTATGAAAGTATTGCACATGGGTATGAAAGTATTATACACAGGTATGACAGTATTGCACATGGGTATGAAAGTATTGCACACAGGTATGACAGTATTGCACATGGGTATGACAGTATTGCACATGGTATGTCAGTATTGCACATGGTATGACAGTATTGCATAAGGGTATGTCAGTATTGCACATAGATATGTCAGTATTGCACATGTGTATGTCACTATTGCACATGTATTGCACAGGGGTTTGTCAGTCTTGCACATGGGTATGACAGTATTGCACATGGGTATGACAGTTTTGCACATGGGTATGACAGTATTGCACATGGGTATGTCAGTATTGCACATGTGTATGTCACTATTGCACATGTATTGCACAGGGGTTTGTCAGTCTTGCACATGGGTATGACAGTATTGCACATGGGTATGACAGTTTTGCACATGGGTATGACAGTATTGCACATGGGTATGTCAGTATTGCACATGGGTATCACAGTATTGCACATGGATATGTCAGTATTGCACATGGGTATGACAGTATTGCACATGGGTATGACAGTATTGCACAGGGGTAGGACAGTATTGCACATGGGTATATCGTTATTGCACATGTGTATGTCAGTATTATAAATTGGTATGACCCTATTGCACATGGGTATAGGAGTATTGCACATGGCATGACAGTACTTCACAGGGGTATGTCAGTACTGCACATGGGTATGACAGTATTGCAAATGTGTACGACAGTATTGCACATGGTGATGACAGTATTGCACATGGGTATGACAGTATTGCACATGGGTATGTCAGTATTGCACATGGGTATATCAGTATTCCACATGGGTATGACAGTATTGCACATGTGGATGACAGTTTTGCACATGGATATGACAGTATTGCACATGGAAAAGTCAGTATTGCACATGGGTATGACTGTATTGCACATGGGAATGTCAGTATTGCACATGGGTATGACAGTATTGCACAGGGGTAGGACAGTATTGCACATGGGTATATCGTTATTGCACATGTGTATGTCAGTATTATACATGGGTATGACCGTATTGCACATGGGTATAGCAGTATTGCACATGGCATGACAGTACTTCACAGGGGTATGTCAGTACTGCACATGGGTATGACAGTATTGCACATGGGTACGACAGTATTGCACATGGTGATGACAGTATTGCACATGTGTATGTCAGTATTGCACATGTGTTTGTCAGTATTGCACATGGGTATGACAGTATTACATAAGGGTATTTCAGTATTGCACATGGGTATGTCAGTATTGCACATGGGTATGTCAGTATTGCATATGCGTATGACTCTATTGCACATGGGCATGACAGTATTGCACATGGGTTTGTCAGTATTGCATATGCGTATGACTGTATTGCACATGGGCATGACAGTATTGCACATGGGTTTGTCAGTATTGCACATGGATATGACAGTATTACATAAGGGCATTTCAGTATTGCACATGGGTATGACAGTATTGCACATGTGTATGTCAGTATTGCACATGTGTACGTCAGTATTGCACATGGGTATGACAGTATTACATAAGGGTATTTCAGTATTGCAAATGGGTATGTCAGTTTTGCACATGGGTATGTCAGTATTGCACATGGATATGACAGTATTGCACAGGGGTATGTCAGTATTGCACATGGGTATGTCAGTATTGCACATGGGTATGACAGTATTGCACATGGGTATGTCAGTATTGCACATGGGTATGACAGTATTGCACATGGGTATGACAGTATTGCATATAGATATGTCAGTATTGCACATGTGTATGTCACTATTGCACACGTATTGCACAGGGGTATGTCAGTCTTGCACAGGGGTATGACAGTATTGCACATGGGTATGGCAGTTTTGCACATGGGTATGACAGTATTGCACATGGGTATGTCAGTATTGCAGATGGGTATGTCAGTATTGCACATGGGTATGAAAGTATTGCAAATGGGTATGACAGTATTGCACATGGTATGAAAGTATTGCACATGGTATGACAGTATTGCACACAGGTATGACAGTATTGAACATTGGTATGACAGTATTGCACATGGGTATGACAGTATTGCACATGGGTATGACAGTATTGCACATGGGTATGACAGTATTGCACATGGGTATGACAGTATTGCACAGGGATATGTCAGTATTGCACATGGGTATGACAGTATTGCACATGGGTATGGCAGTATTGCACAGGGATACGTCAGTATTGCACATGGGTATGACAGTATTGCACATGGGTATGACAGTATTGCACAGGGGTAGGACAGTATTGCACATGGGTATATCGTTATTGCACATGTTTATGTCAGTATTATACATGGGTATGACCGTATTTCACATGGGTTTAGCAGTATTGCACATGGCATGACAGTACTTCACAGGGGTATGTCAGTATTGCACATGGGTATGACAGTATTGCACATGGGTATGTCAGTATTGCACATGGGTTGACAGTATTGCACATGAGTATGACAGTATTGCACAGGGATACGTCAGTATTGCACATGGGTATGACAGTATTGCACATGGGTATGACAGTAATGCACAGGGGTAGGACAGTATTGCACATGGGTATATCGTTATTGCACATGTGTATGTCAGTATTATACATAGGTATGATCGTATTGCACATGGGTATAGCAGTATTGCACATGGCATGACAGTACTTCACAGGGGTATGTCAGTACTGCACATGGGTATGAAAGTATTGCACATGGGTACGACAGTATTGCACATGGTGATGACAGTATTGCACATGTGTATGTCAGTATTGCACATGTGTTTGTCAGTATTGCACATGGGTATGACAGTATTACATAAGGGTATTTCAGTATTGCACATGGGTATGTCAGTATTGCACATGGGTATGTCAGTATTGCATATGCGTATGACTGTATTGCACATGGGCATGACAGTATTGCACATGGGTTTGTCAGTATTGCATATGCGTATGACTGTATTGCACATGGGCATGACAGTATTGCACATGGGTTTGTCAGTATTGCACATGGATATGACAGTATTACATAAGGGCATTTCAGTATTGCACATGGGTATGAAAGTATTGCACATGGGTACGACAGTATTGCACATGGTGATGACAGTATTGCACATGTGTATGTCAGTATTGCACATGTGTTTGTCAGTATTGCACATGGGTATGACAGTATTACATAAGGGTATTTCAGTATTGCACATGGGTATGTCAGTATTGCACATGGGTATGTCAGTATTGCATATGCGTATGACTGTATTGCACATGGGCATGACAGTATTGCACATGGGTTTGTCAGTATTGCATATGCGTATGACTGTATTGCACATGGGCATGACAGTATTGCACATGGGTTTGTCAGTATTGCACATGGATATGACAGTATTACATAAGGGCATTTCAGTATTGCACATGGGTATGACAGTATTGCACATGTGTATGTCAGTATTGCACATGTGTACGTCAGTATTGCACATGGGTATGACAGTATTACATAAGGGTATTTCATTATTGCAAATGGGTATGTCAGTTTTGCACATGGGTATGTCAGTATTGCACATGGATATGACAGTATTGCACAGGGGTATGTCAGTATTGCACATGGGTATGTCAGTATTGCACATGGGTATGACAGTATTGCACATGGGTATGTCAGTATTGCACATGGGTAAGACAGTATTGCACATGGGTATGACAGTATTGCATATAGATATGTCAGTATTGCACACGTGTATGTCACTATTGCACACGTATTGCACACGGGTATGTCAGTCTTGCACAGGGGTATGACAGTATTGCACATGGGTATGACAGTTTTGCACATGGGTATGACAGTATTGCACATGGGTATGTCAGTATTGCAGATGGGTATGTCAGTATTGCACATGGGTTTGACAGTATTGTACATGGGTATGACAGTATTGCAAAGGGGCATGTCAGTATTGCACATGGGTTTGATAGTATTGCACATGGGTATTTCAGTATTGCACATGGGTATGTCAGTATTGCACATGGATATGACAGTATTGCACATGGGTTTGTCAGTATTGCACATGGGTATGACTGTATTGCACATGGGTATGAAAGTATTGCACATGGGCATGACAGTATTGCACATGGGTATGACAGTATTGCACATGGGTATGTCAGTATTGCACATGGGTATGACAGTATTGCACATGGGTATGACAGTATTGCATACAGATATGTCAGTATTGCACATGTGTATGTCACTATTGCACACGTATTGCACAGGGGTATGTCTGTCTTGCACAGGGGTATGACAGTATTGCACATGGTATGAAAGTATTGCACATGGTATGACAGTATTGCACACAGGTATGACAGTATTGAACATTGGTATGACAGTATTGCACATGGATATGACAGGATTGCATATGGGTGTGTCAGTATTGCACATGGGTATGACTGTATTGCACATGGGCATGACAGTATTGCACAGGGATATGTCAGTATTGCACATGGGTATGACAGTATTGCACAGGGTATGGCAGTATTGCACAGGGATACGTCAGTATTGCACATGGGTATGACAGTATTGCACATGGGTATGTCAGTATTGCACATGGGTATGACAGTATTGCACATGGGTATGACAGTATTGTACATGGGTATGACAGTATTGCACAGGGATACGTCAGTCTTGCACATGGGTATGACAGTATTGCACATGGGTATGACAGTTTTGCACATGGGTATGACAGTATTGCATATGGGTGTGTCAGTATTGCACATGGGTATGACTGTATTGCACATGGGCATGACAGTATTGCACATGGGTATGTCAGTATTGCACATGGGTATGACAGTATTGCACAAGGGTATGACAGTATTGCACATGTGTATGACAGTATTGCACATGGGTATGTCAGTATTTCACATGGGTATGACAGTATTGCACATGGGTTTGTCAGTATTGCACATGGGTATGACTGTATTGCACATGGGTATGAAAGTATTGCACATGGGTATGAAAGTATTATACACAGGTATGACAGTATTGCACATGGGTATGAAAGTATTGCACACAGGTATGACAGTATTGCACATGGGTATGACAGTATTGCACATGGTATGTCAGTATTGCACATGGTATGACAGTATTGCATAAGGGTATGTCAGTATTGCACATAGATATGTCAGTATTGCACATGTGTATGTCACTATTGCACATGTATTGCACAGGGGTTTGTCAGTCTTGCACATGGGTATGACAGTATTGCACATGGGTATGACAGTTTTGCACATGGGTATGACAGTATTGCACATGGGTATGTCAGTATTGCACATGGGTATCACAGTATTGCACATGGATATGTCAGTATTGCACATGGGTATGACAGTATTGCACATGGGTATGACAGTATTGCACATGGTATGACAGTATTGCATAAGGGTATGTCAGTATTGCACATAGATATGTCAGTATTGCACATGTGTATGTCACTATTGCACATGTATTGCACAGGGGTTTGTCAGTCTTGCACATGGGTATGACAGTATTGCACATGGGTATGACAGTTTTGCACATGGGTATGACAGTATTGCACATGGGTATGTCAGTATTGCACATGGGTATCACAGTATTGCACATGGATATGTCAGTATTGCACATGGGTATGACAGTATTGCACATGGGTATGACAGTATTGCACAGGGGTAGGACAGTATTGCACATGGGTATATCGTTATTGCACATGTGTATGTCAGTATTATAAATTGGTATGACCCTATTGTACATGGGTATAGGAGTATTGCACATGGCATGACAGTACTTCACAGGGGTATGTCAGTACTGCACATGGGTATGACAGTATTGCAAATGTGTACGACAGTATTGCACATGGTGATGACAGTATTGCACATGGGTATGACAGTATTGTACATGGGTATGTCAGTATTGCACATGGGTATATCAGTATTCCACATGGGTATGACAGTATTGCACATGTGGATGACAGTTTTGCACATGGATATGACAGTATTGCACATAGAAAAGTCAGTATTGCACATGGGTATGACTGTATTGCACATGGGAATGTCAGTATTGCACATGGGTATGACAGTATTGCACATGTGTGTGACAGTATTGCACAGGGGTAGGACAGTATTGCAGATGGGTATATCGGTATTGCACATGTGTATGTCAGTATTATACATGGGTATGACAGTATTGCACATGCTTATAGCAATATTGCACATGGTATGACAGTACTTCACAGGGGTATGTCAGTACTGCACATGGGTATGACAGTATTGCACAGGGGTATGACAGTGTTGCACATAGATATGTCAGTATTGCAATTGAGTATGTCAGTATTGCACATGTATTGCACAGGGGTGTGTCAGTATTGCAATTGGGTATGTCAGTATTGCACATGGGTATGACAGTATTGCACATGGGTATGTCAGTATTGCACATGGGTTGACAGTATTGCACATGGGTATGACAGTATTGCACAGGGATACGTCAGTATTGCACATGGGTATGACAGTATTGCACATGGGTATGACAGTATTGCACAGGGGTAGGACAGTATTGCACATGGGTATATCGTTATTGCACATGTGTATGTAAGTATTATACAAGGGTATGACCGTATGGCACATGGGTATAGCAGTATTGCACATGGCATGACAGTACTTCACAGGGGTATGTCAGTACTGCACATGGGTATGACAGTATTGCACATGGGTACGACAGTATTGCACATGGTGATGAAAGTATTGCACATGTGTATGTCAGTATTGCACATGTTTTTGTCAGTATTGCACATGGGTATGACAGTATTACATAAGGGTATTTCAGTATTGCACATGGGTATGTCAGTATTGCACATGGGTATGAAAGTATTGCAAATGGGTATGAAAGTATTGCACATGGTATGAAAGTATTGCACATGGTATGAAAGTATTGCACATGGGCATGACAGTATTGCACATGGGTTTGTCAGTATTGCACATGGATATGACAGTATTACATAAGGGCATTTCAGTATTGCACATGGGTATGACAGTATTGCACATGTGTATGTCAGTATTGCACATGTGTACGTCAGTATTGCACATGGGTATGACAGTATTACATAAGGGTATTTCAGTATTGCAAATGGGTATGTCAGTTTTGCACATGGGTATGTCAGTATTGCACATGGATATGACAGTATTGCACAGGGGTATGTCAGTATTGCACATGGGTATGTCAGTATTGCACATGGGTATGACAGTATTGCACATGGGTATGTCAGTATTGCACATGGGTAAGACAGTATTGCACATTGGTATGACAGTATTGCATATAGATATGTCAGTATTGCACACGTGTATGTCACTATTGCACACGTATTGCACACGGGTATGTCAGTCTTGCACAGGGGTATGACAGTATTGCACATGGGTATGACAGTTTTGCACATGGGTATGACAGTATTGCACATGGGTATGTCAGTATTGCAGATGGGTATGTCAGTATTGCACATGGGTTTGACAGTATTGCACATGGGTATGACAGTATTGCAAAGGGGCATGTCAGTATTGCACATGGGTTTGATAGTATTGCACATGGGTATTTCAGTATTGCACATGGGTATGTCAGTATTACACATGGATATGACAGTATTGCACATGGGTTTGTCAGTATTGCACATGGGTATGACTGTATTGCACATGGGTATGAAAGTATTGCACATGGGCATGACAGTATTGCACATGGGTATGACAGTATTGCACATGGGTATGTCAGTATTGCACATGGGTATGACAGTATTGCACATGGGTATGACAGTATTGCATACAGATATGTCAGTATTGCACATGTGTATGTCACTATTGCACACGTATTGCACAGGGGTATGTCTGTCTTGCACAGGGGTATGACAGTATTGCACATGGGTATGACAATTTTCTCACATGGGTATGACAGTATTGCACATGGGTATGTCAGTATTGCAGATGGGTATGTCAGTATTGCACATGGGTATGAAAGTATTGCAAATGGGTATGACAGTATTGCACATGGTATGAAAGTATTGCACATGGTATGACAGTATTGCACACAGGTATGACAGTATTGAACATTGGTATGACAGTATTGCACATGGGTATGACAGGATTGCACATGGGTATGACAGTATTGCACATGGGTATATCAGTATTGCACATGGGTATGAAAGTATTGCACATGGGTATGACAGTATTGCACAGGGATATGTCAGTATTGCACATGGGTATGACAGTATTGCACAGGGTATGGCAGTATTGCACAGGGATACGTCAGTATTGCACATGGGTATGACAGTATTGCACATGGGTATGTCAGTATTGCACATGGGTATGACAGTATTGCACATGGGTATGACAGTATTGTACATGGGTATGACAGTATTGCACAGGGATACGTCAGTCTTGCACATGGGTATGACAGTATTGCACATGGGTATGACAGTTTGCACATGGGTATGACAGTATTGCATATGGGTGTGTCAGTATTGCACATGGGTATGACTGTATTGCACATGGGCATGACAGTATTGCACATGGGTATGTCAGTATTGCACATGGGTATGACAGTATTGCACAAGGGTATGACAGTATTGCACATGTGTATGACAGTATTGCACATGGGTATGTCAGTATTTCACATGGGTATGACAGTATTGCACATGGGTTTGTCAGTATTGCACATGGGTATGACTGTATTGCACATGGGTATGAAAGTATTGCACATGGGTATGAAAGTATTATACACAGGTATGACAGTATTGCACATGGGTATGAAAGTATTGCACACAGGTATGACAGTATTGCACATGGGTATGACAGTATTGCACATGATATGTCAGTATTGCACATGGTATGACAGTATTGCATAAGGGTTTGTCAGTATTGCACATAGATATGTCAGTATTGCACATGTGTATGTCACTATTGCACATGTATTGCACAGGGGTTTGTCAGTCTTGCACATGGGTATGACAGTATTGCACATGGGTATGACAGTTTTGCACATGGGTATGACAGTATTGCACATGGGTATGTCAGTATTGCACATGGGTATCACAGTATTGCACATGGATATGTCAGTATTGCACATGGGTATGACAGTATTGCACATGGGTATGACAGTATTGCACAGGGGTAGGACAGTATTGCACATGGGTATATCGTTATTGCACATGTGTATGTCAGTATTATAAATTGGTATGACCCTATTGTACATGGGTATAGGAGTATTGCACATGGCATGACAGTACTTCACAGGGGTATGTCAGTACTGCACATGGGTATGACAGTATTGCAAATGTGTACGACAGTATTGCACATGGTGATGACAGTATTGCACATGGGTATGACAGTATTGCACATGGGTATGTCAGTATTGCACATGGGTATATCAGTATTCCACATGGGTATGACAGTATTGCACATGTGGATGACAGTTTTGCACATATTGCACATGGAAAAGTCAGTATTGCACATGGGTATGACTGTATTGCACATGGGAATGTCAGTATTGCACATGGGTATGACAGTATTGCACATGTGTGTGACAGTATTGCACAGGGGTAGGACAGTATTGCAGATGGGTATATCGGTATTGCACATGTGTATGTCAGTATTATACATGGGTATGACAGTATTGCACATGCTTATAGCAATATTGCACATGGTATGACAGTACTTCACAGGGGTATGTCAGTACTGCACATGGGTATGACAGTATTGCACAGGGGTATGACAGTGTTGCACATAGATATGTCAGTATTGCAATTGAGTATGTCAGTATTGCACATGTATTGCACAGGGGTGTGTCAGTATTGCAATTGGGTATGTCAGTATTGCACATGGGTATGACAGTATTGCACATGGGTATGTCAGTATTGCACATGGGTTGACAGTATTGCACATGGGTATGACAGTATTGCACAGGGATACGTCAGTATTGCACATGGGTATGACAGTATTGCACATGGGTATGACAGTATTGCACAGGGGTAGGACAGTATTGCACATGGGTATATCGTTATTGCACATGTGTATGTAAGTATTATACAAGGGTATGACCGTATGGCACATGGGTATAGCAGTATTGCACATGGCATGACAGTACTTCACAGGGGTATGTCAGTACTGCACATGGGTATGACAGTATTGCACATGGGTACGACAGTATTGCACATGGTGATGAAAGTATTGCACATGTGTATGTCAGTATTGCACATGTTTTTGTCAGTATTGCACATGGGTATGACAGTATTACATAAGGGTATTTCAGTATTGCACATGGGTATGTCAGTATTGCACATGGGTATGAAAGTATTGCAAATGGGTATGAAAGTATTGCACATGGTATGAAAGTATTGCACATGGTATGAAAGTATTGCACATGGGCATGACAGTATTGCACATGGGTTTGTCAGTATTGCACATGGATATGACAGTATTACATAAGGGCATTTCAGTATTGCACATGGGTATGACAGTATTGCACATGTGTATGTCAGTATTGCACATGTGTACGTCAGTATTGCACATGGGTATGACAGTATTACATAAGGGTATTTCAGTATTGCAAATGGGTATGTCAGTTTTGCACATGGGTATGTCAGTATTGCACATGGATATGACAGTATTGCACAGGGGTATGTCAGTATTGCACATGGGTATGTCAGTATTGCACATGGGTATGACAGTATTGCACATGGGTATGTCAGTATTGCACATGGGTAAGACAGTATTGCACATTGGTATGACAGTATTGCATATAGATATGTCAGTATTGCACACGTGTATGTCACTATTGCACACGTATTGCACACGGGTATGTCAGTCTTGCACAGGGGTATGACAGTATTGCACATGGGTATGACAGTTTTGCACATGGGTATGACAGTATTGCACATGGGTATGTCAGTATTGCAGATGGGTATGTCAGTATTGCACATGGGTTTGACAGTATTGCACATGGGTATGACAGTATTGCAAAGGGGCATGTCAGTATTGCACATGGGTTTGATAGTATTGCACATGGGTATTTCAGTATTGCACATGGGTATGTCAGTATTACACATGGATATGACAGTATTGCACATGGGTTTGTCAGTATTGCACATGGGTATGACTGTATTGCACATGGGTATGAAAGTATTGCACATGGGCATGACAGTATTGCACATGGGTATGACAGTATTGCACATGGGTATGTCAGTATTGCACATGGGTATGACAGTATTGCACATGGGTATGACAGTATTGCATACAGATATGTCAGTATTGCACATGTGTATGTCACTATTGCACACGTATTGCACAGGGGTATGTCTGTCTTGCACAGGGGTATGACAGTATTGCACATGGGTATGACAATTTTCTCACATGGGTATGACAGTATTGCACATGGGTATGTCAGTATTGCAGATGGGTATGTCAGTATTGCACATGGGTATGAAAGTATTGCAAATGGGTATGACAGTATTGCACATGGTATGAAAGTATTGCACATGGTATGACAGTATTGCACACAGGTATGACAGTATTGAACATTGGTATGACAGTATTGCACATGGGTATGACAGGATTGCACATGGGTATGACAGTATTGCACATGGGTATATCAGTATTGCACATGGGTATGAAAGTATTGCACATGGGTATGACAGTATTGCACAGGGATATGTCAGTATTGCACATGGGTATGACAGTATTGCACAGGGTATGGCAGTATTGCACAGGGATACGTCAGTATTGCACATGGGTATGACAGTATTGCACATGGGTATGTCAGTATTGCACATGGGTATGACAGTATTGCACATGGGTATGACAGTATTGTACATGGGTATGACAGTATTGCACAGGGATACGTCAGTCTTGCACATGGGTATGACAGTATTGCACATGGGTATGACAGTTTGCACATGGGTATGACAGTATTGCATATGGGTGTGTCAGTATTGCACATGGGTATGACTGTATTGCACATGGGCATGACAGTATTGCACATGGGTATGTCAGTATTGCACATGGGTATGACAGTATTGCACAAGGGTATGACAGTATTGCACATGTGTATGACAGTATTGCACATGGGTATGTCAGTATTTCACATGGGTATGACAGTATTGCACATGGGTTTGTCAGTATTGCACATGGGTATGACTGTATTGCACATGGGTATGAAAGTATTGCACATGGGTATGAAAGTATTATACACAGGTATGACAGTATTGCACATGGGTATGAAAGTATTGCACACAGGTATGACAGTATTGCACATGGGTATGACAGTATTGCACATGATATGTCAGTATTGCACATGGTATGACAGTATTGCATAAGGGTTTGTCAGTATTGCACATAGATATGTCAGTATTGCACATGTGTATGTCACTATTGCACATGTATTGCACAGGGGTTTGTCAGTCTTGCACATGGGTATGACAGTATTGCACATGGGTATGACAGTTTTGCACATGGGTATGACAGTATTGCACATGGGTATGTCAGTATTGCACATGGGTATCACAGTATTGCACATGGATATGTCAGTATTGCACATGGGTATGACAGTATTGCACATGGGTATGACAGTATTGCACAGGGGTAGGACAGTATTGCACATGGGTATATCGTTATTGCACATGTGTATGTCAGTATTATAAATTGGTATGACCCTATTGTACATGGGTATAGGAGTATTGCACATGGCATGACAGTACTTCACAGGGGTATGTCAGTACTGCACATGGGTATGACAGTATTGCAAATGTGTACGACAGTATTGCACATGGTGATGACAGTATTGCACATGGGTATGACAGTATTGCACATGGGTATGTCAGTATTGCACATGGGTATATCAGTATTCCACATGGGTATGACAGTATTGCACATGTGGATGACAGTTTTGCACATATTGCACATGGAAAAGTCAGTATTGCACATGGGTATGACTGTATTGCACATGGGAATGTCAGTATTGCACATGGGTATGACAGTATTGCACATGTGTGTGACAGTATTGCACAGGGGTAGGACAGTATTGCAGATGGGTATATCGGTATTGCACATGTGTATGTCAGTATTATACATGGGTATGACAGTATTGCACATGCTTATAGCAATATTGCACATGGTATGACAGTACTTCACAGGGGTATGTCAGTACTGCACATGGGTACGACAGTATTGCACAGGGGTATGACAGTGTTGCACATAGATATGTCAGTATTGCAATTGAGTATGTCAGTATTGCACATGTATTGCACAGGGGTGTGTCAGTATTGCAATTGGGTATGTCAGTATTGCACATGGGTATGACAGTATTGCACATGGGTATGTCAGTATTGCACATGGGTTGACAGTATTGCACATGGGTATGACAGTATTGCACAGGGATACGTCAGTATTGCACATGGGTATGACAGTATTGCACATGGGTATGACAGTATTGCACAGGGGTAGGACAGTATTGCACATGGGTATATCGTTATTGCACATGTGTATGTCAGTATTATACATGGGTATGACCGTATGGCACATGGGTATAGCAGTATTGCACATGGCATGACAGTACTTCACAGGGGTATGTCAGTACTGCACATGGGTATGACAGTATTGCACATGGGTACGACAGTATTGCACATGGTGATGAAAGTATTGCACATGTGTATGTCAGTATTGCACATGTTTTTGTCAGTATTGCACATGGGTATGACAGTATTACATAAGGGTATTTCAGTATTGCACATGGGTATGTCAGTATTGCACATGGGTATGAAAGTATTGCAAATGGGTATGAAAGTATTGCACATGGTATGAAAGTATTGCACATGGTATGACAGTATTGCAGACAGGTATGACAGTATTGAACATTGATATAACAGTATTGCACATGGGTATGACAGTATTGCACATGGGTATGACAGTATTGCACAGGGATATGTCAGTATTGCACATGGGTATGACAGTATTGCACATGGGTATGGCAGTATTGCACAGGGATACGTCAGTATTGCACATGGGTATGACAGTATTGCACATGGGTATGTCAGTATTGCACATGGGTATGACAGTATTGCACATGGGTATGACAGTATTGTGCATGGGTATGACAGTATTGCACAGGGATACGTCAGTATTGCACATAGATATGTCAGTATTGCACATGTGTATGTCACTATTGCACATGTATTGCACAGGGGTTTGTCAGTCTTGCACATGGGTATGACAGTATTGCACATGGGTATGACAGTTTTGCACATGGGTATGACAGTATTGCACATGGGTATGTCAGTATTGCACATGGGTATCACAGTATTGCACATGGATATGTCAGTATTGCACATGGGTATGACAGTATTGCACATGGGTATGACAGTATTGCACAGGGGTAGGACAGTATTGCACATGGGTATATCGTTATTGCACATGTGTATGTCAGTATTATAAATTGGTATGACCCTATTGTACATGGGTATAGGAGTATTGCACATGGCATGACAGTACTTCACAGGGGTATGTCAGTACTGCACATGGGTATGACAGTATTGCAAATGTGTACGACAGTATTGCACATGGTGATGACAGTATTGCACATGGGTATGACAGTATTGCACATGGGTATGTCAGTATTGCACATGGGTATATCAGTATTCCACATGGGTATGACAGTATTGCACATGTGGATGACAGTTTTGCACATGGATATGACAGTATTGCACATGGAAAAGTCAGTATTGCACATGGGTATGACTGTATTGCACATGGGAATGTCAGTATTGCACATGGGTATGACAGTATTGCAGATGGGTATATCGGTATTGCACATGTGTATGTCAGTATTATACATGGGTATGACAGTATTGCACATGCTTATAGCAATATTGCACATGGTATGACAGTACTTCACAGGGGTATGTCAGTACTGCACATGGGTACGACAGTATTGCACAGGGGTATGACAGTGTTGCACATAGATATGTCAGTATTGCAATTGAGTATGTCAGTATTGCACATGTATTGCACAGGGGTGTGTCAGTATTGCAATTGGGTATGTCAGTATTGCACATGGGTATGACAGTATTGCACATGGGTATGTCAGTATTGCACATGGGTTGACAGTATTGCACATGGGTATGACAGTATTGCACAGGGATACGTCAGTATTGCACATGGGTATGACAGTATTGCACATGGGTATGACAGTATTGCACAGGGGTAGGACAGTATTGCACATGGGTATATCGTTATTGCACATGTGTATGTCAGTATTATACATGGGTATGACCGTATGGCACATGGGTATAGCAGTATTGCACATGGCATGACAGTACTTCACAGGGGTATGTCAGTACTGCACATGGGTATGACAGTATTGCACATGGGTACGACAGTATTGCACATGGTGATGAAAGTATTGCACATGTGTATGTCAGTATTGCACATGTTTTTGTCAGTATTGCACATGGGTATGACAGTATTACATAAGGGTATTTCAGTATTGCACATGGGTATGTCAGTATTGCACATGGGTATGAAAGTATTGCAAATGGGTATGAAAGTATTGCACATGGTATGAAAGTATTGCACATGGTATGACAGTATTGCAGACAGGTATGACAGTATTGAACATTGGTATAACAGTATTGCACATGGGTATGACAGTATTGCACATGGGTATGACAGTATTGCACAGGGATATGTCAGTATTGCACATGGGTATGACAGTATTGCACATGGGTATGGCAGTATTGCACAGGGATACGTCAGTATTGCACATGGGTATGACAGTATTGCACATGGGTATGTCAGTATTGCACATGGGTATGACAGTATTGCACATGGGTATGACAGTATTGTGCATGGGTATGACAGTATTGCACAGGGATACGTCAGTATTGCACATGGGTATGACAGTATTGCACATGGGTATGACAATATTGCACAGGGGTAGGACAGTATTGCACATGGGTATATCGTTATTGCACATGTGTATGTCAGTATTATACATGGGTATGACCGTATTGCACATGGGTATAGCAGTATTGCACATGGCATGACAGTACTTCACAGGGGTATGTCAGTATTGCACATGGGTATGACAGTATTGCACATGGGTATGTCAGTATTGCACATGGGTTGACAGTATTGCACATGAGTATGACAGTATTGCACAGGGATACGTCAGTATTGCACATGGGTATGACAGTATTGCACATGGGTATGACAGTATTGCACAGGGGTAGGACAGTATTGCACATGGTGATGACAGTATTGCACATGTGTATGTCAGTATTGCACATGTGTTTGTCAGTATTGCACATGGGTATGTCAGTATTGCACATGGGTATGTCAGTATTGCATATGCGTATGACTGTATTGCACATGGGCATGACAGTATTGCAAATGGGTTTGTCAGTATTGCATATGCGTATGACTGTATTGCACATGGGCATGACAGTATTGCACATGGGTTTGTCAGTATTGCACATGGATATGACAGTATTACATAAGGGCATTTCAGTATTGCACATGGGTATGACAGTATTGCACATGTGTATGACAGTACTGCACATGGGTATGACAGTATTGCACATGGGTATGTCAGTATTGCACATGGGTATGACAGTATTGCACATGGGTATGACAGTATTGCACATGGAAAAGTCAGTATTGCACATGGGTATGACTGTATTGCACATGGGCATGACAGTACTGCACATGGGTATGTCAGTATTGCATATGGGAATGTCAGTATTGCACATGGGTATGACAGTATTGCACATGTGTGTGACAGTATTGCACATGGGTATGACAGTATTGCACAGGGGTAGGACAGTATTGCAGATGGGTATATCGGTATTGCACATGTGTATGTCAGTATTATACATGGGTATGACAGTATTGCACATGCTTATAGCAATATTGCACATGGTATGACAGTACTTCACAGGGGTATGTCAGTACTGCACATGGGTATGACAGTATTGCACAGGGGTATGACAGTGTTGCACATAGATATGTCAGTATTGCAATTGAGTATGACAGTATTGCACATGTATTGCACAGGGGTGTGTCAGTATTGCAATTGGGTATGTCAGCATTGCACATGGATATGACAGTATTGCACATGGGGATGTCAGTATTGCACATGGGTTGACAGTATTGCACATGAGTATGACAGTATTGCACAGGGATACGTCAGTATTGCACATGGGTATGACAGTATTGCACATGGGTATGACAGTATTGCACAGGGGTAGGACAGTATTGCACATGGGTATATCGTTATTGCACATGTGTATGTCAGTATTATACATGGGTATGACCGTATTGCACATGGGTATAGCAGTATTGCACATGGCATGACAGTACTTCACAGGGGTATGTCAGTACTGCACATGGGTATGACAGTATTGCACATGTGTATGTCAGTATTGCACATGTGTACGTCAGTATTGCACATGGGTATGACAGTATTACATAAGGGTATTTCAGTATTGCAAATGGGTATGTCAGTTTTGCACATGGGTATGTCAGTATTGCACATGTGTATGTCAGTATTGCACATGTGTACGTCAGTATTGCACATGGGTATGACAGTATTACATAAGGGTATTTCAGTATTGCAAATGGGTATGTCAGTTTTGCACATGGGTATGTCAGTATTGCACATGGATATGACAGTATTGCACAGGGATATGTCAGTATTGCACATGGGTATGTCAGTATTGCACATGGGTATGACAGTATTGCACATGGGTATGTCAGTATTGCACATGGGTAAGACAGTATTGCACATGGGTATGACAGTATTGCATATAGATATGTCAGTATTGCACACGTGTATGTCACTATTGCACACGTATTGCACACGGGTATGTCAGTCTTGCACAGGGGTATGACAGTATTGCACATGGGTATGACAGTTTTGCACATGGGTATGACAGTATTGCACATGGGTATGTCAGTATTGCACATGGGTATGACAGGATTGCACATGTTTTTGTCAGTATTGCACATGGGTATGACAGTATTACATAAGGGTATTTCAGTATTGCACATGGGTATGTCAGTATTGCACATGGGTATGAAAGTATTGCAAATGGGTATGAAAGTATTGCACATGGTATGAAAGTATTGCACATGGTATGAAAGTATTGCACATGGGCATGACAGTATTGCACATGGGTTTGTCAGTATTGCACATGGATATGACAGTATTACATAAGGGCATTTCAGTATTGCACATGGGTATGACAGTATTGCACATGTGTATGTCAGTATTGCACATGTGTACGTCAGTATTGCACATGGGTATGACAGTATTACATAAGGGTATTTCAGTATTGCAAATGGGTATGTCAGTTTTGCACATGGGTATGTCAGTATTGCACATGGATATGACAGTATTGCACAGGGGTATGTCAGTATTGCACATGGGTATGTCAGTATTGCACATGGGTATGACAGTATTGCACATGGGTATGTCAGTATTGCACATGGGTAAGACAGTATTGCACATGGGTATGACAGTATTGCATATAGATATGTCAGTATTGCACACGTGTATGTCACTATTGCACACGTATTGCACACGGGTATGTCAGTCTTGCACAGGGGTATGACAGTATTGCACATGGGTATGACAGTTTTGCACATGGGTATGACAGTATTGCACATGGGTATGTCAGTATTGCAGATGGGTATGTCAGTATTGCACATGGGTTTGACAGTATTGCACATGGGTATGACAGTATTGCAAAGGGGCATGTCAGTATTGCACATGGGTTTGATAGTATTGCACATGGGTATTTCAGTATTGCACATGGGTATGTCAGTATTGCACATGGGTATGACAGTATTGCACATGGGTTTGTCAGTATTGCACATGGGTATGACTGTATTGCACATGGGTATGAAAGTATTGCACATGGGCATGACAGTATTGCACATGGGTATGACAGTATTGCACATGGGTATGTCAGTATTGCACATGGGTATGACAGTATTGCACATGGGTATGACAGTATTGCATACAGATATGTCAGTATTGCACATGTGTATGTCACTATTGCACACGTATTGCACAGGGGTATGTCTGTCTTGCACAGGGGTATGACAGTATTGCACATGGGTATGACAGTTTTGCACATGGGTATGACAGTATTGCACATGGGTATGTCAGTATTGCAGATGGGTATGTCAGTATTGCACATGGGTATGAAAGTATTGCAAATGGGTATGACAGTATTGCACATGGTATGAAAGTATTGCACATGGTATGACAGTATTGCACACAGGTATGACAGTATTGAACATTGGTATGACAGTATTGCACATGGGTATGACAGGATTGCACATGGGTATGACAGTATTGCACATGGGTATGTCAGTATTGCACATGGGTATGAAAGTATTGCACATGGGTATGACAGTATTGCACAGGGATATGTCAGTATTGCACATGGGTATGACAGTATTGCACAGGGTATGGCAGTATTGCACAGGGATACGTCAGTATTGCACATGG
The DNA here is from genome assembly GCA_026437355.1 of Eucyclogobius newberryi. NCBI lineage: Eukaryota > Metazoa > Chordata > Actinopteri > Gobiiformes > Gobiidae > Eucyclogobius > Eucyclogobius newberryi. Next base: position 38,904,239 of record JAPEHP010000009.1, on the reverse strand, counting down.
GTATGACAGTATTGCACATGGGTATGTCAGTATTGCACATGGGTATGACAGTATTGTACATGGGTATGACAGTATTGCACAGGGATACGTCAGTCTTGCACATGGGTATGACAGTATTGCACATGGGTATGACAGTTTTGCACATGGGTATGACAGTATTGCATATGGGTGTGTCAGTATTTCACATGGGTATGACTGTATTGCACATGGGCATGACAGTATTGCACATGGGTATGTCAGTATTGCACATGGGTATGACAGTATTGCACAAGGGTATGACAGTATTGCACATGTGTATGACAGTATTGCACATGGGTATGTCAGTATTTCACATGGGTATGACAGTATTGCACATGGGTTTGTCAGTATTGCACATGGGTATGACTGTATTGCACATGGGTATGAAAGTATTGCACATGGGTATGAAAGTATTATACACAGGTATGACAGTATTGCACATGGGTATGAAAGTATTGCACACAGGTATGACAGTATTGCACATGGGTATGACAGTATTGCACATGGTATGAAAGTATTATACACAGGTATGACAGTATTGCACATGGGTATGAAAGTATTGCACACAGGTATGACAGTATTGCACATGGGTATGACAGTATTGCACATGGTATGTCAGTATTGCACATGGTATTACAGTATTTCATAAGGGTATGTCAGTATTGCACATAGATATGTCAGTATTGCACATGTGTATGTCACTATTGCACATGTATTGCACAGGGGTTTGTCAGTCTTGCACATGGGTATGACAGTATTGCACATGGGTATGACAGTTTTGCACATGGGTATGACAGTATTGCACATGGGTATGTCAGTATTGCACATGGGTATCACAGTATTGCACATGGATATGTCAGTATTGCACATGGGTATGACAGTATTGCACATGGGTATGACAGTATTGCACAGGGGTAGGACAGTATTGCACATGGGTATATCGTTATTGCACATGTGTATGTCAGTATTATAAATTGGTATGACCCTATTGTACATGGGTATAGGAGTATTGCACATGGCATGACAGTACTTCACAGGGGTATGTCAGTACTGCACATGGGTATGACAGTATTGCAAATGTGTACGACAGTATTGCACATGGTGATGACAGTATTGCACATGGGTATGACAGTATTGCACATGGGTATGTCAGTATTGCACATGGGTATATCAGTATTCCACATGGGTATGACAGTATTGCACATGTGGATGACAGTTTTGCACATGGATATGACAGTATTGCACATGGAAAAGTCAGTATTGCACATGGGTATGACTGTATTGCACATGGGAATGTCAGTATTGCACATGGGTATGACAGTATTGCACATGTGTGTGACAGTATTGCACAGGGGTAGGACAGTATTGCAGATGGGTATATCGGTATTGCACATGTGTATGTCAGTATTATACATGGGTATGACAGTATTGCACATGCTTATAGCAATATTGCACATGGTATGACAGTACTTCACAGGGGTATGTCAGTACTGCACATGGGTATGACAGTATTGCACAGGGGTATGACAGTTTTGCACATAGATATGTCAGTATTGCAATTGAGTATGTCAGTATTGCACATGTATTGCACAGGGGTGTGTCAGTATTGCAATTGGGTATGTCAGTATTGCACATGGGTATGACAGTATTGCACATGGGTATGTCAGTATTGCACATGGGTTGACAGTATTGCACATGGGTATGACAGTATTGCACAGGGATACGTCAGTATTGCACATGGGTATGACAGTATTGCACATGGGTATGACAGTATTGCACAGGGGTTGGACAGTATTGCACATGGGTATATCGTTATTGCACATGTGTATGTCAGTATTATACATGGGTATGACCGTATGGCACATGGGTATAGCAGTATTGCACATGGCATGACAGTACTTCACAGGGGTATGTCAGTACTGCACATGGGTATGACAGTATTGCACATGTGTATGTCAGTATTGCACATGTGTACGTCAGTATTGCACATGGGTATGACAGTATTACATAAGGGTATTTCAGTATTGCAAATGGGTATGTCAGTTTTGCACATGGGTATGTCAGTATTGCACATGTGTATGTCAGTATTGCACATGTGTACGTCAGTATTGCACATGGGTATGACAGTATTACATAAGGGTATTTCAGTATTGCAAATGGGTATGTCAGTTTTGCACATGGGTATGTCAGTATTGCACATGGATATGACAGTATTGCACAGGGATATGTCAGTATTGCACATGGGTATGTCAGTATTGCACATGGGTATGACAGTATTGCACATGGGTATGTCAGTATTGCACATGGGTAAGACAGTATTGCACATGGGTATGACAGTATTGCATATAGATATGTCAGTATTGCACACGTGTATGTCACTATTGCACACGTATTGCACACGGGTATGTCAGTCTTGCACAGGGGTATGACAGTATTGCACATGGGTATGACAGTTTTGCACATGGGTATGACAGTATTGCACATGGGTATGTCAGTATTGCAGATGGGTATGTCAGTATTGCACATGGGTTTGACAGTATTGCACATGGGTATGACAGTATTGCAAAGGGGCATGTCAGTATTGCACATGGGTTTGATAGTATTGCACATGGGTATTTCAGTATTGCACATGGGTATGTCAGTATTGCACATGGATATGACAGTATTGCACATGGGTTTGTCAGTATTGCACATGGGTATGACTGTATTGCACATGGGTATGAAAGTATTGCACATGGGCATGACAGTATTGCACATGGGTATGACAGTATTGCACATGGGTATGTCAGTATTGCACATGGGTATGACAGTATTGCACATGGGTATGACAGTATTGCATACAGATATGTCAGTATTGCACATGTGTATGTCACTATTGCACACGTATTGCACAGGGGTATGTCTGTCTTGCACAGGGGTATGACAGTATTGCACATGGGTATGACAGTTTTGCACATGGGTATGACAGTATTGCACATGGGTATGAAAGTATTGCACATGGTATGACAGTATTGCACACAGGTATGACAGTATTGAACATTGGTATGACAGTATTGCACATGGGTATGACAGGATTGCACATGGGTATGACAGTATTGCACATGGGTATGTCAGTATTGCACATGGGTATGAAAGTATTGCACATGGGTATGACAGTATTGCACAGGGATATGTCAGTATTGCACATGGGTATGACAGTATTGCACATGGGTATGACAGTATTGTACATGGGTATGACAGTATTGCACAGGGATACGTCAGTCTTGCACATGGGTATGACAGTATTGCACATGGGTATGACAGTTTTGCACATGGGTATGACAGTATTGCATATGGGTGTGTCAGTATTTCACATGGGTATGACTGTATTGCACATGGGCATGACAGTATTGCACATGGGTATGTCAGTATTGCACATGGGTATGACAGTATTGCACAAGGGTATGACAGTATTGCACATGTGTATGACAGTATTGCACATGGGTATGTCAGTATTTCACATGGGTATGACAGTATTGCACATGGGTTTGTCAGTATTGCACATGGGTATGACTGTATTGCACATGGGTATGAAAGTATTGCACATGGGTATGAAAGTATTATACACAGGTATGACAGTATTGCACATGGGTATGAAAGTATTGCACACAGGTATGACAGTATTGCACATGGGTATGACAGTATTGCACATGGTATGAAAGTATTATACACAGGTATGACAGTATTGCACATGGGTATGAAAGTATTGCACACAGGTATGACAGTATTGCACATGGGTATGACAGTATTGCACATGGTATGTCAGTATTGCACATGGTATGACAGTATTGCATAAGGGTATGTCAGTATTGCACATAGATATGTCAGTATTGCACATGTGTATGTCACTATTGCACATGTATTGCACAGGGGTTTGTCAGTCTTGCACATGGGTATGACAGTATTGCACATGGGTATGTCAGTATTGCACATGGGTATGAAAGTATTGCACATGGGTATGACAGTATTGCACAGGGATATGTCAGTATTGCACATGGGTATGACAGTATTGCACAGGGTATGGCAGTATTGCACAGGGATACGTCAGTATTGCACATGGGTATGACAGTATTGCACAGGGATATGTCAGTATTGCACATGGGTATGACAGTATTGCACATGGGTATGACAGTATTGTACATGGGTATGACAGTATTGCACAGGGATACGTCAGTCTTGCACATGGGTATGACAGTATTGCACATGGGTATGACAGTTTTGCACATGGGTATGACAGTATTGCATATGGGTGTGTCAGTATTTCACATGGGTATGACTGTATTGTACATGGGCATGACAGTATTGCACATGGGTATGTCAGTATTGCACATGGGTATGACAGTATTGCACAAGGGTATGACAGTATTGCACATGTGTATGACAGTATTGCACATGGGTATGTCAGTATTTCACATGGGTATGACAGTATTGCACATGGGTTTGTCAGTATTGCACATGGGTATGACTGTATTGCACATGGGTATGAAAGTATTGCACATGGGTATGAAAGTATTATACACAGGTATGACAGTATTGCACATGGGTATGAAAGTATTGCACACAGGTATGACAGTATTGCACATGGGTATGACAGTATTGCACATGGTATGAAAGTATTATACACAGGTATGACAGTATTGCACATGGGTATGAAAGTATTGCACACAGGTATGACAGTATTGCACATGGGTATGACAGTATTGCACATGGTATGTCAGTATTGCACATGGTATGACAGTATTGCATAAGGGTATGTCAGTATTGCACATAGATATGTCAGTATTGCACATGTGTATGTCACTATTGCACATGTATTGCACAGGGGTTTGTCAGTCTTGCACATGGGTATGACAGTATTGCACATGGGTATGACAGTTTTGCACATGGGTATGACAGTATTGCACATGGGTATGTCAGTATTGCACATGGGTATCACAGTATTGCACATGGATATGTCAGTATTGCACATGGGTATGACAGTATTGCACATGGGTATGACAGTATTGCACAGGGGTAGGACAGTATTGCACATGGGTATATCGTTATTGCACATGTGTATGTCAGTATTATAAATTGGTATGACCCTATTGTACATGGGTATAGGAGTATTGCACATGGCATGACAGTACTTCACAGGGGTATGTCAGTACTGCACATGGGTATGACAGTATTGCAAATGTGTACGACAGTATTGCACATGGTGATTACAATATTGCACATGGGTATGACATTATTGCACATGGGTATGTCAGTATTGCACATGGGTATATCAGTATTCCACATGGGTATGACAGTATTGCACATGTGGATGACAGTTTTGCACATGGATATGACAGTATTGCACATGGAAAAGTCAGTATTGCACATGGGTATGACTGTATTGCACATGGGAATGTCAGTATTGCACATGGGTATGTCAGTATTGCACATGGGTAAGACAGTATTGCACATTGGTATGACAGTATTGCATATAGATATGTCAGTATTGCACACGTGTATGTCACTATTGCACACGTATTGCACACGGGTATGTCAGTCTTGCACAGGGGTATGACAGTATTGCACATGGGTATGACAGTTTTGCACATGGGTATGACAGTATTGCACATGGGTATGTCAGTATTGCAGATGGGTATGTCAGTATTGCACATGGGTTTGACAGTATTGCACATGGGTATGACAGTATTGCAAAGGGGCATGTCAGTATTGCACATGGGTTTGATAGTATTGCACATGGGTATTTCAGTATTGCACATGGGTATGTCAGTATTACACATGGATATGACAGTATTGCACATGGGTTTGTCAGTATTGCACATGGGTATGACTGTATTGCACATGGGTATGAAAGTATTGCACATGGGCATGACAGTATTGCACATGGGTATGACAGTATTGCACATGGGTATGTCAGTATTGCACATGGGTATGACAGTATTGCACATGGGTATGACAGTATTGCATACAGATATGTCAGTATTGCACATGTGTATGTCACTATTGCACACGTATTGCACAGGGGTATGTCTGTCTTGCACAGGGGTATGACAGTATTGCACATGGGTATGACAATTTTCTCACATGGGTATGACAGTATTGCACATGGGTATGTCAGTATTGCAGATGGGTATGTCAGTATTGCACATGGGTATGAAAGTATTGCAAATGGGTATGACAGTATTGCACATGGTATGAAAGTATTGCACATGGTATGACAGTATTGCACACAGGTATGACAGTATTGAACATTGGTATGACAGTATTGCACATGGGTATGACAGGATTGCACATGGGTATGACAGTATTGCACATGGGTATGTCAGTATTGCACATGGGTATGAAAGTATTGCACATGGGTATGACAGTATTGCACAGGGATATGTCAGTATTGCACATGGGTATGACAGTATTGCACAGGGTATGGCAGTATTGCACAGGGATACGTCAGTATTGCACATGGGTATGACAGTATTGCACATGGGTATGTCAGTATTGCACATGGGTATGACAGTATTGCACATGGGTATGACAGTATTGTACATGGGTATGACAGTATTGCACAGGGATACGTCAGTCTTGCACATGGGTATGACAGTATTGCACATGGGTATGACAGTTTGCACATGGGTATGACAGTATTGCATATGGGTGTGTCAGTATTGCACATGGGTATGACTGTATTGCACATGGGCATGACAGTATTGCACATGGGTATGTCAGTATTGCACATGGGTATGACAGTATTGCACAAGGGTATGACAGTATTGCACATGTGTATGACAGTATTGCACATGGGTATGTCAGTATTTCACATGGGTATGACAGTATTGCACATGGGTTTGTCAGTATTGCACATGGGTATGACTGTATTGCACATGGGTATGAAAGTATTGCACATGGGTATGAAAGTATTATACACAGGTATGACAGTATTGCACATGGGTATGAAAGTATTGCACACAGGTATGACAGTATTGCACATGGGTATGACAGTATTGCACATGGTATGTCAGTATTGCACATGGTATGACAGTATTGCATAAGGGTTTGTCAGTATTGCACATAGATATGTCAGTATTGCACATGTGTATGTCACTATTGCACATGTATTGCACAGGGGTTTGTCAGTCTTGCACATGGGTATGACAGTATTGCACATGGGTATGACAGTTTTGCACATGGGTATGACAGTATTGCACATGGGTATGTCAGTATTGCACATGGGTATCACAGTATTGCACATGGATATGTCAGTATTGCACATGGGTATGACAGTATTGCACATGGGTATGACAGTATTGCACAGGGGTAGGACAGTATTGCACATGGGTATATCGTTATTGCACATGTGTATGTCAGTATTATAAATTGGTATGACCCTATTGTACATGGGTATAGGAGTATTGCACATGGCATGACAGTACTTCACAGGGGTATGTCAGTACTGCACATGGGTATGACAGTATTGCAAATGTGTACGACAGTATTGCACATGGTGATGACAGTATTGCACATGGGTATGACAGTATTGCACATGGGTATGTCAGTATTGCACATGGGTATATCAGTATTCCACATGGGTATGACAGTATTGCACATGTGGATGACAGTTTTGCACATGGATATGACAGTATTGCACATGGAAAAGTCAGTATTGCACATGGGTATGACTGTATTGCACATGGGAATGTCAGTATTGCACATGGGTATGACAGTATTGCACATGTGTGTGACAGTATTGCACAGGGGTAGGACAGTATTGCAGATGGGTATATCGGTATTGCACATGTGTATGTCAGTATTATACATGGGTATGACAGTATTGCACATGCTTATAGCAATATTGCACATGGTATGACAGTACTTCACAGGGGTATGTCAGTACTGCACATGGGTACGACAGTATTGCACAGGGGTATGACAGTGTTGCACATAGATATGTCAGTATTGCAATTGAGTATGTCAGTATTGCACATGTATTGCACAGGGGTGTGTCAGTATTGCAATTGGGTATGTCAGTATTGCACATGGGTATGACAGTATTGCACATGGGTATGTCAGTATTGCACATGGGTTGACAGTATTGCACATGGGTATGACAGTATTGCACAGGGATACGTCAGTATTGCACATGGGTATGACAGTATTGCACATGGGTATGACAGTATTGCACAGGGGTAGGACAGTATTGCACATGGGTATATCGTTATTGCACATGTGTATGTCAGTATTATACATGGGTATGACCGTATGGCACATGGGTATAGCAGTATTGCACATGGCATGACAGTACTTCACAGGGGTATGTCAGTACTGCACATGGGTATGACAGTATTGCACATGGGTACGACAGTATTGCACATGGTGATGAAAGTATTGCACATGTGTATGTCAGTATTGCACATGTTTTTGTCAGTATTGCACATGGGTATGACAGTATTACATAAGGGTATTTCAGTATTGCACATGGGTATGTCAGTATTGCACATGGGTATGAAAGTATTGCAAATGGGTATGAAAGTATTGCACATGGTATGAAAGTATTGCACATGGTATGACAGTATTGCAGACAGGTATGACAGTATTGAACATTGGTATAACAGTATTGCACATGGGTATGACAGTATTGCACATGGGTATGACAGTATTGCACAGGGATATGTCAGTATTGCACATGGGTATGACAGTATTGCACATGGGTATGGCAGTATTGCACAGGGATACGTCAGTATTGCACATGGGTATGACAGTATTGCACATGGGTGTGTCAGTATTGCACATGGGTATGACAGTATTGCACATGGGTATGACAGTATTGTGCATGGGTATGACAGTATTGCACAGGGATACGTCAGTATTGCACATGGGTATGACAGTATTGCACATGGGTATGACAATATTGCACAGGGGTAGGACAGTATTGCACATGGGTATATCGTTATTGCACATGTGTATGTCAGTATTATACATGGGTATGACCGTATTGCACATGGGTATAGCAGTATTGCACATGGCATGACAGTACTTCACAGGGGTATGTCAGTATTGCACATGGGTATGACAGTATTGCACATGGGTATGTCAGTATTGCACATGGGTTGACAGTATTGCACATGAGTATGACAGTATTGCACAGGGATACGTCAGTATTGCACATGGGTATGACAGTATTGCACATGGGTATGACAGTATTGCACAGGGGTAGGACAGTATTGCACATGGTGATGACAGTATTGCACATGTGTATGTCAGTATTGCACATGTGTTTGTCAGTATTGCACATGAGTATGACAGTATTGCACAGGGATACGTCAGTATTGCACATGGGTATGACAGTATTGCACATGGGTATGACAGTATTGCACAGGGGTAGGACAGTATTGCACATGGTGATGACAGTATTGCACATGTGTATGTCAGTATTGCATATGCGTATGACTGTATTGCACATGGGCATGACAGTATTGCACATGGGTTTGTCAGTATTGCACATGGATATGACAGTATTACATAAGGGCATTTCAGTATTGCACATGGGTATGACAGTATTGCACATGTGTATGACAGTACTGCACATGGGTATGACAGTATTGCACATGGGTATGTCAGTATTGCACATGGGTATGACAGTATTGCACATGGGTATGACAGTATTGCACATGGAAAAGTCAGTATTGCACATGGGTATGACTGTATTGCACATGGGCATGACAGTACTGCACATGGGTATGTCAGTATTGCATATGGGAATGTCAGTATTGCACATGGGTATGACAGTATTGCACATGTGTGTGACAGTATTGCACATGGGTTTGACAGTATTGCACAGGGGTAGGACAGTATTGCAGATGGGTATATCGGTATTGCACATGTGTATGTCAGTATTATACATGGGTATGACAGTATTGCACATGCTTATAGCAATATTGCACATGGTATGACAGTACTTCACAGGGGTATGTCAGTACTGCACATGGGTATGACAGTATTGCACAGGGGTATGACAGTGTTGCACATAGATATGTCAGTATTGCAATTGAGTATGACAGTATTGCACATGTATTGCACAGGGGTGTGTCAGTATTGCAATTGGGTATGTCAGTATTGCACATGGATATGACAGTATTGCACATGGGGATGTCAGTATTGCACATGGGTTGACAGTATTGCACATGAGTATGACAGTATTGCACAGGGATACGTCAGTATTGCACATGGGTATGACAGTATTGCACATGGGTATGACAGTATTGCACAGGGGTAGGACAGTATTGCACATGGGTATATCGTTATTGCACATGTGTATGTCAGTATTATACATGGGTATGACCGTATTGCACATGGGTATAGCAGTATTGCACATGGCATGACAGTACTTCACAGGGGTATGTCAGTACTGCACATGGGTATGACAGTATTGCACATGGGTACGACAGTATTGCACATGGTGATGACAGTATTGCACATGTGTATGTCAGTATTGCACATGTGTTTGTCAGTATTGCACATGGGTATGACAGTATTACATAAGGGTATTTCAGTATTGCACATGGGTATGTCAGTATTGCACATGGGTATGTCAGTATTGCATATGCGTATGACTCTATTGCACATGGGCATGACAGTATTGCACATGGGTTTGTCAGTATTGCATATGCGTATGACTGTATTGCACATGGGCATGACAGTATTGCACATGGGTTTGTCAGTATTGCACATGGATATGACAGTATTACATAAGGGCATTTCAGTATTGCACATGGGTATGTCAGTATTACACATGGATATGACAGTATTGCACATGGGTTTGTCAGTATTGCACATGGGTATGACTGTATTGCACATGGGTATGAAAGTATTGCACATGGGCATGACAGTATTGCACATGGGTATGACAGTATTGCACATGGGTATGTCAGTATTGCACATGGGTATGACAGTATTGCACATGGGTATGACAGTATTGCATACAGATATGTCAGTATTGCACATGTGTATGTCACTATTGCACACGTATTGCACAGGGGTATGTCTGTCTTGCACAGGGGTATGACAGTATTGCACATGGGTATGACAATTTTCTCACATGGGTATGACAGTATTGCACATGGGTATGTCAGTATTGCAGATGGGTATGTCAGTATTGCACATGGGTATGAAAGTATTGCAAATGGGTATGACAGTATTGCACATGGTATGAAAGTATTGCACATGGTATGACAGTATTGCACACAGGTATGACAGTATTGAACATTGGTATGACAGTATTGCACATGGGTATGACAGGATTGCACATGGGTATGACAGTATTGCACATGGGTATGTCAGTATTGCACATGGGTATGAAAGTATTGCACATGGGTATGACAGTATTGCACAGGGATATGTCAGTATTGCACATGGGTATGACAGTATTGCACAGGGTATGGCAGTATTGCACAGGGATACGTCAGTATTGCACATGGGTATGACAGTATTGCACATGGGTATGTCAGTATTGCACATGGGTATGACAGTATTGCACATGGGTATGACAGTATTGTACATGGGTATGACAGTATTGCACAGGGATACGTCAGTCTTGCACATGGGTATGACAGTATTGCACATGGGTATGACAGTTTGCACATGGGTATGACAGTATTGCATATGGGTGTGTCAGTATTGCACATGGGTATGACTGTATTGCACATGGGCATGACAGTATTGCACATGGGTATGTCAGTATTGCACATGGGTATGACAGTATTGCACAAGGGTATGACAGTATTGCACATGTGTATGACAGTATTGCACATGGGTATGTCAGTATTTCACATGGGTATGACAGTATTGCACATGGGTTTGTCAGTATTGCACATGGGTATGACTGTATTGCACATGGGTATGAAAGTATTGCACATGGGTATGAAAGTATTATACACAGGTATGACAGTATTGCACATGGGTATGAAAGTATTGCACACAGGTATGACAGTATTGCACATGGGTATGACAGTATTGCACATGGTATGTCAGTATTGCACATGGTATGACAGTATTGCATAAGGGTTTGTCAGTATTGCACATAGATATGTCAGTATTGCACATGTGTATGTCACTATTGCACATGTATTGCACAGGGGTTTGTCAGTCTTGCACATGGGTATGACAGTATTGCACATGGGTATGACAGTATTGCACATGGGTATGTCAGTATTGCACATGGGTATCACAGTATTGCACATGGATATGTCAGTATTGCACATGGGTATGACAGTATTGCACATGGGTATGACAGTATTGCACAGGGGTAGGACAGTATTGCACATGGGTATATCGTTATTGCACATGTGTATGTCAGTATTATAAATTGGTATGACCCTATTGTACATGGGTATAGGAGTATTGCACATGGCATGACAGTACTTCACAGGGGTATGTCAGTACTGCACATGGGTACGACAGTATTGCACAGGGGTATGACAGTGTTGCACATAGATATGTCAGTATTGCAATTGAGTATGTCAGTATTGCACATGTATTGCACAGGGGTGTGTCAGTATTGCAATTGGGTATGTCAGTATTGCACATGGGTATGACAGTATTGCACATGGGTATGTCAGTATTGCACATGGGTTGACAGTATTGCACATGGGTATGACAGTATTGCACAGGGATACGTCAGTATTGCACATGGGTATGACAGTATTGCACATGGGTATGACAGTATTGCACAGGGGTAGGACAGTATTGCACATGGGTATATCGTTATTGCACATGTGTATGTCAGTATTATACATGGGTATGACCGTATGGCACATGGGTATAGCAGTATTGCACATGGCATGACAGTACTTCACAGGGGTATGTCAGTACTGCACATGGGTATGACAGTATTGCACATGGGTACGACAGTATTGCACATGGTGATGAAAGTATTGCACATGTGTATGTCAGTATTGCACATGTTTTTGTCAGTATTGCACATGGGTATGACAGTATTACATAAGGGTATTTCAGTATTGCACATGGGTATGTCAGTATTGCACATGGGTATGAAAGTATTGCAAATGGGTATGAAAGTATTGCACATGGTATGAAAGTATTGCACATGGTATGACAGTATTGCAGACAGGTATGACAGTATTGAACATTGGTATAACAGTATTGCACATGGGTATGACAGTATTGCACATGGGTATGACAGTATTGCACAGGGATATGTCAGTATTGCACATGGGTATGACAGTATTGCACATGGGTATGGCAGTATTGCACAGGGATACGTCAGTATTGCACATGGGTATGACAGTATTGCACATGGGTATGTCAGTATTGCACATGGGTATGACAGTATTGCACATGGGTATGACAGTATTGTGCATGGGTATGACAGTATTGCACAGGGATACGTCAGTATTGCACATGGGTATGACAGTATTGCACATGGGTATGACAATATTGCACAGGGGTAGGACAGTATTGCACATGGGTATATCGTTATTGCACATGTGTATGTCAGTATTATACATGGGTATGACCGTATTGCACATGGGTATAGCAGTATTGCACATGGCATGACAGTACTTCACAGGGGTATGTCAGTATTGCACATGGGTATGACAGTATTGCACATGGGTATGTCAGTATTGCACATGGGTTGACAGTATTGCACATGAGTATGACAGTATTGCACAGGGATACGTCAGTATTGCACATGGGTATGACAGTATTGCACATGGGTATGACAGTATTGCACAGGGGTAGGACAGTATTGCACATGGTGATGACAGTATTGCACATGTGTATGTCAGTATTGCACATGTGTTTGTCAGTATTGCACATGGGTATGTCAGTATTGCACAGGGATACGTCAGTATTGCACATGGGTATGACAGTATTGCACATGGGTATGACAGTATTGCACAGGGGTAGGACAGTATTGCACATGGTGATGACAGTATTGCACATGTGTATGTCAGTATTGCACATGTGTTTGTCAGTATTGCACATGAGTATGACAGTATTGCACAGGGATACGTCAGTATTGCACATGGGTATGACAGTATTGCACATGGGTATGACAGTATTGCACAGGGGTAGGACAGTATTGCACATGGTGATGACAGTATTGCACATGTGTATGTCAGTATTGCATATGCGTATGACTGTATTGCACATGGGCATGACAGTATTGCACATGGGTTTGTCAGTATTGCACATGGATATGACAGTATTACATAAGGGCATTTCAGTATTGCACATGGGTATGACAGTATTGCACATGTGTATGACAGTACTGCACATGGGTATGACAGTATTGCACATGGGTATGTCAGTATTGCACATGGGTATGACAGTATTGCACATGGGTATGACAGTATTGCACATGGAAAAGTCAGTATTGCACATGGGTATGACTGTATTGCACATGGGCATGACAGTACTGCACATGGGTATGTCAGTATTGCATATGGGAATGTCAGTATTGCACATGGGTATGACAGTATTGCACATGTGTGTGACAGTATTGCACATGGGTTTGACAGTATTGCACAGGGGTAGGACAGTATTGCAGATGGGTATATCGGTATTGCACATGTGTATGTCAGTATTATACATGGGTATGACAGTATTGCACATGCTTATAGCAATATTGCACATGGTATGACAGTACTTCACAGGGGTATGTCAGTACTGCACATGGGTATGACAGTATTGCACAGGGGTATGACAGTGTTGCACATAGATATGTCAGTATTGCAATTGAGTATGACAGTATTGCACATGTATTGCACAGGGGTGTGTCAGTATTGCAATTGGGTATGTCAGTATTGCACATGGATATGACAGTATTGCACATGGGGATGTCAGTATTGCACATGGGTTGACAGTATTGCACATGAGTATGACAGTATTGCACAGGGATACGTCAGTATTGCACATGGGTATGACAGTATTGCACATGGGTATGACAGTATTGCACAGGGGTAGGACAGTATTGCACATGGGTATATCGTTATTGCACATGTGTATGTCAGTATTATACATGGGTATGACCGTATTGCACATGGGTATAGCAGTATTGCACATGGCATGACAGTACTTCACAGGGGTATGTCAGTACTGCACATGGGTATGACAGTATTGCACATGGGTACGACAGTATTGCACATGGTGATGACAGTATTGCACATGTGTATGTCAGTATTGCACATGTGTTTGTCAGTATTGCACATGGGTATGACAGTATTACATAAGGGTATTTCAGTATTGCACATGGGTATGTCAGTATTGCACATGGGTATGTCAGTATTGCATATGCGTATGACTCTATTGCACATGGGCATGACAGTATTGCACATGGGTTTGTCAGTATTGCATATGCGTATGACTGTATTGCACATGGGCATGACAGTATTGCACATGGGTTTGTCAGTATTGCACATGGATATGACAGTATTACATAAGGGCATTTCAGTATTGCACATGGGTATGTCAGTATTACACATGGATATGACAGTATTGCACATGGGTTTGTCAGTATTGCACATGGGTATGACTGTATTGCACATGGGTATGAAAGTATTGCACATGGGCATGACAGTATTGCACATGGGTATGACAGTATTGCACATGGGTATGTCAGTATTGCACATGGGTATGACAGTATTGCACATGGGTATGACAGTATTGCATACAGATATGTCAGTATTGCACATGTGTATGTCACTATTGCACACGTATTGCACAGGGGTATGTCTGTCTTGCACAGGGGTATGACAGTATTGCACATGGGTATGACAATTTTCTCACATGGGTATGACAGTATTGCACATGGGTATGTCAGTATTGCAGATGGGTATGTCAGTATTGCACATGGGTATGAAAGTATTGCAAATGGGTATGACAGTATTGCACATGGTATGAAAGTATTGCACATGGTATGACAGTATTGCACACAGGTATGACAGTATTGAACATTGGTATGACAGTATTGCACATGGGTATGACAGGATTGCACATGGGTATGACAGTATTGCACATGGGTATGTCAGTATTGCACATGGGTATGAAAGTATTGCACATGGGTATGACAGTATTGCACAGGGATATGTCAGTATTGCACATGGGTATGACAGTATTGCACAGGGTATGGCAGTATTGCACAGGGATACGTCAGTATTGCACATGGGTATGACAGTATTGCACATGGGTATGTCAGTATTGCACATGGGTATGACAGTATTGCACATGGGTATGACAGTATTGTACATGGGTATGACAGTATTGCACAGGGATACGTCAGTCTTGCACATGGGTATGACAGTATTGCACATGGGTATGACAGTTTGCACATGGGTATGACAGTATTGCATATGGGTGTGTCAGTATTGCACATGGGTATGACTGTATTGCACATGGGCATGACAGTATTGCACATGGGTATGTCAGTATTGCACATGGGTATGACAGTATTGCACAAGGGTATGACAGTATTGCACATGTGTATGACAGTATTGCACATGGGTATGTCAGTATTTCACATGGGTATGACAGTATTGCACATGGGTTTGTCAGTATTGCACATGGGTATGACTGTATTGCACATGGGTATGAAAGTATTGCACATGGGTATGAAAGTATTATACACAGGTATGACAGTATTGCACATGGGTATGAAAGTATTGCACACAGGTATGACAGTATTGCACATGGGTATGACAGTATTGCACATGGTATGTCAGTATTGCACATGGTATGACAGTATTGCATAAGGGTTTGTCAGTATTGCACATAGATATGTCAGTATTGCACATGTGTATGTCACTATTGCACATGTATTGCACAGGGGTTTGTCAGTCTTGCACATGGGTATGACAGTATTGCACATGGGTATGACAGTATTGCACATGGGTATGTCAGTATTGCACATGGGTATCACAGTATTGCACATGGATATGTCAGTATTGCACATGGGTATGACAGTATTGCACATGGGTATGACAGTATTGCACAGGGGTAGGACAGTATTGCACATGGGTATATCGTTATTGCACATGTGTATGTCAGTATTATAAATTGGTATGACCCTATTGTACATGGGTATAGGAGTATTGCACATGGCATGACAGTACTTCACAGGGGTATGTCAGTACTGCACATGGGTACGACAGTATTGCACAGGGGTATGACAGTGTTGCACATAGATATGTCAGTATTGCAATTGAGTATGTCAGTATTGCACATGTATTGCACAGGGGTGTGTCAGTATTGCAATTGGGTATGTCAGTATTGCACATGGGTATGACAGTATTGCACATGGGTATGTCAGTATTGCACATGGGTTGACAGTATTGCACATGGGTATGACAGTATTGCACAGGGATACGTCAGTATTGCACATGGGTATGACAGTATTGCATATGGGTATGACAGTATTGCACAGGGGTAGGACAGTATTGCACATGGGTATATCGTTATTGCACATGTGTATGTCAGTATTATACATGGGTATGACCGTATGGCACATGGGTATAGCAGTATTGCACATGGCATGACAGTACTTCACAGGGGTATGTCAGTACTGCACATGGGTATGACAGTATTGCACATGGGTACGACAGTATTGCACATGGTGATGAAAGTATTGCACATGTGTATGTCAGTATTGCACATGTTTTTGTCAGTATTGCACATGGGTATGACAGTATTACATAAGGGTATTTCAGTATTGCACATGGGTATGTCAGTATTGCACATGGGTATGAAAGTATTGCAAATGGGTATGAAAGTATTGCACATGGTATGAAAGTATTGCACATGGTATGACAGTATTGCAGACAGGTATGACAGTATTGAACATTGGTATAACAGTATTGCACATGGGTATGACAGTATTGCACATGGGTATGACAGTATTGCACAGGGATATGTCAGTATTGCACATGGGTATGACAGTATTGCACATGGGTATGGCAGTATTGCACAGGGATACGTCAGTATTGCACATGGGTATGACAGTATTGCACATGGGTATGTCAGTATTGCACATGGGTATGACAGTATTGCACATGGGTATGACAGTATTGTGCATGGGTATGACAGTATTGCACAGGGATACGTCAGTATTGCACATGGGTATGACAGTATTGCACATGGGTATGACAATATTGCACAGGGGTAGGACAGTATTGCACATGGGTATATCGTTATTGCACATGTGTATGTCAGTATTATACATGGGTATGACCGTATTGCACATGGGTATAGCAGTATTGCACATGGCATGACAGTACTTCACAGGGGTATGTCAGTATTGCACATGGGTATGACAGTATTGCACATGGGTATGTCAGTATTGCACATGGGTTGACAGTATTGCACATGAGTATGACAGTATTGCACAGGGATACGTCAGTATTGCACATGGGTATGACAGTATTGCACATGGGTATGACAGTATTGCACAGGGGTAGGACAGTATTGCACATGGTGATGACAGTATTGCACATGTGTATGTCAGTATTGCACATGTGTTTGTCAGTATTGCACATGGGTATGTCAGTATTGCACATGGGTATGTCAGTATTGCATATGCGTATGACTGTATTGCACATGGACATGACAGTATTGCAAATGGGTTTGTCAGTATTGCATATGCGTATGACTGTATTGCACATGGGCATGACAGTATTGCACATGGGTTTGTCAGTATTGCACATGGATATGACAGTATTACATAAGGGCATTTCAGTATTGCACATGGGTATGACAGTATTGCACATGTGTATGACAGTACTGCACATGGGTATGACAGTATTGCACATGGGTATGTCAGTATTGCACATGGGTATGACAGTATTGCACATGGTTATGACAGTATTGCACATGGAAAAGTCAGTATTGCACATGGGTATGACTGTATTGCACATGGGCATGACAGTACTGCACATGGGTATGTCAGTATTGCATATGGGAATGTCAGTATTGCACATGGGTATGACAGTATTGCACATGTGTGTGACAGTATTGCACATGGGTATGACAGTATTGCACAGGGGTAGGACAGTATTGCAGATGGGTATATCGGTATTGCACATGTGTATGTCAGTATTATACATGGGTATGACAGTATTGCACATGCTTATAGCAATATTGCACATGGTATGACAGTACTTCACAGGGGTATGTCAGTACTGCACATGGGTATGACAGTATTGCACAGGGGTATGACAGTGTTGCACATAGATATGTCAGTATTGCAATTGAGTATGACAGTATTGCACATGTATTGCACAGGGGTGTGTCAGTATTGCAATTGGGTATGTCAGTATTGCACATGGATATGACAGTATTGCACATGGGGATGTCAGTATTGCACATGGGTTGACAGTATTGCACATGAGTATGACAGTATTGCACAGGGATACGTCAGTATTGCACATGGGTATGACAGTATTGCACATGGGTATGACAGTATTGCACAGGGGTAGGACAGTATTGCACATGGGTATATCGTTATTGCACATGTGTATGTCAGTATTATACATGGGTATGACCGTATTGCACATGGGTATAGCAGTATTGCACATGGCATGACAGTACTTCACAGGGGTATGTCAGTACTGCACATGGGTATGACAGTATTGCACATGGGTACGACAGTATTGCACATGGTGATGACAGTATTGCACATGTGTATGTCAGTATTGCACATGTGTTTGTCAGTATTGCACATGGGTATGACAGTATTACATAAGGGTATTTCAGTATTGCACATGGGTATGTCAGTATTGCACATGGGTATGTCAGTATTGCATATGCGTATGACTCTATTGCACATGGGCATGACAGTATTGCACATGGGTTTGTCAGTATTGCATATGCGTATGACTGTATTGCACATGGGCATGACAGTATTGCACATGGGTTTGTCAGTATTGCACATGGATATGACAGTATTACATAAGGGCATTTCAGTATTGCACATGGGTATGTCAGTATTACACATGGATATGACAGTATTGCACATGGGTTTGTCAGTATTGCACATGGGTATGACTGTATTGCACATGGGTATGAAAGTATTGCACATGGGCATGACAGTATTGCACATGGGTATGACAGTATTGCACATGGGTATGTCAGTATTGCACATGGGTATGACAGTATTGCACATGGGTATGACAATTTTCTCACATGGGTATGACAGTATTGCACATGGGTATGTCAGTATTGCAGATGGGTATGTCAGTATTGCACATGGGTATGAAAGTATTGCAAATGGGTATAACAGTATTGCACATGGTATGAAAGTATTGCACATGGTATGACAGTATTGCACACAGGTATGACAGTATTGAACATTGGTATGACAGTATTGCAC
Organism: Eucyclogobius newberryi; assembly: GCA_026437355.1. Classification (NCBI taxonomy): domain Eukaryota; kingdom Metazoa; phylum Chordata; class Actinopteri; order Gobiiformes; family Gobiidae; genus Eucyclogobius; species Eucyclogobius newberryi. The sequence continues at coordinate 38,883,811 of JAPEHP010000009.1, read as the reverse complement.
ATGGGTATGACAGGATTGCACATGGGTATGACAGTATTGCACATGGGTATGTCAGTATTGCACATGGGTATGAAAGTATTGCACATGGGTATGACAGTATTGCACAGGGATATGTCAGTATTGCACATGGGTATGACAGTATTGCACAGGGTATGGCAGTATTGCACAGGGATACGTCAGTATTGCACATGGGTATGACAGTATTGCACATGGGTATGTCAGTATTGCACATGGGTATGACAGTATTGCACATGGGTATGACAGTATTGTACATGGGTATGACAGTATTGCACAGGGATACGTCAGTCTTGCACATGGGTATGACAGTATTGCACATGGGTATGACAGTTTGCACATGGGTATGACAGTATTGCATATGGGTGTGTCAGTATTGCACATGGGTATGACTGTATTGCACATGGGCATGACAGTATTGCACATGGGTATGTCAGTATTGCACATGGGTATGACAGTATTGCACAAGGGTATGACAGTATTGCACATGTGTATGACAGTATTGCACATGGGTATGTCAGTATTTCACATGGGTATGACAGTATTGCACATGGGTTTGTCAGTATTGCACATGGGTATGACTGTATTGCACATGGGTATGAAAGTATTGCACATGGGTATGAAAGTATTATACACAGGTATGACAGTATTGCACATGGGTATGAAAGTATTGCACACAGGTATGACAGTATTGCACATGGGTATGACAGTATTGCACATGGTATGTCAGTATTGCACATGGTATGACAGTATTGCATAAGGGTTTGTCAGTATTGCACATAGATATGTCAGTATTGCACATGTGTATGTCACTATTGCACATGTATTGCACAGGGGTTTGTCAGTCTTGCACATGGGTATGACAGTATTGCACATGGGTATGACAGTTTTGCACATGGGTATGACAGTATTGCACATGGGTATGTCAGTATTGCACATGGGTATCACAGTATTGCACATGGATATGTCAGTATTGCACATGGGTATGACAGTATTGCACATGGGTATGACAGTATTGCACAGGGGTAGGACAGTATTGCACATGGGTATATCGTTATTGCACATGTGTATGTCAGTATTATAAATTGGTATGACCCTATTGTACATGGGTATAGGAGTATTGCACATGGCATGACAGTACTTTACAGGGGTATGTCAGTACTGCACATGGGTACGACAGTATTGCACAGGGGTATGACAGTGTTGCACATAGATATGTCAGTATTGCAATTGAGTATGTCAGTATTGCACATGTATTGCACAGGGGTGTGTCAGTATTGCAATTGGGTATGTCAGTATTGCACATGGGTATGACAGTATTGCACATGGGTATGTCAGTATTGCACATGGGTTGACAGTATTGCACATGGGTATGACAGTATTGCACAGGGATACGTCAGTATTGCACATGGGTATGACAGTATTGCACATGGGTATGACAGTATTGCACAGGGGTAGGACAGTATTGCACATGGGTATATCGTTATTGCACATGTGTATGTCAGTATTATACATGGGTATGACCGTATGGCACATGGGTATAGCAGTATTGCACATGGCATGACAGTACTTCACAGGGGTATGTCAGTACTGCACATGGGTATGACAGTATTGCACATGGGTACGACAGTATTGCACATGGTGATGAAAGTATTGCACATGTGTATGTCAGTATTGCACATGTTTTTGTCAGTATTGCACATGGGTATGACAGTATTACATAAGGGTATTTCAGTATTGCACATGGGTATGTCAGTATTGCACATGGGTATGAAAGTATTGCAAATGGGTATGAAAGTATTGCACATGGTATGAAAGTATTGCACATGGTATGACAGTATTGCAGACAGGTATGACAGTATTGAACATTGGTATAACAGTATTGCACATGGGTATGACAGTATTGCACATGGGTATGACAGTATTGCACAGGGATATGTCAGTATTGCACATGGGTATGACAGTATTGCACATGGGTATGGCAGTATTGCACAGGGATACGTCAGTATTGCACATGGGTATGACAGTATTGCACATGGGTATGTCAGTATTGCACATGGGTATGACAGTATTGCACATGGGTATGACAGTATTGTGCATGGGTATGACAGTATTGCACAGGGATACGTCAGTATTGCACATGGGTATGACAGTATTGCACATGGGTATGACAATATTGCACAGGGGTAGGACAGTATTGCACATGGGTATATCGTTATTGCACATGTGTATGTCAGTATTATACATGGGTATGACCGTATTGCACATGGGTATAGCAGTATTGCACATGGCATGACAGTACTTCACAGGGGTATGTCAGTATTGCACATGGGTATGACAGTATTGCACATGGGTATGTCAGTATTGCACATGGGTTGACAGTATTGCACATGAGTATGACAGTATTGCACAGGGATACGTCAGTATTGCACATGGGTATGACAGTATTGCACATGGGTATGACAGTATTGCACAGGGGTAGGACAGTATTGCACATGGTGATGACAGTATTGCACATGTGTATGTCAGTATTGCACATGTGTTTGTCAGTATTGCACATGGGTATGTCAGTATTGCACATGGGTATGTCAGTATTGCATATGCGTATGACTGTATTGCACATGGGCATGACAGTATTGCAAATGGGTTTGTCAGTATTGCATATGCGTATGACTGTATTGCACATGGGCATGACAGTATTGCACATGGGTTTGTCAGTATTGCACATGGATATGACAGTATTACATAAGGGCATTTCAGTATTGCACATGGGTATGACAGTATTGCACATGTGTATGACAGTACTGCACATGGGTATGACAGTATTGCACATGGGTATGTCAGTATTGCACATGGGTATGACAGTATTGCACATGGGTATGACAGTATTGCACATGGAAAAGTCAGTATTGCACATGGGTATGACTGTATTGCACATGGGCATGACAGTACTGCACATGGGTATGTCAGTATTGCATATGGGAATGTCAGTATTGCACATGGGTATGACAGTATTGCACATGTGTGTGACAGTATTGCACATGGGTATGACAGTATTGCACAGGGGTAGGACAGTATTGCAGATGGGTATATCGGTATTGCACATGTGTATGTCAGTATTATACATGGGTATGACAGTATTGCACATGCTTATAGCAATATTGCACATGGTATGACAGTACTTCATAGGGGTATGTCAGTACTGCACATGGGTATGACAGTATTGCACAGGGGTATGACAGTGTTGCACATAGATATGTCAGTATTGCAATTGAGTATGACAGTATTGCACATGTATTGCACAGGGGTGTGTCAGTATTGCAATTGGGTATGTCAGTATTGCACATGGATATGACAGTATTGCACATGGGGATGTCAGTATTGCACATGGGTTGACAGTATTGCACATGAGTATGACAGTATTGCACAGGGATACGTCAGTATTGCACATGGGTATGACAGTATTGCACATGGGTATGACAGTATTGCACAGGGGTAGGACAGTATTGCACATGGGTATATCGTTGTTGCACATGTGTATGTCAGTATTATACATGGGTATGACCGTATTGCACATGGGTATAGCAGTATTGCACATGGCATGACAGTACTTCACAGGGGTATGTCAGTACTGCACATGGGTATGACAGTATTGCACATGGGTACGACAGTATTGCACATGGTGATGACAGTATTGCACATGTGTATGTCAGTATTGCACATGTGTTTGTCAGTATTGCACATGGGTATGACAGTATTACATAAGGGTATTTCAGTATTGCACATGGGTATGTCAGTATTGCACATGGGTATGTCAGTATTGCATATGCGTATGACTCTATTGCACATGGGCATGACAGTATTGCACATGGGTTTGTCAGTATTGCATATGCGTATGACTGTATTGCACATGGGCATGACAGTATTGCACATGGGTTTGTCAGTATTGCACATGGATATGACAGTATTACATAAGGGCATTTCAGTATTGCACATGGGTATGTCAGTATTACACATGGATATGACAGTATTGCACATGGGTTTGTCAGTATTGCACATGGGTATGACTGTATTGCACATGGGTATGAAAGTATTGCACATGGGCATGACAGTATTGCACATGGGTATGACAGTATTGCACATGGGTATGTCAGTATTGCACATGGGTATGACAGTATTGCACATGGGTATGACAGTATTGCATACAGATATGTCAGTATTGCACATGTGTATGTCACTATTGCACACGTATTGCACAGGGGTATGTCTGTCTTGCACAGGGGTATGACAGTATTGCACATGGGTATGACAATTTTCTCACATGGGTATGACAGTATTGCACATGGGTATGTCAGTATTGCAGATGGGTATGTCAGTATTGCACATGGGTATGAAAGTATTGCAAATGGGTATGACAGTATTGCACATGGTATGAAAGTATTGCACATGGTATGACAGTATTGCACACAGGTATGACAGTATTGAACATTGGTATGACAGTATTGCACATGGGTATGACAGGATTGCACATGGGTATGACAGTATTGCACATGGGTATGTCAGTATTGCACATGGGTATGAAAGTATTGCACATGGGTATGACAGTATTGCACAGGGATATGTCAGTATTGCACATGGGTATGACAGTATTGCACAGGGTATGGCAGTATTGCACAGGGATACGTCAGTATTGCACATGGGTATGACAGTATTGCACATGGGTATGTCAGTATTGCACATGGGTATGACAGTATTGCACATGGGTATGACAGTATTGTACATGGGTATGACAGTATTGCACAGGGATACGTCAGTCTTGCACATGGGTATGACAGTATTGCACATGGGTATGACAGTTTGCACATGGGTATGACAGTATTGCATATGGGTGTGTCAGTATTGCACATGGGTATGACTGTATTGCACATGGGCATGACAGTATTGCACATGGGTATGTCAGTATTGCACATGGGTATGACAGTATTGCACAAGGGTATGACAGTATTGCACATGTGTATGACAGTATTGCACATGGGTATGTCAGTATTTCACATGGGTATGACAGTATTGCACATGGGTTTGTCAGTATTGCACATGGGTATGACTGTATTGCACATGGGTATGAAAGTATTGCACATGGGTATGAAAGTATTATACACAGGTATGACAGTATTGCACATGGGTATGAAAGTATTGCACACAGGTATGACAGTATTGCACATGGGTATGACAGTATTGCACATGGTATGTCAGTATTGCACATGGTATGACAGTATTGCATAAGGGTTTGTCAGTATTGCACATAGATATGTCAGTATTGCACATGTGTATGTCACTATTGCACATGTATTGCACAGGGGTTTGTCAGTCTTGCACATGGGTATGACAGTATTGCACATGGGTATGACAGTTTTGCACATGGGTATGACAGTATTGCACATGGGTATGTCAGTATTGCACATGGGTATCACAGTATTGCACATGGATATGTCAGTATTGCACATGGGTATGACAGTATTGCACATGGGTATGACAGTATTGCACAGGGGTAGGACAGTATTGCACATGGGTATATCGTTATTGCACATGTGTATGTCAGTATTATAAATTGGTATGACCCTATTGTACATGGGTATAGGAGTATTGCACATGGCATGACAGTACTTCACAGGGGTATGTCAGTACTGCACATGGGTACGACAGTATTGCACAGGGGTATGACAGTGTTGCACATAGATATGTCAGTATTGCAATTGAGTATGTCAGTATTGCACATGTATTGCACAGGGGTGTGTCAGTATTGCAATTGGGTATGTCAGTATTGCACATGGGTATGACAGTATTGCACATGGGTATGTCAGTATTGCACATGGGTTGACAGTATTGCACATGGGTATGACAGTATTGCACAGGGATACGTCAGTATTGCACATGGGTATGACAGTATTGCACATGGGTATGACAGTATTGCACAGGGGTAGGACAGTATTGCACATGGGTATATCGTTATTGCACATGTGTATGTCAGTATTATACATGGGTATGACCGTATGGCACATGGGTATAGCAGTATTGCACATGGCATGACAGTACTTCACAGGGGTATGTCAGTACTGCACATGGGTATGACAGTATTGCACATGGGTACGACAGTATTGCACATGGTGATGAAAGTATTGCACATGTGTATGTCAGTATTGCACATGTTTTTGTCAGTATTGCACATGGGTATGACAGTATTACATAAGGGTATTTCAGTATTGCACATGGGTATGTCAGTATTGCACATGGGTATGAAAGTATTGCAAATGGGTATGAAAGTATTGCACATGGTATGAAAGTATTGCACATGGTATGACAGTATTGCAGACAGGTATGACAGTATTGAACATTGGTATAACAGTATTGCACATGGGTATGACAGTATTGCACATGGGTATGACAGTATTGCACAGGGATATGTCAGTATTGCACATGGGTATGACAGTATTGCACATGGGTATGGCAGTATTGCACAGGGATACGTCAGTATTGCACATGGGTATGACAGTATTGCACATGGGTATGTCAGTATTGCACATGGGTATGACAGTATTGCACATGGGTATGACAGTATTGTGCATGGGTATGACAGTATTGCACAGGGATACGTCAGTATTGCACATGGGTATGACAGTATTGCACATGGGTATGACAATATTGCACAGGGGTAGGACAGTATTGCACATGGGTATATCGTTATTGCACATGTGTATGTCAGTATTATACATGGGTATGACCGTATTGCACATGGGTATAGCAGTATTGCACATGGCATGACAGTACTTCACAGGGGTATGTCAGTATTGCACATGGGTATGACAGTATTGCACATGGGTATGTCAGTATTGCACATGGGTTGACAGTATTGCACATGAGTATGACAGTATTGCACAGGGATACGTCAGTATTGCACATGGGTATGACAGTATTGCACATGGGTATGACAGTATTGCACAGGGGTAGGACAGTATTGCACATGGTGATGACAGTATTGCACATGTGTATGTCAGTATTGCACATGTGTTTGTCAGTATTGCACATGGGTATGTCAGTATTGCACATGGGTATGTCAGTATTGCATATGCGTATGACTGTATTGCACATGGGCATGACAGTATTGCAAATGGGTTTGTCAGTATTGCATATGCGTATGACTGTATTGCACATGGGCATGACAGTATTGCACATGGGTTTGTCAGTATTGCACATGGATATGACAGTATTACATAAGGGCATTTCAGTATTGCACATGGGTATGACAGTATTGCACATGTGTATGACAGTACTGCACATGGGTATGACAGTATTGCACATGGGTATGTCAGTATTGCACATGGGTATGACAGTATTGCACATGGGTATGACAGTATTGCACATGGAAAAGTCAGTATTGCACATGGGTATGACTGTATTGCACATGGGCATGACAGTACTGCACATGGGTATGTCAGTATTGCATATGGGAATGTCAGTATTGCACATGGGTATGACAGTATTGCACATGTGTGTGACAGTATTGCACATGGGTATGACAGTATTGCACAGGGGTAGGACAGTATTGCAGATGGGTATATCGGTATTGCACATGTGTATGTCAGTATTATACATGGGTATGACAGTATTGCACATGCTTATAGCAATATTGCACATGGTATGACAGTACTTCACAGGGGTATGTCAGTACTGCACATGGGTATGACAGTATTGCACAGGGGTATGACAGTGTTGCACATAGATATGTCAGTATTGCAATTGAGTATGACAGTATTGCACATGTATTGCACAGGGGTGTGTCAGTATTGCAATTGGGTATGTCAGTATTGCACATGGATATGACAGTATTGCACATGGGGATGTCAGTATTGCACATGGGTTGACAGTATTGCACATGAGTATGACAGTATTGCACAGGGATACGTCAGTATTGCACATGGGTATGACAGTATTGCACATGGGTATGACAGTATTGCACAGGGGTAGGACAGTATTGCACATGGGTATATCGTTATTGCACATGTGTATGTCAGTATTATACATGGGTATGACCGTATTGCACATGGGTATAGCAGTATTGCACATGGCATGACAGTACTTCACAGGGGTATGTCAGTACTGCACATGGGTATGACAGTATTGCACATGGGTACGACAGTATTGCACATGGTGATGACAGTATTGCACATGTGTATGTCAGTATTGCACATGTGTTTGTCAGTATTGCACATGGGTATGACAGTATTACATAAGGGTATTTCAGTATTGCACATGGGTATGTCAGTATTGCACATGGGTATGTCAGTATTGCATATGCGTATGACTCTATTGCACATGGGCATGACAGTATTGCACATGGGTTTGTCAGTATTGCATATGCGTATGACTGTATTGCACATGGGCATGACAGTATTGCACATGGGTTTGTCAGTATTGCACATGGATATGACAGTATTACATAAGGGCATTTCAGTATTGCACATGGGTATGTCAGTATTACACATGGATATGACAGTATTGCACATGGGTTTGTCAGTATTGCACATGGGTATGACTGTATTGCACATGGGTATGAAAGTATTGCACATGGGCATGACAGTATTGCACATGGGTATGACAGTATTGCACATGGGTATGTCAGTATTGCACATGGGTATGACAGTATTGCACATGGGTATGACAGTATTGCATACAGATATGTCAGTATTGCACATGTGTATGTCACTATTGCACACGTATTGCACAGGGGTATGTCTGTCTTGCACAGGGGTATGACAGTATTGCACATGGGTATGACAATTTTCTCACATGGGTATGACAGTATTGCACATGGGTATGTCAGTATTGCAGATGGGTATGTCAGTATTGCACATGGGTATGAAAGTATTGCAAATGGGTATGACAGTATTGCACATGGTATGAAAGTATTGCACATGGTATGACAGTATTGCACACAGGTATGACAGTATTGAACATTGGTATGACAGTATTGCACATGGGTATGACAGGATTGCACATGGGTATGACAGTATTGCACATGGGTATGTCAGTATTGCACATGGGTATGAAAGTATTGCACATGGGTATGACAGTATTGCACAGGGATATGTCAGTATTGTACATGGGTATGACAGTATTGCACAGGGTATGGCAGTATTGCACAGGGATACGTCAGTATTGCACATGGGTATGACAGTATTGCACATGGGTATGACAGTATTGTACATGGGTATGACAGTATTGCACAGGGATACGTCAGTCTTGCACATGGGTATGACAGTATTGCACATGGGTATGACAGTTTGCACATGGGTATGACAGTATTGCATATGGGTGTGTCAGTATTGCACATGGGTATGACTGTATTGCACATGGGCATGACAGTATTGCACATGGGTATGTCAGTATTGCACATGGGTATGACAGTATTGCACAAGGGTATGACAGTATTGCACATGTGTATGACAGTATTGCACATGGGTATGTCAGTATTTCACATGGGTATGACAGTATTGCACATGGGTTTGTCAGTATTGCACATGGGTATGACTGTATTGCACATGGGTATGAAAGTATTGCACATGGGTATGAAAGTATTATACACAGGTATGACAGTATTGCACATGGGTATGAAAGTATTGCACACAGGTATGACAGTATTGCACATGGGTATGACAGTATTGCACATGGTATGTCAGTATTGCACATGGTATGACAGTATTGCATAAGGGTTTGTCAGTATTGCACATAGATATGTCAGTATTGCACATGTGTATGTCACTATTGCACATGTATTGCACAGGGGTTTGTCAGTCTTGCACATGGGTATGACAGTATTGCACATGGGTATGACAGTTTTGCACATGGGTATGACAGTATTGCACATGGGTATGTCAGTATTGCACATGGGTATCACAGTATTGCACATGGATATGTCAGTATTGCACATGGGTATGACAGTATTGCACATGGGTATGACAGTATTGCACAGGGGTAGGACAGTATTGCACATGGGTATATCGTTATTGCACATGTGTATGTCAGTATTATAAATTGGTATGACCCTATTGTACATGGGTATAGGAGTATTGCACATGGCATGACAGTACTTCACAGGGGTATGTCAGTACTGCACATGGGTACGACAGTATTGCACAGGGGTATGACAGTGTTGCACATAGATATGTCAGTATTGCAATTGAGTATGTCAGTATTGCACATGTATTGCACAGGGGTGTGTCAGTATTGCAATTGGGTATGTCAGTATTGCACATGGGTATGACAGTATTGCACATGGGTATGTCAGTATTGCACATGGGTTGACAGTATTGCACATGGGTATGACAGTATTGCACAGGGATACGTCAGTATTGCACATGGGTATGACAGTATTGCACATGGGTATGACAGTATTGCACAGGGGTAGGACAGTATTGCACATGGGTATATCGTTATTGCACATGTGTATGTCAGTATTATACATGGGTATGACCGTATGGCACATGGGTATAGCAGTATTGCACATGGCATGACAGTACTTCACAGGGGTATGTCAGTACTGCACATGGGTATGACAGTATTGCACATGGGTACGACAGTATTGCACATGGTGATGAAAGTATTGCACATGTGTATGTCAGTATTGCACATGTTTTTGTCAGTATTGCACATGGGTATGACAGTATTACATAAGGGTATTTCAGTATTGCACATGGGTATGTCAGTATTGCACATGGGTATGAAAGTATTGCAAATGGGTATGAAAGTATTGCACATGGTATGAAAGTATTGCACATGGTATGACAGTATTGCAGACAGGTATGACAGTATTGAACATTGGTATAACAGTATTGCACATGGGTATGACAGTATTGCACATGGGTATGACAGTATTGCACAGGGATATGTCAGTATTGCACATGGGTATGACAGTATTGCACATGGGTATGGCAGTATTGCACAGGGATACGTCAGTATTGCACATGGGTATGACAGTATTGCACATGGGTATGTCAGTATTGCACATGGGTTTGACAGTATTGCACATGGGTATGACAGTATTGTGCATGGGTATGACAGTATTGCACAGGGATACGTCAGTATTGCACATGGGTATGACAGTATTGCACATGGGTATGACAATATTGCACAGGGGTAGGACAGTATTGCACATGGGTATATCGTTATTGCACATGTGTATGTCAGTATTATACATGGGTATGACCGTATTGCACATGGGTATAGCAGTATTGCACATGGCATGACAGTACTTCACAGGGGTATGTCAGTATTGCACATGGGTATGACAGTATTGCACATGGGTATGTCAGTATTGCACATGGGTTGACAGTATTGCACATGAGTATGACAGTATTGCACAGGGATACGTCAGTATTGCACATGGGTATGACAGTATTGCACATGGGTATGACAGTATTGCACAGGGGTAGGACAGTATTGCACATGGTGATGACAGTATTGCACATGTGTATGTCAGTATTGCACATGTGTTTGTCAGTATTGCACATGGGTATGTCAGTATTGCACATGGGTATGTCAGTATTGCATATGCGTATGACTGTATTGCACATGGGCATGACAGTATTGCAAATGGGTTTGTCAGTATTGCATATGCGTATGACTGTATTGCACATGGGCATGACAGTATTGCACATGGGTTTGTCAGTATTGCACATGGATATGACAGTATTACATAAGGGCATTTCAGTATTGCACATGGGTATGACAGTATTGCACATGTGTATGACAGTACTGCACATGGGTATGACAGTATTGCACATGGGTATGTCAGTATTGCACATGGGTATGACAGTATTGCACATGGGTATGACAGTATTGCACATGGAAAAGTCAGTATTGCACATGGGTATGACTGTATTGCACATGGGCATGACAGTACTGCACATGGGTATGTCAGTATTGCATATGGGAATGTCAGTATTGCACATGGGTATGACAGTATTGCACATGTGTGTGACAGTATTGCACATGGGTATGACAGTATTGCACAGGGGTAGGACAGTATTGCAGATGGGTATATCGGTATTGCACATGTGTATGTCAGTATTATACATGGGTATGACAGTATTGCACATGCTTATAGCAATATTGCACATGGTATGACAGTACTTCACAGGGGTATGTCAGTACTGCACATGGGTATGACAGTATTGCACAGGGGTATGACAGTGTTGCACATAGATATGTCAGTATTGCAATTGAGTATGACAGTATTGCACATGTATTGCACAGGGGTGTGTCAGTATTGCAATTGGGTATGTCAGTATTGCACATGGATATGACAGTATTGCACATGGGGATGTCAGTATTGCACATGGGTTGACAGTATTGCACATGAGTATGACAGTATTGCACAGGGATACGTCAGTATTGCACATGGGTATGACAGTATTGCACATGGGTATGACAGTATTGCACAGGGGTAGGACAGTATTGCACATGGGTATATCGTTATTGCACATGTGTATGTCAGTATTATACATGGGTATGACCGTATTGCACATGGGTATAGCAGTATTGCACATGGCATGACAGTACTTCACAGGGGTATGTCAGTACTGCACATGGGTATGACAGTATTGCACATGGGTACGACAGTATTGCACATGGTGATGACAGTATTGCACATGTGTATGTCAGTATTGCACATGTGTTTGTCAGTATTGCACATGGGTATGACAGTATTACATAAGGGTATTTCAGTATTGCACATGGGTATGTCAGTATTGCACATGGGTATGTCAGTATTGCATATGCGTATGACTCTATTGCACATGGGCATGACAGTATTGCACATGGGTTTGTCAGTATTGCATATGCGTATGACTGTATTGCACATGGGCATGACAGTATTGCACATGGGTTTGTCAGTATTGCACATGGATATGACAGTATTACATAAGGGCATTTCAGTATTGCACATGGGTATGTCAGTATTACACATGGATATGACAGTATTGCACATGGGTTTGTCAGTATTGCACATGGGTATGACTGTATTGCACATGGGTATGAAAGTATTGCACATGGGCATGACAGTATTGCACATGGGTATGACAGTATTGCACATGGGTATGTCAGTATTGCACATGGGTATGACAGTATTGCACATGGGTATGACAGTATTGCATACAGATATGTCAGTATTGCACATGTGTATGTCACTATTGCACACGTATTGCACAGGGGTATGTCTGTCTTGCACAGGGGTATGACAGTATTGCACATGGGTATGACAATTTTCTCACATGGGTATGACAGTATTGCACATGGGTATGTCAGTATTGCAGATGGGTATGTCAGTATTGCACATGGGTATGAAAGTATTGCAAATGGGTATGACAGTATTGCACATGGTATGAAAGTATTGCACATGGTATGACAGTATTGCACACAGGTATGACAGTATTGAACATTGGTATGACAGTATTGCACATGGGTATGACAGGATTGCACATGGGTATGACAGTATTGCACATGGGTATGTCAGTATTGCACATGGGTATGAAAGTATTGCACATGGGTATGACAGTATTGCACAGGGATATGTCAGTATTGCACATGGGTATGACAGTATTGCACAGGGTATGGCAGTATTGCACAGGGATACGTCAGTATTGCACATGGGTATGACAGTATTGCACATGGGTATGTCAGTATTGCACATGGGTATGACAGTATTGCACATGGGTATGACAGTATTGTACATGGGTATGACAGTATTGCACAGGGATACGTCAGTCTTGCACATGGGTATGACAGTATTGCACATGGGTATGACAGTTTGCACATGGGTATGACAGTATTGCATATGGGTGTGTCAGTATTGCACATGGGTATGACTGTATTGCACATGGGCATGACAGTATTGCACATGGGTATGTCAGTATTGCACATGGGTATGACAGTATTGCACAAGGGTATGACAGTATTGCACATGTGTATGACAGTATTGCACATGGGTATGTCAGTATTTCACATGGGTATGACAGTATTGCACATGGGTTTGTCAGTATTGCACATGGGTATGACTGTATTGCACATGGGTATGAAAGTATTGCACATGGGTATGAAAGTATTATACACAGGTATGACAGTATTGCACATGGGTATGAAAGTATTGCACACAGGTATGACAGTATTGCACATGGGTATGACAGTATTGCACATGGTATGTCAGTATTGCACATGGTATGACAGTATTGCATAAGGGTTTGTCAGTATTGCACATAGATATGTCAGTATTGCACATGTGTATGTCACTATTGCACATGTATTGCACAGGGGTTTGTCAGTCTTGCACATGGGTATGACAGTATTGCACATGGGTATGACAGTTTTGCACATGGGTATGACAGTATTGCACATGGGTATGTCAGTATTGCACATGGGTATGAAAGTATTGCAAATGGGTATGACAGTATTGCACATGGTATGAAAGTATTGCACATGGTATGACAGTATTGCACACAGGTATGACAGTATTGAACATTGGTATGACAGTATTGCACATGGGTATGACAGGATTGCACATGGGTATGACAGTATTGCACATGGGTATGTCAGTATTGCACATGGGTATGAAAGTATTGCACATGGGTATGACAGTATTGCACAGGGATATGTCAGTATTGCACATGGGTATGACAGTATTGCACAGGGTATGGCAGTATTGCACAGGGATACGTCAGTATTGCACATGGGTATGACAGTATTGCACATGGGTATGTCAGTATTGCACATGGGTATGACAGTATTGTACATGGGTATGACAGTATTGCACAGGGATACGTCAGTCTTGCACATGGGTATGACAGTATTGCACATGGGTATGACAGTTTTGCACATGGGTATGACAGTATTGCATATGGGTGTGTCAGTATTTCACATGGGTATGACTGTATTGCACATGGGCATGACAGTATTGCACATGGGTATGTCAGTATTGCACATGGGTATGACAGTATTGCACAAGGGTATGACAGTATTGCACATGTGTATGACAGTATTGCACATGGGTATGTCAGTATTTCACATGGGTATGACAGTATTGCACATGGGTTTGTCAGTATTGCACATGGGTATGACTGTATTGCACATGGGTATGAAAGTATTGCACATGGGTATGAAAGTATTATACACAGGTATGACAGTATTGCACATGGGTATGAAAGTATTGCACACAGGTATGACAGTATTGCACATGGGTATGACAGTATTGCACATGGTATGAAAGTATTATACACAGGTATGACAGTATTGCACATGGGTATGAAAGTATTGCACACAGGTATGACAGTATTGCACATGGGTATGACAGTATTGCACATGGTATGTCAGTATTGCACATGGTATTACAGTATTTCATAAGGGTATGTCAGTATTGCACATAGATATGTCAGTATTGCACATGTGTATGTCACTATTGCACATGTATTGCACAGGGGTTTGTCAGTCTTGCACATGGGTATGACAGTATTGCACATGGGTATGACAGTTTTGCACATGGGTATGACAGTATTGCACATGGGTATGTCAGTATTGCACATGGGTATCACAGTATTGCACATGGATATGTCAGTATTGCACATGGGTATGACAGTATTGCACATGGGTATGACAGTATTGCACAGGGGTGGGACAGTATTGCACATGGGTATATCGTTATTGCACATGTGTATGTCAGTATTATAAATTGGTATGACCCTATTGTACATGGGTATAGGAGTATTGCACATGGCATGACAGTACTTCACAGGGGTATGTCAGTACTGCACATGGGTATGACAGTATTGCAAATGTGTACGACAGTATTGCACATGGTGATGACAGTATTGCACATGGGTATGACAGTATTGCACATGGGTATGTCAGTATTGCACATGGGTATATCAGTATTCCACATGGGTATGACTGTATTGCACATGGGTATGAAAGTATTGCACATGGGCATGACAGTATTGCACATGGGTATGACAGTATTGCACATGGGTATGTCAGTATTGCACATGGGTATGACAGTATTGCACATGGGTATGACAGTATTGCATACAGATATGTATGTATTGCACATGTGTATGTCACTATTGCACACGTATTGCACAGGGGTATGTCTGTCTTGCACAGGGGTATGACAGTATTGCACATGGGTATGACAATTTTCTCACATGGGTATGACAGTATTGCACATGGGTATGTCAGTATTGCAGATGGGTATGTCAGTATTGCACATGGGTATGAAAGTATTGCAAATGGGTATGACAGTATTGCACATGGTATGAAAGTATTGCACATGGTATGACAGTATTGCACACAGGTATGACAGTATTGAACATTGGTATGACAGTATTGCACATGGGTATGACAGGATTGCACATGGGTATGACAGTATTGCACATGGGTATGTCAGTATTGCACATGGGTATGAAAGTATTGCACATGGGTATGACAGTATTGCACAGGGATATGTCAGTATTGCACATGGGTATGACAGTATTGCACAGGGTATGGCAGTATTGCACAGGGATACGTCAGTATTGCACATGGGTATGACAGTATTGCACATGGGTATGTCAGTATTGCACATGGGTATGACAGTATTGCACATGGGTATGACAGTATTGTACATGGGTATGACAGTATTGCACAGGGATACGTCAGTCTTGCACATGGGTATGACAGTATTGCACATGGGTATGACAGTTTGCACATGGGTATGACAGTATTGCATATGGGTGTGTCAGTATTGCACATGGGTATGACTGTATTGCACATGGGCATGACAGTATTGCACATGGGTATGTCAGTATTGCACATGGGTATGACAGTATTGCACAAGGGTATGACAGTATTGCACATGTGTATGACAGTATTGCACATGGGTATGTCAGTATTTCACATGGGTATGACAGTATTGCACATGGGTTTGTCAGTATTGCACATGGGTATGACTGTATTGCACATGGGTATGAAAGTATTGCACATGGGTATGAAAGTATTATACACAGGTATGACAGTATTGCACATGGGTATGAAAGTATTGCACACAGGTATGACAGTATTGCACATGGGTATGACAGTATTGCACATGGTATGTCAGTATTGCACATGGTATGACAGTATTGCATAAGGGTTTGTCAGTATTGCACATAGATATGTCAGTATTGCACATGTGTATGTCACTATTGCACATGTATTGCACAGGGGTTTGTCAGTCTTGCACATGGGTATGACAGTATTGCACATGGGTATGACAGTTTTGCACATGGGTATGACAGTATTGCACATGGGTATGTCAGTATTGCACATGGGTATGAAAGTATTGCAAATGGGTATGACAGTATTGCACATGGTATGAAAGTATTGCACATGGTATGACAGTATTGCACACAGGTATGACAGTATTGAACATTGGTATGACAGTATTGCACATGGGTATGACAGGATTGCACATGGGTATGACAGTATTGCACATGGGTATGTCAGTATTGCACATGGGTATGAAAGTATTGCACATGGGTATGACAGTATTGCACAGGGATATGTCAGTATTGCACATGGGTATGACAGTATTGCACAGGGTATGGCAGTATTGCACAGGGATACGTCAGTATTGCACATGGGTATGACAGTATTGCACATGGGTATGTCAGTATTGCACATGGGTATGACAGTATTGTACATGGGTATGACAGTATTGCACAGGGATACGTCAGTCTTGCACATGGGTATGACAGTATTGCACATGGGTATGACAGTTTTGCACATGGGTATGACAGTATTGCATATGGGTGTGTCAGTATTTCACATGGGTATGACTGTATTGCACATGGGCATGACAGTATTGCACATGGGTATGTCAGTATTGCACATGGGTATGACAGTATTGCACAAGGGTATGACAGTATTGCACATGTGTATGACAGTATTGCACATGGGTATGTCAGTATTTCACATGGGTATGACAGTATTGCACATGGGTTTGTCAGTATTGCACATGGGTATGACTGTATTGCACATGGGTATGAAAGTATTGCACATGGGTATGAAAGTATTATACACAGGTATGACAGTATTGCACATGGGTATGAAAGTATTGCACACAGGTATGACAGTATTGCACATGGGTATGACAGTATTGCACATGGTATGAAAGTATTATACACAGGTATGACAGTATTGCACATGGGTATGAAAGTATTGCACACAGGTATGACAGTATTGCACATGGGTATGACAGTATTGCACATGGTATGTCAGTATTGCACATGGTATTACAGTATTTCATAAGGGTATGTCAGTATTGCACATAGATATGTCAGTATTGCACATGTGTATGTCACTATTGCACATGTATTGCACAGGGGTTTGTCAGTCTTGCACATGGGTATGACAGTATTGCACATGGGTATGACAGTTTTGCACATGGGTATGACAGTATTGCACATGGGTATGTCAGTATTGCACATGGGTATCACAGTATTGCACATGGATATGTCAGTATTGCACATGGGTATGACAGTATTGCACATGGGTATGACAGTATTGCACAGGGGTGGGACAGTATTGCACATGGGTATATCGTTATTGCACATGTGTATGTCAGTATTATAAATTGGTATGACCCTATTGTACATGGGTATAGGAGTATTGCACATGGCATGACAGTACTTCACAGGGGTATGTCAGTACTGCACATGGGTATGACAGTATTGCAAATGTGTACGACAGTATTGCACATGGTGATGACAGTATTGCACATGGGTATGACAGTATTGCACATGGGTATGTCAGTATTGCACATGGGTATATCAGTATTCCACATGGGTATGACAGTATTGCACATGTGGATGACAGTTTTGCACATGGATATGACAGTATTGCACATGGAAAAGTCAGTATTGCACATGGGTATGACTGTATTGCACATGGGAATGTCAGTATTGCACATGGGTATGACAGTATTGCACATGTGTGTGACAGTATTGCACAGGGGTAGGACAGTATTGCAGATGGGTATATCGGTATTGCACATGTGTATGTCAGTATTATACATGGGTATGACAGTATTGCACATGCTTATAGCAATATTGCACATGGTATGACAGTACTTCACAGGGGTATGTCAGTACTGCACATGGGTATGACAGTATTGCACAGGGGTATGACAGTTTTGCACATAGATATGTCAGTATTGCAATTGAGTATGTCAGTATTGCACATGTATTGCACAGGGGTGTGTCAGTATTGCAATTGGGTATGTCAGTATTGCACATGGGTATGTCAGTATTGCACATGGGTATGACAGTATTGCACATGGGTATGTCAGTATTGCACATGGGTAAGACAGTATTGCACATGGGTATGACAGTATTGCATATAGATATGTCAGTATTGCACACGTGTATGTCACTATTGCACACGTATTGCACACGGGTATGTCAGTCTTGCACAGGGGTATGACAGTATTGCACATGGGTATGACAGTTTTGCACATGGGTATGACAGTATTGCACATGGGTATGTCAGTATTGCAGATGGGTATGTCAGTATTGCACATGGGTTTGACAGTATTGCACATGGGTATGACAGTATTGCAAAGGGGCATGTCAGTATTGCACATGGGTTTGATAGTATTGCACATGGGTATTTCAGTATTGCACATGGGTATGTCAGTATTGCACATGGATATGACAGTATTGCACATGGGTTTGTCAGTATTGCACATGGGTATGACTGTATTGCACATGGGTATGAAAGTATTGCACATGGGCATGACAGTATTGCACATGGGTATGACAGTATTGCACATGGGTATGTCAGTATTGCACATGGGTATGACAGTATTGCACATGGGTATGACAGTATTGCATACAGATATGTCAGTATTGCACATGTGTATGTCACTATTGCACACGTATTGCACAGGGGTATGTCTGTCTTGCACAGGGGTATGACAGTATTGCACATGGGTATGACAGTTTTGCACATGGGTATGACAGTATTGCACATGGGTATGAAAGTATTGCACATGGTATGACAGTATTGCACACAGGTATGACAGTATTGAACATTGGTATGACAGTATTGCACATGGGTATGACAGGATTGCACATGGGTATGAAAGTATTGCAAATGGGTATGAAAGTATTGCACATGGTATGAAAGTATTGCACATGGTATGAAAGTATTGCACATGGGCATGACAGTATTGCACATGGGTTTGTCAGTATTGCACATGGATATGACAGTATTACATAAGGGCATTTCAGTATTGCACATGGGTATGACAGTATTGCACATGTGTATGTCAGTATTGCACATGTGTACGTCAGTATTGCACATGGGTATGACAGTATTACATAAGGGTATTTCAGTATTGCAAATGGGTATGTCAGTTTTGCACATGGGTATGTCAGTATTGCACATGGATATGACAGTATTGCACAGGGGTATGTCAGTATTGCACATGGGTATGTCAGTATTGCACATGGGTATGACAGTATTGCACATGGGTATGTCAGTATTGCACATGGGTAAGACAGTATTGCACATGGGTATGACAGTATTGCATATAGATATGTCAGTATTGCACACGTGTATGTCACTATTGCACACGTATTGCACACGGGTATGTCAGTCTTGCACAGGGGTATGACAGTATTGCACATGGGTATGACAGTTTTGCACATGGGTATGACAGTATTGCACATGGGTATGTCAGTATTGCAGATGGGTATGTCAGTATTGCACATGGGTTTGACAGTATTGCACATGGGTATGACAGTATTGCAAAGGGGCATGTCAGTATTGCACATGGGTTTGATAGTATTGCACATGGGTATTTCAGTATTGCACATGGGTATGTCAGTATTGCACATGGATATGACAGTATTGCACATGGGTTTGTCAGTATTGCACATGGGTATGACTGTATTGCACATGGGTATGAAAGTATTGCACATGGGCATGACAGTATTGCACATGGGTATGACAGTATTGCACATGGGTATGTCAGTATTGCACATGGGTATGACAGTATTGCACATGGGTATGACAGTATTGCATACAGATATGTCAGTATTGCACATGTGTATGTCACTATTGCACACGTATTGCACAGGGGTATGTCTGTCTTGCACAGGGGTATGACAGTATTGCACATGGGTATGACAGTTTTGCACATGGGTATGACAGTATTGCACATGGGTATGTCAGTATTGCAGATGGGTATGTCAGTATTGCACATGGGTATGAAAGTATTGCAAATGGGTATGACAGTATTGCACATGGTATGAAAGTATTGCACATGGTATGACAGTATTGCACACAGGTATGACAGTATTGAACATTGGTATGACAGTATTGCACATGGGTATGACAGGATTGCACATGGGTATGACAGTATTGCACATGGGTATGTCAGTATTGCACATGGGTATGAAAGTATTGCACATGGGTATGACAGTATTGCACAGGGATATGTCAGTATTGCACATGGGTATGACAGTATTGCACAGGGTATGGCAGTATTGCACAGGGATACGTCAGTATTGCACATGGGTATGACAGTATTGCACATGGGTATGTCAGTATTGCACATGGGTATGACAGTATTGTACATGGGTATGACAGTATTGCACAGGGATACGTCAGTCTTGCACATGGGTATGACAGTATTGCACATGGGTATGACAGTTTTGCACATGGGTATGACAGTATTGCATATGGGTGTGTCAGTATTTCACATGGGTATGACTGTATTGCACATGGGCATGACAGTATTGCACATGGGTATGTCAGTATTGCACATGGGTATGACAGTATTGCACAAGGGTATGACAGTATTGCACATGTGTATGACAGTATTGCACATGGGTATGTCAGTATTTCACATGGGTATGACAGTATTGCACATGGGTTTGTCAGTATTGCACATGGGTATGACTGTATTGCACATGGGTATGAAAGTATTGCACATGGGTATGAAAGTATTATACACAGGTATGACAGTATTGCACATGGGTATGAAAGTATTGCACACAGGTATGACAGTATTGCACATGGGTATGACAGTATTGCACATGGTATGAAAGTATTATACACAGGTATGACAGTATTGCACATGGGTATGAAAGTATTGCACACAGGTATGACAGTATTGCACATGGGTATGACAGTATTGCACATGGTATGTCAGTATTGCACATGGTATTACAGTATTTCATAAGGGTATGTCAGTATTGCACATAGATATGTCAGTATTGCACATGTGTATGTCACTATTGCACATGTATTGCACAGGGGTTTGTCAGTCTTGCACATGGGTATGACAGTATTGCACATGGGTATGACAGTTTTGCACATGGGTATGACAGTATTGCACATGGGTATGTCAGTATTGCACATGGGTATCACAGTATTGCACATGGATATGTCAGTATTGCACATGGGTATGACAGTATTGCACATGGGTATGACAGTATTGCACAGGGGTAGGACAGTATTGCACATGGGTATATCGTTATTGCACATGTGTATGTCAGTATTATAAATTGGTATGACCCTATTGTACATGGGTATAGGAGTATTGCACATGGCATGACAGTACTTCACAGGGGTATGTCAGTACTGCACATGGGTATGACAGTATTGCAAATGTGTACGACAGTATTGCACATGGTGATGACAGTATTGCACATGGGTATGACAGTATTGCACATGGGTATGTCAGTATTGCACATGGGTATATCAGTATTCCACATGGGTATGACAGTATTGCACATGTGGATGACAGTTTTGCACATGGATATGACAGTATTGCACATGGAAAAGTCAGTATTGCACATGGGTATGACTGTATTGCACATGGGAATGTCAGTATTGCACATGGGTATGACAGTATTGCACATGTGTGTGACAGTATTGCACAGGGGTAGGACAGTATTGCAGATGGGTATATCGGTATTGCACATGTGTATGTCAGTATTATACATGGGTATGACAGTATTGCACATGCTTATAGCAATATTGCACATGGTATGACAGTACTTCACAGGGGTATGTCAGTACTGCACATGGGTATGACAGTATTGCACAGGGGTATGACAGTTTTGCACATAGATATGTCAGTATTGCAATTGAGTATGTCAGTATTGCACATGTATTGCACAGGGGTGTGTCAGTATTGCAATTGGGTATGTCAGTATTGCACATGGGTATGACAGTATTGCACATGGGTATGTCAGTATTGCACATGGGTTGACAGTATTGCACATGGGTATGACAGTATTGCACAGGGATACGTCAGTATTGCACATGGGTATGACAGTATTGCACATGGGTATGACAGTATTGCACAGGGGTTGGACAGTATTGCACATGGGTATATCGTTATTGCACATGTGTATGTCAGTATTATACATGGGTATGACCGTATGGCACATGGGTATAGCAGTATTGCACATGGCATGACAGTACTTCACAGGGGTATGTCAGTACTGCACATGGGTATGACAGTATTGCACATGTGTATGTCAGTATTGCACATGTGTACGTCAGTATTGCACATGGGTATGACAGTATTACATAAGGGTATTTCAGTATTGCAAATGGGTATGTCAGTTTTGCACATGGGTATGTCAGTATTGCACATGTGTATGTCAGTATTGCACATGTGTACGTCAGTATTGCACATGGGTATGACAGTATTACATAAGGGTATTTCAGTATTGCAAATGGGTATGTCAGTTTTGCACATGGGTATGTCAGTATTGCACATGGATATGACAGTATTGCACAGGGATATGTCAGTATTGCACATGGGTATGTCAGTATTGCACATGGGTATGACAGTATTGCACATGGGTATGTCAGTATTGCACATGGGTAAGACAGTATTGCACATGGGTATGACAGTATTGCATATAGATATGTCAGTATTGCACACGTGTATGTCACTATTGCACACGTATTGCACACGGGTATGTCAGTCTTGCACAGGGGTATGACAGTATTGCACATGGGTATGACAGTTTTGCACATGGGTATGACAGTATTGCACATGGGTATGTCAGTATTGCAGATGGGTATGTCAGTATTGCACATGGGTTTGACAGTATTGCACATGGGTATGACAGTATTGCAAAGGGGCATGTCAGTATTGCACATGGGTTTGATAGTATTGCACATGGGTTTGTCAGTATTGCACATGGGTATGACTGTATTGCACATGGGTATGAAAGTATTGCACATGGGCATGACAGTATTGCACATGGGTATGACAGTATTGCACATGGGTATGTCAGTATTGCACATGGGTATGACAGTATTGCACATGGGTATGACAGTATTGCATACAGATATGTCAGTATTGCACATGTGTATGTCACTATTGCACACGTATTGCACAGGGGTATGTCTGTCTTGCACAGGGGTATGACAGTATTGCACATGGGTATGACAGTTTTGCACATGGGTATGACAGTATTGCACATGGGTATGAAAGTATTGCACATGGTATGACAGTATTGCACACAGGTATGACAGTATTGAACATTGGTATGACAGTATTGCACATGGGTATGACAGGATTGCACATGGGTATGACAGTATTGCACATGGGTATGTCAGTATTGCACATGGGTATGAAAGTATTGCACATGGGTATGACAGTATTGCACAGGGATATGTCAGTATTGCACATGGGTATGACAGTATTGCACATGGGTATGACAGTATTGTACATGGGTATGACAGTATTGCACAGGGATACGTCAGTCTTGCACATGGGTATGACAGTATTGCACATGGGTATGACAGTTTTGCACATGGGTATGACAGTATTGCATATGGGTGTGTCAGTATTTCACATGGGTATGACTGTATTGCACATGGGCATGACAGTATTGCACATGGGTATGTCAGTATTGCACATGGGTATGACAGTATTGCACAAGGGTATGACAGTATTGCACATGTGTATGACAGTATTGCACATGGGTATGTCAGTATTTCACATGGGTATGACAGTATTGCACATGGGTTTGTCAGTATTGCACATGGGTATGACTGTATTGCACATGGGTATGAAAGTATTGCACATGGGTATGAAAGTATTATACACAGGTATGACAGTATTGCACATGGGTATGAAAGTATTGCACACAGGTATGACAGTATTGCACATGGGTATGACAGTATTGCACATGGTATGAAAGTATTATACACAGGTATGACAGTATTGCACATGGGTATGAAAGTATTGCACACAGGTATGACAGTATTGCACATGGGTATGACAGTATTGCACATGGTATGTCAGTATTGCACATGGTATGACAGTATTGCATAAGGGTATGTCAGTATTGCACATAGATATGTCAGTATTGCACATGTGTATGTCACTATTGCACATGTATTGCACAGGGGTTTGTCAGTCTTGCACATGGGTATGACAGTATTGCACATGGGTATGTCAGTATTGCACATGGGTATGAAAGTATTGCACATGGGTATGACAGTATTGCACAGGGATATGTCAGTATTGCACATGGGTATGACAGTATTGCACAGGGTATGGCAGTATTGCACAGGGATACGTCAGTATTGCACATGGGTATGACAGTATTGCACAGGGATATGTCAGTATTGCACATGGGTATGACAGTATTGCACATGGGTATGACAGTATTGTACATGGGTATGACAGTATTGCACAGGGATACGTCAGTCTTGCACATGGGTATGACAGTATTGCACATGGGTATGACAGTTTTGCACATGGGTATGACAGTATTGCATATGGGTGTGTCAGTATTTCACATGGGTATGACTGTATTGCACATGGGCATGACAGTATTGCACATGGGTATGTCAGTATTGCACATGGGTATGACAGTATTGCACAAGGGTATGACAGTATTGCACATGTGTATGACAGTATTGCACATGGGTATGTCAGTATTTCACATGGGTATGACAGTATTGCACATGGGTTTGTCAGTATTGCACATGGGTATGACTGTATTGCACATGGGTATGAAAGTATTATACACAGGTATGACAGTATTGCACATGGGTATGAAAGTATTGCACACAGGTATGACAGTATTGCACATGGGTATGACAGTATTGCACATGGTATGAAAGTATTATACACAGGTATGACAGTATTGCACATGGGTATGAAAGTATTGCACACAGGTATGACAGTATTGCACATGGGTATGACAGTATTGCACATGGTATGTCAGTATTGCACATGGTATGACAGTATTGCATAAGGGTATGTCAGTATTGCACATAGATATGTCAGTATTGCACATGTGTATGTCACTATTGCACATGTATTGCACAGGGGTTTGTCAGTCTTGCACATGGGTATGACAGTATTGCACATGGGTATGACAGTTTTGCACATGGGTATGACAGTATTGCACATGGGTATGTCAGTATTGCACATGGGTATCACAGTATTGCACATGGATATGTCAGTATTGCACATGGGTATGACAGTATTGCACATGGGTATGACAGTATTGCACAGGGGTAGGACAGTATTGCACATGGGTATATCGTTATTGCACATGTGTATGTCAGTATTATAAATTGGTATGACCCTATTGTACATGGGTATAGGAGTATTGCACATGGCATGACAGTACTTCACAGGGGTATGTCAGTACTGCACATGGGTATGACAGTATTGCAAATGTGTACGACAGTATTGCACATGGTGATTACAATATTGCACATGGGTATGACATTATTGCACATGGGTATGTCAGTATTGCACATGGGTATATCAGTATTCCACATGGGTATGACAGTATTGCACATGTGGATGACAGTTTTGCACATGGATATGACAGTATTGCACATGGAAAAGTCAGTATTGCACATGGGTATGACTGTATTGCACATGGGAATGTCAGTATTGCACATGGGTATGACAGTATTGCACATGTGTGTGACAGTATTGCACAGGGGTAGGACAGTATTGCAGATGGGTATATCGGTATTGCACATGTGTATGTCAGTATTATACATGGGTATGACAGTATTGCACATGCTTATAGCAATATTGCACATGGTATGACAGTACTTCACAGGGGTATGTCAGTACTGCACATGGGTATGACAGTATTGCACAGGGGTATGACAGTGTTGCACATAGATATGTCAGTATTGCAATTGAGTATGTCAGTATTGCACATGTATTGCACAGGGGTGTGTCAGTATTGCAATTGGGTATGTCAGTATTGCACATGGGTATGACAGTATTGCACATGGGTATGTCAGTATTGCACATGGGTTGACAGTATTGCACATGGGTATGACAGTATTGCACAGGGATACGTCAGTATTGCACATGGGTATGACAGTATTGCACATGGGTATGACAGTATTGCACAGGGGTAGGACAGTATTGCACATGGGTATATCGTTATTGCACATGTGTATGTCAGTATTATACATGGGTATGACCGTATGGCACATGGGTATAGCAGTATTGCACATGGCATGACAGTACTTCACAGGGGTATGTCAGTACTGCACATGGGTATGACAGTATTGCACATGGGTACGACAGTATTGCACATGGTGATGAAAGTATTGCACATGTGTATGTCAGTATTGCACATGTTTTTGTCAGTATTGCACATGGGTATGACAGTATTACATAAGGGTATTTCAGTATTGCACATGGGTATGTCAGTATTGCACATGGGTATGAAAGTATTGCAAATGGGTATGAAAGTATTGCACATGGTATGAAAGTATTGCACATGGTATGACAGTATTGCAGACAGGTATGACAGTATTGAACATTGGTATAACAGTATTGCACATGGGTATGACAGTATTGCACATGGGTATGACAGTATTGCACAGGGATATGTCAGTATTGCACATGGGTATGACAGTATTGCACATGGGTATGGCAGTATTGCACAGGGATACGTCAGTATTGCACATGGGTATGACAGTATTGCACATGGGTATGTCAGTATTGCACATGGGTATGACAGTATTGCACATGGGTATGACAGTATTGTGCATGGGTATGACAGTATTGCACAGGGATACGTCAGTATTGCACATGGGTATGACAGTATTGCACATGGGTATGACAATATTGCACAGGGGTAGGACAGTATTGCACATGGGTATATCGTTATTGCACATGTGTATGTCAGTATTATACATGGGTATGACCGTATTGCACATGGGTATAGCAGTATTGCACATGGCATGACAGTACTTCACAGGGGTATGTCAGTATTGCACATGGGTATGACAGTATTGCACATGGGTATGTCAGTATTGCACATGGGTTGACAGTATTGCACATGAGTATGACAGTATTGCACAGGGATACGTCAGTATTGCACATGGGTATGACAGTATTGCACATGGGTATGACAGTATTGCACAGGGGTAGGACAGTATTGCACATGGGTATATCGTTATTGCACATGTGTATGTCAGTATTATACATGGGTATGACCGTATTGCACATGGGTATAGCAGTATTGCACATGGCATGACAGTACTTCACAGGGGTATGTCAGTACTGCACATGGGTATGACAGTATTGCACATGGGTACGACAGTATTGCACATGGTGATGACAGTATTGCACATGTGTATGTCAGTATTGCACATGTGTTTGTCAGTATTGCACATGGGTATGTCAGTATTGCACATGGGTATGTCAGTATTGCATATGCGTATGACTGTATTGCACATGGGCATGACAGTATTGCACATGGGTTTGTCAGTATTGCATATGCGTATGACTGTATTGCACATGGGCATGACAGTATTGCACATGGGTTTGTCAGTATTGCACATGGATATGACAGTATTACATAAGGGTATTTCAGTATTGCACATGGGAATGTCAGTATTGCACATGGGTATGAAAGTATTGCAAATGGGTATGAAAGTATTGCACATGGTATGAAAGTATTGCACATGGTATGAAAGTATTGCACATGGGCATGACAGTATTGCACATGGGTTTGTCAGTATTGCACATGGATATGACAGTATTACATAAGGGCATTTCAGTATTGCACATGGGTATGACAGTATTGCACATGTGTATGTCAGTATTGCACATGTGTACGTCAGTATTGCACATGGGTATGACAGTATTACATAAGGGTATTTCAGTATTGCAAATGGGTATGTCAGTTTTGCACATGGGTATGTCAGTATTGCACATGGATATGACAGTATTGCACAGGGGTATGTCAGTATTGCACATGGGTATGTCAGTATTGCACATGGGTATGACAGTATTGCACATGGGTATGTCAGTATTGCACATGGGTAAGACAGTATTGCACATGGGTATGACAGTATTGCATATAGATATGTCAGTATTGCACACGTGTATGTCACTATTGCACACGTATTGCACACGGGTATGTCAGTCTTGCACAGGGGTATGACAGTATTGCACATGGGTATGACAGTTTTGCACATGGGTATGACAGTATTGCACATGGGTATGTCAGTATTGCAGATGGGTATGTCAGTATTGCACATGGGTTTGACAGTATTGCACATGGGTATGACAGTATTGCAAAGGGGCATGTCAGTATTGCACATGGGTTTGATAGTATTGCACATGGGTATTTCAGTATTGCACATGGGTATGTCAGTATTGCACATGGATATGACAGTATTGCACATGGGTTTGTCAGTATTGCACATGGGTATGACTGTATTGCACATGGGTATGAAAGTATTGCACATGGGCATGACAGTATTGCACATGGGTATGACAGTATTGCACATGGGTATGTCAGTATTGCACATGGGTATGACAGTATTGCACATGGGTATGACAGTATTGCATACAGATATGTCAGTATTGCACATGTGTATGTCACTATTGCACACGTATTGCACAGGGGTATGTCTGTCTTGCACAGGGGTATGACAGTATTGCACATGGGTATGACAGTTTTGCACATGGGTATGACAGTATTGCACATGGGTATGTCAGTATTGCAGATGGGTATGTCAGTATTGCACATGGGTATGAAAGTATTGCAAATGGGTATGACAGTATTGCACATGGTATGAAAGTATTGCACATGGTATGACAGTATTGCACACAGGTATGACAGTATTGAACATTGGTATGACAGTATTGGACATGGGTATGACAGGATTGCACATGGGTATGACAGTATTGCACATGGGTATGTCAGTATTGCACATGGGTATGAAAGTATTGCACATGGGTATGACAGTATTGCACAGGGATATGTCAGTATTGCACATGGGTATGACAGTATTGCACAGGAAATGGCAGTATTGCACAGGGATACGTCAGTATTGCACATGGGTATGACAGTATTGAACATGGGTATGTCAGTATTGCACATGGGTATGACAGTATTGCACATGGGTATGACAGTATTGTACATGGGTATGACAGTATTGCACAGGGATACGTCAGTCTTGCACATGGGTATGACAGTATTGCACATGGGTATGACAGTTTTGCACATGGGTATGACAGTATTGCATATGGGTGTGTCAGTATTTCACATGGGTATGACTGTATTGCACATGGGCATGACAGTATTGCACATGGGTATGTCAGTATTGCACATGGGTATGACAGTATTGCACAAGGGTATGACAGTATTGCACATGTGTATGACAGTATTGCACATGGGTATGTCAGTATTTCACATGGGTATGACAGTATTGCACATGGGTTTGTCAGTATTGCACATGGGTATGACTGTATTGCACATGGGTATGAAAGTATTGCACATGGGTATGAAAGTATTATACACAGGTATGACAGTATTGCACATGGGTATGAAAGTATTGCACACAGGTATGACAGTATTGCACATGGGTATGACAGTATTGCACATGGTATGAAAGTATTATACACAGGTATGACAGTATTGCACATGGGTATGAAAGTATTGCACACAGGTATGACAGTATTGCACATGGGTATGACAGTATTGCACATGGTATGTCAGTATTGCACATGGTATGACAGTATTTCATAAGGGTATGACAGTATTGCACATGGTATGTCAGTATTGCACATGGTATGACAGTATTTCATAAGGGTATGTCAGTATTGCACATAGATATGTCAGTATTGCACATGTGTATGTCACTATTGCACATGTATTGCACAGGGGTTTGTCAGTTTTGCACATGGGTATGACAGTATTGCACATGGGTATGACAGTTTTGCACATGGGTATGACAGTATTGCACATGGGTATGTCAGTATTGCACATGGGTATCACAGTATTGCACATGGATATGTCAGTATTGCACATGGGTATGACAGTATTGCACATGGGTATGACAGTATTGCACAGGGGTAGGACAGTATTGCACATGGGTATATCGTTATTGCACATGTGTATGTCAGTATTATAAATTGGTATGACCCTATTGTACATGGGTATAGGAGTATTGCACATGGCATGACAGTACTTCACAGGGGTATGTCAGTACTGCACATGGGTATGACAGTATTGCAAATGTGTACGACAGTATTGCACATGGTGATGACAGTATTGCACATGGGTATGACAGTATTGCACATGGGTATGTCAGTATTGCACATGGGTATATCAGTATTCCACATGGGTATGACAGTATTGCACATGTGGATGACAGTTTTGCACATGGATATGACAGTATTGCACATGGAAGTCAGTATTGCACATGGGTATGACTGTATTGCACATGGGAATGTCAGTATTGCACATGGGTATGACAGTATTGCACATGTGTGTGACAGTATTGCACAGGGGTAGGACAGTATTGCAGATGGGTATATCGGTATTGCACATGTGTATGTCAGTATTATACATGGGTATGACAGTATTGCACATGCTTATAGCAATATTGCACATGGTATGACAGTACTTCACAGGGGTATGTCAGTACTGCACATGGGTATGACAGTATTGCACAGGGGTATGACAGTGTTGCACATAGATATGTCAGTATTGCAATTGAGTATGTCAGTATTGCACATGTATTGCACAGGGGTGTGTCAGTATTGCAATTGGGTATGTCAGTATTGCACATGGGTATGACAGTATTGCACATGGGTATGTCAGTATTGCACATGGGTTGACAGTATTGCACATGGGTATGACAGTATTGCACAGGGATACGTCAGTATTGCACATGGGTATGACAGTATTGCACATGGGTATGACAGTATTGCACAGGGGTAGGACAGTATTGCACATGGGTATATCGTTATTGCACATGTGTATGTCAGTATTATACATGGGTATGACCGTATGGCACATGGGTATAGCAGTATTGCACATGGCATGACAGTACTTCACAGGGGTATGTCAGTACTGCACATGGGTATGACAGTATTGCACATGTGTATGTCAGTATTGCACATGTGTACGTCAGTATTGCACATGGGTATGACAGTATTACATAAGGGTATTTCAGTATTGCAAATGGGTATGTCAGTTTTGCACATGGGTATGTCAGTATTGCACATGTGTATGTCAGTATTGCACATGTGTACGTCAGTATTGCACATGGGTATGACAGTATTACATAAGGGTATTTCAGTATTGCAAATGGGTATGTCAGTTTTGCACATGGGTATGTCAGTATTGCACATGGATATGACAGTATTGCACAGGGGTATGTCAGTATTGCACATGGGTATGTCAGTATTGCACATGGGTATGACAGTATTGCACATGGGTATGTCAGTATTGCACATGGGTAAGACAGTATTGCACATGGGTATGACAGTATTGCATATAGATATGTCAGTATTGCACACGTGTATGTCACTATTGCACACGTATTGCACACGGGTATGTCAGTCTTGCACAGGGGTATGACAGTATTGCACATGGGTATGACAGTTTTGCACATGGGTATGACAGTATTGCACATGGGTATGTCAGTATTGCAGATGGGTATGTCAGTATTGCACATGGGTTTGACAGTATTGCACATGGGTATGACAGTATTGCAAAGGGGCATGTCAGTATTGCACATGGGTTTGATAGTATTGCACATGGGTATTTCAGTATTGCACATGGGTATGTCAGTATTGCACATGGATATGACAGTATTGCACATGGGTTTGTCAGTATTGCACATGGGTATGACTGTATTGCACATGGGTATGAAAGTATTGCACATGGGCATGACAGTATTGCACATGGGTATGACAGTATTGCACATGGGTATGTCAGTATTGCACATGGGTATGACAGTATTGCACATGGGTATGACAGTATTGCATACAGATATGTCAGTATTGCACATGTGTATGTCACTATTGCACACGTATTGCACAGGGGTATGTCTGTCTTGCACAGGGGTATGACAGTATTGCACATGGGTATGACAGTTTTGCACATGGGTATGACAGTATTGCACATGGGTATGTCAGTATTGCAGATGGGTATGTCAGTATTGCACATGGGTATGAAAGTATTGCAAATGGGTATGACAGTATTGCACATGGTATGAAAGTATTGCACATGGTATGACAGTATTGCACACAGGTATGACAGTATTGAACATTGGTATGACAGTATTGCACATGGGTATGACAGGATTGCACATGGGTATGACAGTATTGCACATGGGTATGTCAGTATTGCACATGGGTATGACAGTATTGCACAGGGGTATGACAGTGTTGCACATAGATATGTCAGTATTGCAATTGAGTATGTCAGTATTGCATATGTATTGCACAGGGGTGTGTCAGTATTGCAATTGGGTATGTCAGTATTGCACATGGGTATGACAGTATTGCACATGGGTATGTCAGTATTGCACATGGGTTGACAGTATTGCACATGGGTATGACAGTATTGCACAGGGATACGTCAGTATTGCACATGGGTATGACAGTATTGCACATGGGTATGACAGTATTGCACAGGGGTAGGACAGTATTGCACATGGGTATATCGTTATTGCACATGTGTATGTCAGTATTATACATGGGTATGACCGTATGGCACATGGGTATAGCAGTATTGCACATGGCATGACAGTACTTCACAGGGGTATGTCAGTACTGCACATGGGTATGACAGTATTGCACATGGGTACGACAGTATTGCACATGGTGATGAAAGTATTGCACATGTGTATGTCAGTATTGCACATGTTTTTGTCAGTATTGCACATGGGTATGACAGTATTACATAAGGGTATTTCAGTATTGCACATGGGTATGTCAGTATTGCACATGGGTATGAAAGTATTGCAAATGGGTATGAAAGTATTGCACATGGTATGAAAGTATTGCACATGGTATGACAGTATTGCAGACAGGTATGACAGTATTGAACATTGGTATAACAGTATTGCACATGGGTATGACAGTATTGCACATGGGTATGACAGTATTGCACAGGGATATGTCAGTATTGCACATGGGTATGACAGTATTGCACATGGGTATGGCAGTATTGCACAGGGATACGTCAGTATTGCACATGGGTATGACAGTATTGCACATGGGTATGTCAGTATTGCACATGGGTATGACAGTATTGCACATGGGTATGACAGTATTGTGCATGGGTATGACAGTATTGCACAGGGATACGTCAGTATTGCACATGGGTATGACAGTATTGCACATGGGTATGACAATATTGCACAGGGGTAGGACAGTATTGCACATGGGTATATTGTTATTGCACATGTGTATGTCAGTATTATACATGGGTATGACCGTATTGCACATGGGTATAGCAGTATTGCACATGGCATGACAGTACTTCACAGGGGTATGTCAGTATTGCACATGGGTATGACAGTATTGCACATGGGTATGTCAGTATTGCACATGGGTTGACAGTATTGCACATGAGTATGACAGTATTGCACAGGGATACGTCAGTATTGCACATAGGTATGACAGTATTGCACATGGGTATGACAGTATTGCACAGGGGTAGGACAGTATTGCACATGGGTATATCGTTATTGCACATGTGTATGTCAGTATTATACATGGGTATGACCGTATTGCACATGGGTATAGCAGTATTGCACATGGCATGACAGTACTTCACAGGGGTATGTCAGTACTGCACATGGGTATGACAGTATTGCACATGGGTACGACAGTATTGCACATGGTGATGACAGTATTGCACATGTGTATGTCAGTATTGCACATGTGTTTGTCAGTATTGCACATGGGTATGTCAGTATTGCACATGGGTATGTCAGTATTGCATATGCGTATGACTGTATTGCACATGGGCATGACAGTATTGCACATGGGTTTGTCAGTATTGCATATGCGTATGACTGTATTGCACATGGGCATGACAGTATTGCACATGGGTTTGTCAGTATTGCACATGGATATGACAGTATTACATAAGGGTATTTCAGTATTGCACATGGGTATGTCAGTATTGCACATGGGTATGAAAGTATTGCAAATGGGTATGAAAGTATTGCACATGGTATGAAAGTATTGCAC
Source organism: Eucyclogobius newberryi (assembly GCA_026437355.1). NCBI lineage: Eukaryota > Metazoa > Chordata > Actinopteri > Gobiiformes > Gobiidae > Eucyclogobius > Eucyclogobius newberryi. Next base: position 38,848,197 of record JAPEHP010000009.1, on the reverse strand, counting down.
ATGGTATGAAAGTATTGCACATGGGCATGACAGTATTGCACATGGGTTTGTCAGTATTGCACATGGATATGACAGTATTACATAAGGGCATTTCAGTATTGCACATGGGTATGACAGTATTGCACATGTGTATGTCAGTATTGCACATGTGTACGTCAGTATTGCACATGGGTATGACAGTATTACATAAGGGTATTTCAGTATTGCAAATGGGTATGTCAGTTTTGCACATGGGTATGTCAGTATTGCACATGGATATGACAGTATTGCACAGGGGTATGTCAGTATTGCACATGGGTATGTCAGTATTGCACATGGGTATGACAGTATTGCACATGGGTATGTCAGTATTGCACATGGGTAAGACAGTATTGCACATGGGTATGACAGTATTGCATATAGATATGTCAGTATTGCACACGTGTATGTCACTATTGCACACGTATTGCGAAGGGGTATGTCAGTCTTGCACAGGGGTATGACAGTATTGCACATGGGTATGACAGTTTTGCACATGGGTATGACAGTATTGCACATGGGTATGTCAGTATTGCAGATGGGTATGTCAGTATTGCACATGGGTTTGACAGTATTGCACATGGGTATGACAGTATTGCAAAGGGGCATGTCAGTATTGCACATGGGTTTGATAGTATTGCACATGGGTATTTCAGTATTGCACATGGGTATGTCAGTATTGCACATGGATATGACAGTATTGCACATGGGTTTGTCAGTATTGCACATGGGTATGACTGTATTGCACATGGGTATGAAAGTATTGCACATGGGCATGACAGTATTGCACATGGGTATGACAGTATTGCACATGGGTATGTCAGTATTGCACATGGGTATGACAGTATTGCACATGGGTATGACAGTATTGCATACAGATATGTCAGTATTGCACATGTGTATGTCACTATTGCACACGTATTGCACAGGGGTATGTCTGTCTTGCACAGGGGTATGACAGTATTGCACATGGGTATGACAGTTTTGCACATGGGTATGACAGTATTGCACATGGGTATGTCAGTATTGCAGATGGGTATGTCAGTATTGCACATGGGTATGAAAGTATTGCAAATGGGTATGACAGTATTGCACATGGTATGAAAGTATTGCACATGGTATGACAGTATTGCACACAGGTATGACAGTATTGAACATTGGTATGACAGTATTGCACATGGGTATGACAGTATTGCACATGGGTATGTCAGTATTGCACATGGGTATGAAAGTATTGCACATGGGTATGACAGTATTGCACAGGGATATGTCAGTATTGCACATGGGTATGACAGTATTGCACAGGGTATGGCAGTATTGCACAGGGATACGTCAGTATTGCACATGGGTATGACAGTATTGCACATGGGTATGTCAGTATTGCACATGGGTATGACAGTATTGCACATGGGTATGACAGTATTGTACATGGGTATGACAGTATTGCACAGGGATACGTCAGTCTTGCACATGGGTATGACAGTATTGCACATGGGTATGACAGTTTTGCACATGGGTATGACAGTATTGCATATGGGTGTGTCAGTATTTCACATGGGTATGACTGTATTGCACATGGGCATGACAGTATTGCACATGGGTATGTCAGTATTGCACATGGGTATGACAGTATTGCACAAGGGTATGACAGTATTGCACATGTGTATGACAGTATTGCACATGGGTATGTCAGTATTTCACATGGGTATGACAGTATTGCACATGGGTTTGTCAGTATTGCACATGGGTATGACTGTATTGCACATGGGTATGAAAGTATTGCACATGGGTATGAAAGTATTATACACAGGTATGACAGTATTGCACATGGGTATGAAAGTATTGCACACAGGTATGACAGTATTGCACATGGGTATGACAGTATTGCACATGGTATGAAAGTATTATACACAGGTATGACAGTATTGCACATGGGTATGAAAGTATTGCACACAGGTATGACAGTATTGCACATGGGTATGACAGTATTGCACATGGTATGTCAGTATTGCACATGGTATGACAGTATTTCATAAGGGTATGTCAGTATTGCACATAGATATGTCAGTATTGCACATGTGTATGTCACTATTGCACATGTATTGCACAGGGGTTTGTCAGTCTTGCACATGGGTATGACAGTATTGCACATGGGTATGACAGTTTTGCACATGGGTATGACAGTATTGCACATGGGTATGTCAGTATTGCACATGGGTATCACAGTATTGCACATGGATATGTCAGTATTGCACATGGGTATGACAGTATTGCACATGGGTATGACAGTATTGCACAGGGGTAGGACAGTATTGCACATGGGTATATCGTTATTGCACATGTGTATGTCAGTATTATAAATTGGTATGACCCTATTGTACATGGGTATAGGAGTATTGCACATGGCATGACAGTACTTCACAGGGGTATGTCAGTACTGCACATGGGTATGACAGTATTGCAAATGTGTACGACAGTATTGCACATGGTGATGACAGTATTGCACATGGGTATGACAGTATTGCACATGGGTATGTCAGTATTGCACATGGGTATATCAGTATTCCACATGGGTATGACAGTATTGCACATGTGGATGACAGTTTTGCACATGGATATGACAGTATTGCACATGGAAAAGTCAGTATTGCACATGGGTATGACTGTATTGCACATGGGAATGTCAGTATTGCACATGGGTATGACAGTATTGCACATGTGTGTGACAGTATTGCACAGGGGTAGGACAGTATTGCAGATGGGTATATCGGTATTGCACATGTGTATGTCAGTATTATACATGGGTATGACAGTATTGCACATGCTTATAGCAATATTGCACATGGTATGACAGTACTTCACAGGGGTATGTCAGTACTGCACATGGGTATGACAGTATTGCACAGGGGTATGACAGTGTTGCACATAGATATGTCAGTATTGCAATTGAGTATGTCAGTATTGCACATGTATTGCACAGGGGTGTGTCAGTATTGCAATTGGGTATGTCAGTATTGCACATGGGTATGACAGTATTGCACATGGGTATGTCAGTATTGCACATGGGTTGACAGTATTGCACATGGGTATGACAGTATTGCACAGGGATACGTCAGTATTGCACATGGGTATGACAGTATTGCACATGGGTATGACAGTATTGCACAGGGGTAGGACAGTATTGCACATGGGTATATCGTTATTGCACATGTGTATGTCAGTATTATACATGGGTATGACCGTATGGCACATGGGTATAGCAGTATTGCACATGGCATGACAGTACTTCACAGGGGTATGTCAGTACTGCACATGGGTATGACAGTATTGCACATGTGTATGTCAGTATTGCACATGTGTACGTCAGTATTGCACATGGGTATGACAGTATTACATAAGGGTATTTCAGTATTGCAAATGGGTATGTCAGTTTTGCACATGGGTATGTCAGTATTGCACATGTGTATGTCAGTATTGCACATGTGTACGTCAGTATTGCACATGGGTATGACAGTATTACATAAGGGTATTTCAGTATTGCAAATGGGTATGTCAGTTTTGCACATGGGTATGTCAGTATTGCACATGGATATGACAGTATTGCACAGGGGTATGTCAGTATTGCACATGGGTATGTCAGTATTGCACATGGGTATGACAGTATTGCACATGGGTATGTCAGTATTGCACATGGGTAAGACAGTATTGCACATGGGTATGACAGTATTGCATATAGATATGTCAGTATTGCACACGTGTATGTCACTATTGCACACGTATTGCACACGGGTATGTCAGTCTTGCACAGGGGTATGACAGTATTGCACATGGGTATGACAGTTTTGCACATGGGTATGACAGTATTGCACATGGGTATGTCAGTATTGCAGATGGGTATGTCAGTATTGCACATGGGTTTGACAGTATTGCACATGGGTATGACAGTATTGCAAAGGGGCATGTCAGTATTGCACATGGGTTTGATAGTATTGCACATGGGTATTTCAGTATTGCACATGGGTATGTCAGTATTGCACATGGATATGACAGTATTGCACATGGGTTTGTCAGTATTGCACATGGGTATGACTGTATTGCACATGGGTATGAAAGTATTGCACATGGGCATGACAGTATTGCACATGGGTATGACAGTATTGCACATGGGTATGTCAGTATTGCACATGGGTATGACAGTATTGCACATGGGTATGACAGTATTGCATACAGATATGTCAGTATTGCACATGTGTATGTCACTATTGCACACGTATTGCACAGGGGTATGTCTGTCTTGCACAGGGGTATGACAGTATTGCACATGGGTATGACAGTTTTGCACATGGGTATGACAGTATTGCACATGGGTATGTCAGTATTGCAGATGGGTATGTCAGTATTGCACATGGGTATGAAAGTATTGCAAATGGGTATGACAGTATTGCACATGGTATGAAAGTATTGCACATGGTATGACAGTATTGCACACAGGTATGACAGTATTGAACATTGGTATGACAGTATTGCACATGGGTATGACAGGATTGCACATGGGTATGACAGTATTGCACATGGGTATGTCAGTATTGCACATGGGTATGAAAGTATTGCACATGGGTATGACAGTATTGCACAGGGATATGTCAGTATTGCACATGGGTATGACAGTATTGCACAGGGTATGGCAGTATTGCACAGGGATACGTCAGTATTGCACATGGGTATGACAGTATTGCACATGGGTATGTCAGTATTGCACATGGGTATGACAGTATTGCACATGGGTATGACAGTATTGTACATGGGTATGACAGTATTGCACAGGGATACGTCAGTCTTGCACATGGGTATGACAGTATTGCACATGGGTATGACAGTTTTGCACATGGGTATGACAGTATTGCATATGGGTGTGTCAGTATTTCACATGGGTATGACTGTATTGCACATGGGCATGACAGTATTGCACATGGGTATGTCAGTATTGCACATGGGTATGACAGTATTGCACAAGGGTATGACAGTATTGCACATGTGTATGACAGTATTGCACATGGGTATGTCAGTATTTCACATGGGTATGACAGTATTGCACATGGGTTTGTCAGTATTGCACATGGGTATGACTGTATTGCACATGGGTATGAAAGTATTGCACATGGGTATGAAAGTATTATACACAGGTATGACAGTATTGCACATGGGTATGAAAGTATTGCACACAGGTATGACAGTATTGCACATGGGTATGACAGTATTGCACATGGTATGAAAGTATTATACACAGGTATGACAGTATTGCACATGGGTATGAAAGTATTGCACACAGGTATGACAGTATTGCACATGGGTATGACAGTATTGCACATGGTATGTCAGTATTGCACATGGTATGACAGTATTGCATAAGGGTATGTCAGTATTGCACATAGATATGTCAGTATTGCACATGTGTATGTCACTATTGCACATGTATTGCACAGGGGTTTGTCAGTCTTGCACATGGGTATGACAGTATTGCACATGGGTATGACAGTTTTGCACATGGGTATGACAGTATTGCACATGGGTATGTCAGTATTGCACATGGGTATCACAGTATTGCACATGGATATGTCAGTATTGCACATGGGTATGACAGTATTGCACATGGGTATGACAGTATTGCACAGGGGTAGGACAGTATTGCACATGGGTATATCGTTATTGCACATGTGTATGTCAGTATTATAAATTGGTATGACCCTATTGTACATGGGTATAGGAGTATTGCACATGGCATGAGAGTACTTCACAGGGGTATGTCAGTACTGCACATGGGTATGACAGTATTGCAAATGTGTACGACAGTATTGCGCATGGTGATGACAGTATTGCACATGGGTAAGACAGTATTGCACATGGGTATGTCAGTATTGCACATGGGTATATCAGTATTCCACATGGGTATGACAGTATTGCACATGTGGATGACAGTTTTGCACATGGATATGACAGTATTGCACATGGAAAAGTCAGTATTGCACATGGGTATGACTGTATTGCACATGGGAATGTCAGTATTGCACATGGGTATGACAGTATTGCACATGTGTGTGACAGTATTGCACAGGGGTAGGACAGTATTGCAGATGGGTATATCGGTATTGCACATGTGTATGTCAGTATTATACATGGGTATGACAGTATTGCACATGCTTATAGCAATATTGCACATGGTATGACAGTACTTCACAGGGGTATGTCAGTACTGCACATGGGTATGACAGTATTGCACAGGGGTATGACAGTGTTGCACATAGATATGTCAGTATTGCAATTGAGTATGTCAGTATTGCACATGTATTGCACAGGGGTGTGTCAGTATTGCAATTGGGTATGTCAGTATTGCACATGGGTATGACAGTATTGCACATGGGTATGTCAGTATTGCACATGGGTTGACAGTATTGCACATGGGTATGACAGTATTGCACATGGGTATGACAGTATTGTACATGGGTATGACAGTATTGCACAGGGATACGTCAGTCTTGCACATGGGTATGACAGTATTGCACATGAGTATGACAGTTTTGCACATGGGTATGACAGTATTGCATATGGGTGTGTCAGTATTTCACATGGGTATGACTGTATTGCACATGGGCATGACAGTATTGCACATGGGTATGTCAGTATTGCACATGGGTATGACAGTATTGCACAAGGGTATGACAGTATTGCACATGTGTATGACAGTATTGCACATGGGTATGTCAGTATTTCACATGGGTATGACAGTATTGCACATGGGTTTGTCAGTATTGCACATGGGTATGACTGTATTGCACATGGGTATGAAAGTATTGCACATGGGTATGAAAGTATTATACACAGGTATGACAGTATTGCACATGGGTATGAAAGTATTGCACACAGGTATGACAGTATTGCACATGGGTATGACAGTATTGCACATGGTATGAAAGTATTATACACAGGTATGACAGTATTGCACATGGGTATGAAAGTATTGCACACAGGTATGACAGTATTGCACATGGGTATGACAGTATTGCACATGGTATGTCAGTATTGCACATGGTATGACAGTATTTCATAAGGGTATGTCAGTATTGCACATAGATATGTCAGTATTGCACATGTGTATGTCACTATTGCACATGTATTGCACAGGGGTTTGTCAGTCTTGCACATGGGTATGACAGTATTGCACATGGGTATGACAGTTTTGCACATGGGTATGACAGTATTGCACATGGGTATGTCAGTATTGCACATGGGTACCACAGTATTGCACATGGATATGTCAGTATTGCACATGGGTATGACAGTATTGCACATGGGTATGACAGTATTGCACAGGGGTAGGACAGTATTGCACATGGGTATATCGTTATTGCACATGTGTATGTCAGTATTATAAATTGGTATGACCCTATTGTACATGGGTATAGGAGTATTGCACATGGCATGACAGTACTTCACAGGGGTATGTCAGTACTGCACATGGGTATGACAGTATTGCAAATGTGTACGACAGTATTGCACATGGTGATGACAGTATTGCACATGGGTATGACAGTATTGCACATGGGTATGTCAGTATTGCACATGGGTATATCAGTATTCCACATGGGTATGACAGTATTGCACATGTGGATGACAGTTTTGCACATGGATATGACAGTATTGCACATGGAAAAGTCAGTATTGCACATGGGTATGACTGTATTGCACATGGGAATGTCAGTATTGCACATGGGTATGACAGTATTGCACATGTGTGTGACAGTATTGCACAGGGGTAGGACAGTATTGCAGATGGGTATATCGGTATTGCACATGTGTATGTCAGTATTATACATGGGTATGACAGTATTGCACATGCTTATAGCAATATTGCACATGGTATGACAGTACTTCACAGGGGTATGTCAGTACTGCACATGGGTATGACAGTATTGCACAGGGGTATGACAGTGTTGCACATAGATATGTCAGTATTGCAATTGAGTATGTCAGTATTGCACATGTATTGCACAGGGGTGTGTCAGTATTGCAATTGGGTATGTCAGTATTGCACATGGGTATGACAGTATTGCACATGGGTATGTCAGTATTGCACATGGGTTGACAGTATTGCACATGGGTATGACAGTATTGCACAGGGATACGTCAGTATTGCACATGGGTATGACAGTATTGCACATGGGTATGACAGTATTGCACAGGGGTAGGACAGTATTGCACATGGGTATATCGTTATTGCACATGTGTATGTCAGTATTATACATGGGTATGACCGTATGGCACATGGGTATAGCAGTATTGCACATGGCATGACAGTACTTCACAGGGGTATGTCAGTACTGCACATGGGTATGACAGTATTGCACATGTGTATGTCAGTATTGCACATGTGTACGTCAGTATTGCACATGGGTATGACAGTATTACATAAGGGTATTTCAGTATTGCAAATGGGTATGTCAGTTTTGCACATGGGTATGTCAGTATTGCACATGTGTATGTCAGTATTGCATATGTGTACGTCAGTATTGCACATGGGTATGACAGTATTACATAAGGGTATTTCAGTATTGCAAATGGGTATGTCAGTTTTGCACATGGGTATGTCAGTATTGCACATGGATATGACAGTATTGCACAGGGGTATGTCAGTATTGCACATGGGTATGTCAGTATTGCACATGGGTATGACAGTATTGCACATGGGTATGTCAGTATTGCACATGGGTAAGACAGTATTGCACATGGGTATGACAGTATTGCATATAGATATGTCAGTATTGCACACGTGTATGTCACTATTGCACACGTATTGCACACGGGTATGTCAGTCTTGCACAGGGGTATGACAGTATTGCACATGGGTATGACAGTTTTGCACATGGGTATGACAGTATTGCACATGGGTATGTCAGTATTGCAGATGGGTATGTCAGTATTGCACATGGGTTTGACAGTATTGCACATGGGTATGACAGTATTGCAAAGGGGCATGTCAGTATTGCACATGGGTTTGATAGTATTGCACATGGGTATTTCAGTATTGCACATGGGTATGTCAGTATTGCACATGGATATGACAGTATTGCACATGGGTTTGTCAGTATTGCACATGGGTATGACTGTATTGCACATGGGTATGAAAGTATTGCACATGGGCATGACAGTATTGCACATGGGTATGACAGTATTGCACATGGGTATGTCAGTATTGCACATGGGTATGACAGTATTGCACATGGGTATGACAGTATTGCATACAGATATGTCAGTATTGCACATGTGTATGTCACTATTGCACACGTATTGCACAGGGGTATGTCTGTCTTGCACAGGGGTATGACAGTATTGCACATGGGTATGACAGTTTTGCACATGGGTATGACAGTATTGCACATGGGTATGTCAGTATTGCAGATGGGTATGTCAGTATTGCACATGGGTATGAAAGTATTGCAAATGGGTATGACAGTATTGCACATGGTATGAAAGTATTGCACATGGTATGACAGTATTGCACACAGGTATGACAGTATTGAACATTGGTATGACAGTATTGCACATGGGTATGACAGGATTGCACATGGGTATGACAGTATTGCACATGGGTATGTCAGTATTGCACATTGGTATGAAAGTATTGCACATGGGTATGACAGTATTGCACAGGGATATGTCAGTATTGCACATGGGTATGACAGTATTGCACAGGGTATGGCAGTATTGCACAGGGATACGTCAGTATTGCACATGGGTATGACAGTATTGCACATGGGTATGTCAGTATTGCACATGGGTATGACAGTATTGCACATGGGTATGACAGTATTGTACATGGGTATGACAGTATTGCACAGGGATACGTCAGTCTTGCACATGGGTATGACAGTATTGCACATGGGTATGACAGTTTTGCACATGGGTATGACAGTATTGCATATGGGTGTGTCAGTATTTCACATGGGTATGACTGTATTGCACATGGGCATGACAGTATTGCACATGGGTATGTCAGTATTGCACATGGGTATGACAGTATTGCACAAGGGTATGACAGTATTGCACATGTGTATGACAGTATTGCACATGGGTATGTCAGTATTTCACATGGGTATGACAGTATTGCACATGGGTTTGTCAGTATTGCACATGGGTATGACTGTATTGCACATGGGTATGAAAGTATTGCACATGGGTATGAAAGTATTATACACAGGTATGACAGTATTGCACATGGGTATGAAAGTATTGCACACAGGTATGACAGTATTGCACATGGGTATGACAGTATTGCACATGGTATGAAAGTATTATACACAGGTATGACAGTATTGCACATGGGTATGAAAGTATTGCACACAGGTATGACAGTATTGCACATGGGTATGACAGTATTGCACATGGTATGTCAGTATTGCACATGGTATGACAGTATTGCATAAGGGTATGTCAGTATTGCACATAGATATGTCAGTATTGCACATGTGTATGTCACTATTGCACATGTATTGCACAGGGGTTTGTCAGTCTTGCACATGGGTATGACAGTATTGCACATGGGTATGACAGTTTTGCACATGGGTATGACAGTATTGCACATGGGTATGTCAGTATTGCACATGGGTATCACAGTATTGCACATGGATATGTCAGTATTGCACATGGGTATGACAGTATTGCACATGGGTATGACAGTTTTGCACATAGATATGTCAGTATTGCACATGTGTATGTCACTATTGCACATGTATTGCACAGGGGTTTGTCAGTATTGCACATGGTGATGACAGTATTGCACATGGGTATGACAGTATTGCACATGGGTATGTCAGTATTGCACATGGGTATATCAGTATTCCACATGGGTATGACAGTATTGCACATGTGGATGACAGTTTTGCACATGGATATGACAGTATTGCACATGGAAAAGTCAGTATTGCACATGGGTATGACTGTATTGCACATGGGAATGTCAGTATTGCACATGGGTATGACAGTATTGCACATGTGTGTGACAGTATTGCACAGGGGTAGGACAGTATTGCAGATGGGTATATCGGTATTGCACATGTGTATGTCAGTATTATACATGGGTATGACAGTATTGCACATGCTTATAGCAATATTGCACATGGTATGACAGTACTTCACAGGGGTATGTCAGTACTGCACATGGGTATGACAGTATTGCACAGGGGTATGACAGTGTTGCACATAGATATGTCAGTATTGCAATTGAGTATGTCAGTATTGCACATGTATTGCACAGGGGTGTGTCAGTATTGCAATTGGGTATGTCAGTATTGCACATGGGTATGACAGTATTGCACATGGGTATGTCAGTATTGCACATGGGTTGACAGTATTGCACATGGGTATGACAGTATTGCACAGGGATACGTCAGTATTGCACATGGGTATGACAGTATTGCACATGGGTATGACAGTATTGCACAGGGGTAGGACAGTATTGCACATGGGTATATCGTTATTGCACATGTGTATGTCAGTATTATACATGGGTATGACCGTATGGCACATGGGTATAGCAGTATTGCACATGGCATGACAGTACCTCACAGGGGTATGTCAGTACTGCACATGGGTATGACAGTATTGCACATGGGTACGACAGTATTGCACATGGTGATGAAAGTATTGCACATGTGTATGTCAGTATTGCACATGTTTTTGTCAGTATTGCACATGGGTATGACAGTATTACATAAGGGTATTTCAGTATTGCACATGGGTATGTCAGTATTGCACATGGGTATGAAAGTATTGCAAATGGGTATGAAAGTATTGCACATGGTATGAAAGTATTGCACATGGTATGACAGTATTGCAGACAGGTATGACAGTATTGAACATTGGTATAACAGTATTGCACATGGGTATGACAGTATTGCACATGGGTATGACAGTATTGCACAGGGATATGTCAGTATTGCACATGGGTATGACAGTATTGCACATGGGTATGGCAGTATTGCACAGGGATACGTCAGTATTGCACATGGGTATGACAGTATTGCACATGGGTATGTCAGTATTGCACATGGGTATGACAGTATTGCACATGGGTATGACAGTATTGTGCATGGGTATGACAGTATTGCACAGGGATACGTCAGTATTGCACATGGGTATGACAGTATTGCACATGGGTATGACAATATTGCACAGGGGTAGGACAGTATTGCACATGGGTATATCGTTATTGCACATGTGTATGTCAGTATTATACATGGGTATGACCGTATTGCACATGGGTATAGCAGTATTGCACATGGCATGACAGTACTTCACAGGGGTATGTCAGTATTGCACATGGGTATGACAGTATTGCACATGGGTATGTCAGTATTGCACATGGGTTGACAGTATTGCACATGAGTATGACAGTATTGCACAGGGATACGTCAGTATTGCACATGGGTATGACAGTATTGCACATGGGTATGACAGTATTGCACAGGGGTAGGACAGTATTGCACATGGGTATATCGTTATTGCACATGTGTATGTCAGTATTATACATGGGTATGACCGTATTGCACATGGGTATAGCAGTATTGCACATGGCATGACAGTACTTCACAGGGGTATGTCAGTACTGCACATGGGTATGACAGTATTGCACATGGGTACGACAGTATTGCACATGGTGATGACAGTATTGCACATGTGTATGTCAGTATTGCACATGTGTTTGTCAGTATTGCACATGGGTATGTCAGTATTGCACATGGGTATGTCAGTATTGCATATGCGTATGACTGTATTGCACATGGGCATGACAGTATTGCACATGGGTTTGTCAGTATTGCATATGCGTATGACTGTATTGCACATGGGCATGACAGTATTGCACATGGGTTTGTCAGTATTGCACATGGATATGACAGTATTACATAAGGGCATTTCAGTATTGCACATGGGTATGACAGTATTGCACATGTGTATGACAGTACTGCACATGGGTATGACAGTATTGCACATGGGTATGTCAGTATTGCACATGGGTATGACAGTATTGCACATGGGTATGACAGTATTGCACATGGAAAAGTCAGTATTGCACATGTGTATGACTGTATTGCACATGGGCATGACAGTACTGCACATGGGTATGTCAGTATTGCATATGGGAATGTCAGTATTGCACATGGGTATGACAGTATTGCACATGTGTGTGACAGTATTGCACATGGGTATGACAGTATTGCACAGGGGTAGGACAGTATTGCAGATGGGTATATCGGTATTGCACATGTGTATGTCAGTATTATACATGGGTATGACAGTATTGCACATGCTTATAGCAATATTGCACATGGTATGACAGTACTTCACAGGGGTATGTCAGTACTGCACATGGGTATGACAGTATTGCACAGGGGTATGACAGTGTTGCACATAGATATGTCAGTATTGCAATTGAGTATGTCAGTATTGCACATGTATTGCACAGGGGTGTGTCAGTATTGCAATTGGGTATGTCAGTATTGCACATGGGTATGACAGTATTGCACATGGGTATGTCAGTATTGCACATGGGTTGACAGTATTGCACATGAGTATGACAGTATTGCACAGGGATACGTCAGTATTGCACATGGGTATGACAGTATTGCACATGGGTATGACAGTATTGCACAGGGGTAGGACAGTATTGCACATGGGTATATCGTTATTGCACATGTGTATGTCAGTATTATACATGGGTATGACCGTATTGCACATGGGTATAGCAGTATTGCACATGGCATGACAGTACTTCACAGGGGTATGTCAGTACTGCACATGGGTATGACAGTATTGCACATGGGTACGACAGTATTGCACATGGTGATGACAGTATTGCACATGTGTATGTCAGTATTGCACATGTGTTTGTCAGTATTGCACATGGGTATGACAGTATTACATAAGGGTATTTCAGTATTGCACATGGGTATGTCAGTATTGCACATGGGTATGTCAGTATTGCATATGCGTATGACTCTATTGCACATGGGCATGACAGTATTGCACATGGGTTTGTCAGTATTGCATATGCGTATGACTGTATTGCACATGGGCATGACAGTATTGCACATGGGTTTGTCAGTATTGCACATGGATATGACAGTATTACATAAGGGCATTTCAGTATTGCACATGGGTATGACAGTATTGCACATGTGTATGTCAGTATTGCACATGTGTACGTCAGTATTGCACATGGGTATGACAGTATTACATAAGGGTATTTCAGTATTGCAAATGGGTATGTCAGTTTTGCACATGGGTATGTCAGTATTGCACATGGATATGACAGTATTGCACAGGGGTATGTCAGTATTGCACATGGGTATGTCAGTATTGCACATGGGTATGACAGTATTGCACATGGGTATGTCAGTATTGCACATGGGTATGACAGTATTGCACATGGGTATGACAGTATTGCATATAGATATGTCAGTATTGCACATGTGTATGTCACTATTGCACACGTATTGCACAGGGGTATGTCAGTCTTGCACAGGGGTATGACAGTATTGCACATGGGTATGGCAGTTTTTCACATGGGTATGACAGTATTGCACATGGGTATGTCAGTGTTGCAGATGGGTATGTCAGTATTGCACATGGGTATGAAAGTATTGCAAATGGGTATGACAGTATTGCACATGGTATGAAAGTATTGCACATGGTATGACAGTATTGCACACAGGTATGACAGTATTGAACATTGGTATGACAGTATTGTACATGGGTATGACAGTATTGCACAGGGATACGTCAGTATTGCACATGGGTATGACAGTATTGCACATGGGTATGACAGTATTGCACAGGGGTAGGACAGTATTGCACATGGGTATATCGTTATTGCAAATGTTTATGTCAGTATTATACATGGGTATGACCGTATTTCACATGGGTTTAGCAGTATTGCACATGGCATGACAGTACTTCACAGGGGTATGTCAGTATTGCACATGGGTATGACAGTATTGCACATGGGTATGTCAGTATTGCACATGGGTTGACAGTATTGCACATGAGTATGACAGTATTGCACAGGGATACGTCAGTATTGCACATGGGTATGACAGTATTGCACATGGGTATGACAGTATTGCACAGGGGTAGGACAGTATTGCACATGGGTATATCGTTATTGCACATGTGTATGTCAGTATTATACATAGGTATGATCGTATTGCACATGGGTATAGCAGTATTGCACATGGCATGACAGTACTTCACAGGGGTATGTCAGTACTGCACATGGGTATGAAAGTATTGCACATGGGTACGGCAGTATTGCACATGGTGATGACAGTATTGCACATGTGTATGTCAGTATTGCACATGTGTTTGTCAGTATTGCACATGGGTATGACAGTACTTCACAGGGGTATGTCAGTACTGCACATGGGTATGACAGTATTGCACAGGGGTATGACAGTGTTGCACATAGATATGTCAGTATTGCAATTGAGTATGTCAGTATTGCACATGTATTGCACAGGGGTGTGTCAGTATTGCAATTGGGTATGTCAGTATTGCACATGGGTATGACAGTATTGCACATGGGTATGTCAGTATTGCACATGGGTTGACAGTATTGCACATGAGTATGACAGTATTGCACAGGGATACGTCAGTATTGCACATGGGTATGACAGTATTGCACATGGGTATGACAGTATTGCACAGGGGTAGGACAGTATTGCACATGGGTATATCGTTATTGCACATGTGTATGTCAGTATTATACATGGGTATGACCGTATTGCACATGGGTATAGCAGTATTGCACATGGCATGACAGTACTTCACAGGGGTATGTCAGTACTGCACATGGGTATGACAGTATTGCACATGGGTACGACAGTATTGCACATGGTGATGACAGTATTGCACATGTGTATGTCAGTATTGCACATGTGTTTGTCAGTATTGCACATGGGTATGACAGTATTACATAAGGGTATTTCAGTATTGCACATGGGTATGTCAGTATTGCACATGGGTATGTCAGTATTGCATATGCGTATGACTCTATTGCACATGGGCATGACAGTATTGCACATGGGTTTGTCAGTATTGCATATGCGTATGACTGTATTGCACATGGGCATGACAGTATTGCACATGGGTTTGTCAGTATTGCACATGGATATGACAGTATTACATAAGGGCATTTCAGTATTGCACATGGGTATGACAGTATTGCACATGTGTATGTCAGTATTGCACATGTGTACGTCAGTATTGCACATGGGTATGACAGTATTACATAAGGGTATTTCAGTATTGCAAATGGGTATGTCAGTTTTGCACATGGGTATGTCAGTATTGCACATGGATATGACAGTATTGCACAGGGGTATGTCAGTATTGCACATGGGTATGTCAGTATTGCACATGGGTATGACAGTATTGCACATGGGTATGTCAGTATTGCACATGGGTATGACAGTATTGCACATGGGTATGACAGTATTGCATATAGATATGTCAGTATTGCACATGTGTATGTCACTATTGCACACGTATTGCACAGGGGTATGTCAGTCTTGCACAGGGGTATGACAGTATTGCACATGGGTATGGCAGTTTTTCACATGGGTATGACAGTATTGCACATGGGTATGTCAGTGTTGCAGATGGGTATGTCAGTATTGCACATGGGTATGAAAGTATTGCAAATGGGTATGACAGTATTGCACATGGTATGAAAGTATTGCACATGGTATGACAGTATTGCACACAGGTATGACAGTATTGAACATTGGTATGACAGTATTGCACATGGGTATGACAGTATTGCACATGGGTATGACAGTATTGCACATGGGTATGTCAGTATTGCACATGGGTATGACAGTATTGCACATGGGTACGACAGTATTGCACAGGGATATGTCAGTATTGCACATGGGTATGACAGTATTGCACATGGGTATGTCAGTATTGCACAAGGGTATGACAGTATTGCACATGGGTATGACAGTATTGTACATGGGTATGACAGTATTGCACAGGGATACGTCAGTATTGCACATGGGTATGACAGTATTGCACATGGGTATGACAGTATTGCACAGGGGTAGGAGAGTATTGCACATGGGTATATCGTTATTGCAAATGTTTATGTCAGTATTATACATGGGTATGACCGTATTTCACATGGGTTTAGCAGTATTGCACATGGCATGACAGTACTTCACAGGGGTATGTCAGTATTGCACATGGGTATGACAGTATTGCACATGGGTATGTCAGTATTGCACATGGGTTGACAGTATTGCACATGAGTATGACAGTATTGCACAGGGATACGTCAGTATTGCACATGGGTATGACAGTATTGCACATGGGTATGACAGTATTGCACAGGGGTAGGACAGTATTGCACATGGGTATATCGTTATTGCACATGTGTATGTCAGTATTATACATAGGTATGATCGTATTGCACATGGGTATAGCAGTATTGCACATGGCATGACAGTACTTCACAGGGGTATGTCAGTACTGCACATGGGTATGAAAGTATTGCACATGGGTACGGCAGTATTGCACATGGTGATGACAGTATTGCACATGTGTATGTCAGTATTGCACATGTGTTTGTCAGTATTGCACATGGGTATGACAGTATTACATAAGGGTATTTCAGTATTGCACATGGGTATGTCAGTATTGCACATGGGTATGTCAGTATTGCATATGCGTATGACTGTATTGCACATGGGCATGACAGTATTGCACATGGGTTTGTCAGTATTGCATATGCGTATGACTGTATTGCACATGGGCATGACAGTATTGCACATGGGTTTGTCAGTATTGCACATGGATATGACAGTATTACATAAGGGCATTTCAGTATTGCACATGGGTATGAAAGTATTGCACATGGGTACGACAGTATTGCACATGGTGATGACAGTATTGCACATGTGTATGTCAGTATTGCACATGTGTTTGTCAGTATTGCACATGGGTATGACAGTATTACATAAGGGTATTTCAGTATTGCACATGGGTATGTCAGTATTGCACATGGGTATGTCAGTATTGCATATGCGTATGACTGTATTGCACATGGGCATGACAGTATTGCACATGGGTTTGTCAGTATTGCATATGCGTATGACTGTATTGCACATGGGCATGACAGTATTGCACATGGGTTTGTCAGTATTGCACATGGATATGACAGTATTACATAAGGGCATTTCAGTATTGCACATGGGTATGACAGTATTGCACATGTGTATGTCAGTATTGCACATGTGTACGTCAGTATTGCACATGGGTATGACAGTATTACATAAGGGTATTTCAGTATTGCAAATGGGTATGTCAGTTTTGCACATGGGTATGTCAGTATTGCACATGGATATGACAGTATTGCACAGGGGTATGTCAGTATTGCACATGGGTATGTCAGTATTGCACATGGGTATGACAGTATTGCACATGGGTATGTCAGTATTGCACATGGGTAAGACAGTATTGCACATGGGTATGACAGTATTGCATATAGATATGTCAGTATTGCACACGTGTATGTCACTATTGCACACGTATTGCACACGGGTATGTCAGTCTTGCACAGGGGTATGACAGTATTGCACATGGGTATGACAGTTTTGCACATGGGTATGACAGTATTGCACATGGGTATGTCAGTATTGCAGATGGGTATGTCAGTATTGCACATGGGTTTGACAGTATTGCACATGGGTATGACAGTATTGAAAAGGGGCATGTCAGTATTGCACATGGGTTTGATAGTATTGCACATGGGTATTTCAGTATTGCACATGGGTATGTCAGTATTGCACATGGATATGACAGTATTGCACATGGGTTTGTCAGTATTGCACATGGGTATGACAGTATTGCATACAGATATGTCAGTATTGCACATGTGTATGTCACTATTGCACACGTATTGCACAGGGGTATGTCTGTCTTGCACAGGGGTATGACAGTATTGCACATGGGTATGACAGTTTTGCACATGGGTATGACAGTATTGCACATGGGTATGTCAGTATTGCAGATGGGTATGTCAGTATTGCACATGGGTATGAAAGTATTGCAAATGGGTATGACAGTATTGCACATGGTATGAAAGTATTGCACATGGTATGACAGTATTGCACACAGGTATGACAGTATTGAACATTGGTATGACAGTATTGCACATGGGTATGACAGGATTGCACATGGGTATGACAGTATTGCACATGGGTATGTCAGTATTGCACATGGGTATGAAAGTATTGCACATGGGTATGACAGTATTGCACAGGGATATGTCAGTATTGCACATGGGTATGACAGTATTGCACAGGGTATGGCAGTATTGCACAGGGATACGTCAGTATTGCACATGGGTATGACAGTATTGCACATGGGTATGTCAGTATTGCACATGGGTATGACCGTATTGCACATGGGTATGACAGTATTGTACATGGGTATGACAGTATTGCACAGGGATACGTCAGTATTGCACATGGGTATGACAGTATTGCACATGGGTATGACAGTATTGCACAGGGGTAGGACAGTATTGCACATGGGTATATCGTTATTGCACATGTGTATGTCAGTATTATACATGGGTATGACCGTATTGCACATGGGTATAGCAGTATTGCACATGGCTTGACAGTACTTCACAGGGGTATGTCAGTATTGCACATGGGTATGACAGTATTGCACACGGGTATGTCAGTATTGCACATGGGTTGACATTATTGCACATGAGTATGACAGTATTGCACAGGGAAACGTCAGTATTGCACATGGGTATGACAGTATTGCACATGGGTATGACAGTATTGCACAGGGGTAGGACAGTATTGCACATGGGTATATCGTTATTGCACATGTGTATGTCAGTATTATACATGGGTATGACCGTATTGCACATGGGTATAGCAGTATTGCACATGGCATGACAGTACTTCACAGGGGTATGTCAGTACTGCACATGGGTATGACAGTATTGCACATGGGTACGACAGTATTGCACATGGTGATGACAGTATTGCACATGTGTATGTCAGTATTGCACATGTGTTTGTCAGTATTGCACATGGGTATGACAGTATTACATAAGGGTATTTCAGTATTGCACATGGGTATGTCAGTATTGCACATGGGTATGTCAGTATTGCATATGCGTATGACTGTATTGCACATGGGCATGACAGTATTGCACATGGGTTTGTCAGTATTGCATATGCGTATGACTGTATTGCACATGGGCATGACAGTATTGCACATGGGTTTGTCAGTATTGCACATGGATATGACAGTATTACATAAGGGCATTTCAGTATTGCACATGGGTATGACAGTATTGCACATGTGTATGTCAGTATTGCACATGTGTACGTCAGTATTGCACATGGGTATGACAGTATTACATAAGGGTATTTCAGTATTGCAAATGGGTATGTCAGTTTTGCACATGGGTATGTCAGTATTGCACATGGATATGACAGTATTGCACAGGGGTATGTCTGTATTGCACATGGGTATGTCAGTATTGCACATGGGTATGACAGTATTGCACATGGGTATGTCAGTATTGCACATGGGTATGACAGTATTGCACATGGGTATGACAGTATTGCATATAGATATGTCAGTATTGCACATGTGTATGTCACTATTGCACACGTATTGCGAAGGGGTATGTCAGTCTTGCACAGGGGTATGACAGTATTGCACATGGGTATGACAGTTTTGCACATGGGTATGACAGTATTGCACATGGGTATGTCAGTATTACACATGGGTATGTCAGTATTGCACATGGGTTTGACAGTATTGCACATGGGTATGACAGTATTGCAAAGGGGCATGTCAGTATTGCACATGGGTTTAATAGTATTGCACATGGGTATTTCAGTATTGCACATGGGTATGTCAGTATTTCACATGGGTATGACAGTATTGCACATGGGTTTGTCAGTATTGCACATGGGAATGACTGTATTGCACATGGGTATGAAAGTATTGCACATGGGTATGAAAGTATTATACACAGGTATGACAGTATTGCACATGGGTATGAAAGTATTGCACACAGGTATGACAGTATTGCACATGGGTATGACAGTATTGCACATGGTATGTCAGTATTGCACATGGTATGACAGTATTGCATAAGGGTATGTCAGTATTGCACATAGATATGTCAGTATTGCACATGTGTATGTCACTATTGCACATGTATTGCACAGGGGTTTGTCAGTCTTGCACATGGGTATGACAGTATTGCACATGGGTACGACAGTTTTGCACATGGGTATGACAGTATTGCATATGGGTGTGTCAGTATTGCACATGGGTATGACTGTATTGCACATGGGCATGACAGTATTGCACATGGGTATGTCAGTATTGCACATGGGTATGACGGTATTGCACATGGGTATGACAGTATTGCACATGTGTATGACAGTATTGCACATGTGTATGTCAGTATTGCACATGGGTATGACAGTATTACATAAGGGTATTTCAGTATTGCACATGGGTATGACAGTATTGCACATGTGTATGTCAGTATTGCACATGTGTACGTCAGTATTGCACATGGGTATGACAGTATTACATAAGGGTATTTCAGTATTGCACATGTGTATGTCAGTATTGCACATATGTACGTCAGTATTGCACATGGGTATGACAGTATTACATAAGGGTATTTCAGTATTGCAAATTGGTATGTCAGTATTGCACATGGGTATGTCAGTATTGCACATGGATATGACAGTATTGCACAGGGGTATGTCAGTATTGCACATGGGTATGTCAGTATTGCACATGGGTATGACAGTATTGCACATGGGTATGTCAGTATTGCACATGGGTATGACAGTATTGCACATGGGTATGACAGTATTGCACATAGATAAGTCAGTATTGCACATGTGTATGTCACTATTGCACACGTATTGCACAGGGGTATGTCAGCCTTGCACAGGGGTATGACAGTATTGCACATGGGTATGACAGTTTTGCACATGGGTATGACAGTATTGCACATGGGTATGTCAGTATTGCACATGTGTACGTCAGTATTGCACATGGGTATGACAGTATTACATAAGGGTATTTCAGTATTGCAAATGGGTATGTCAGTTTTGCACATGGGTATGTCAGTATTGCACATGGATATGACAGTATTGCACAGGGGTATGTCTGTATTGCACATGGGTATGTCAGTATTGCACATGGGTATGACAGTATTGCACATGGGTATGTCAGTATTGCACATGGGTATGACAGTATTGCACATGGGTATGACAGTATTGCATATAGATATGTCAGTATTGCACATGTGTATGTCACTATTGCACACGTATTGCGAAGGGGTATGTCAGTCTTGCACAGGGGTATGACAGTATTGCACATGGGTATGACAGTTTTGCACATGGGTATGACAGTATTGCACATGGGTATGTCAGTATTGCAGATGGGTATGTCAGTATTGCACATGGGTTTGACAGTATTGCACATGGGTATGACAGTATTGCAAAGGGGCATGTCAGTATTGCACATGGGTTTGATAGTATTGCACATGGGTATTTCAGTATTGCACATGGGTATGTCAGTATTGCACATGGATATGACAGTATTGCACATGGGTTTGTCAGTATTGCACATGGGTATGACTGTATTGCACATGGGTATGAAAGTATTGCACATGGGTATGAAAGTATTGCACACAGGTATGACAGTATTGCACATGGGTATGAAAGTATTGCACACAGGTATAACAGTATTGCACATGGGTATGACAGTATTGCAAAGGGGCATGTCAGTATTGCACATGGGTTTGACAGTATTGCACATGGGTATGTCAGTATTGCACATGTGTATGTCACTATTGCACATGTATTGCACAGGGATATGTCAGTCTTGCACAGGGGTATGACAGTATTGCACATAGGTATGACATTTTGCACATGGGTATGACAGTATTGCAAATGGGTATGTCAGTATTGCACATGGGTATGACTGTATTGCACATGGGCATGACAGTATTGCACATGGGTATGACAGTATTGCACATGGGTATGTCAGTATTACACATGGGTATGTCAGTATTGCACATGGGTTTGACAGTATTGCACATGGGTATGACAGTATTGCAAAGGGGCATGTCAGTATTGCACATGGGTTTAATAGTATTGCACATGGGTATTTCAGTATTGCACATGGGTATGACCGTATTGCACATGGGTATGACAGTATTGTACATGGGTATGACAGTATTGCACAGGGATACGTCAGTATTGCACATGGGTATGACAGTATTGCACATGGGTATGACAGTATTGCACAGGGGTAGGACAGTATTGCACATGGGTATATCGTTATTGCACATGTGTATGTCAGTATTATACATGGGTATGACCGTATTGCACATGGGTATAGCAGTATTGCACATGGCTTGACAGTACTTCACAGGGGTATGTCAGTATTGCACATGGGTATGACAGTATTGCACACGGGTATGTCAGTATTGCACATGGGTTGACATTATTGCACATGAGTATGACAGTATTGCACAGGGAAACGTCAGTATTGCACATGGGTATGACAGTATTGCACATGGGTATGACAGTATTGCACAGGGGTAGGACAGTATTGCACATGGGTATATCGTTATTGCACATGTGTATGTCAGTATTATACATGGGTATGACCGTATTGCACATGGGTATAGCAGTATTGCACATGGCATGACAGTACTTCACAGGGGTATGTCAGTACTGCACATGGGTATGACAGTATTGCACATGGGTACGACAGTATTGCACATGGTGATGACAGTATTGCACATGTGTATGTCAGTATTGCACATGTGTTTGTCAGTATTGCACATGGGTATGACAGTATTACATAAGGGTATTTCAGTATTGCACATGGGTATGTCAGTATTGCACATGGGTATGTCAGTATTGCATATGCGTATGACTGTATTGCACATGGGCATGACAGTATTGCACATGGGTTTGTCAGTATTGCATATGCGTATGACTGTATTGCACATGGGCATGACAGTATTGCACATGGGTTTGTCAGTATTGCACATGGATATGACAGTATTACATAAGGGCATTTCAGTATTGCACATGGGTATGACAGTATTGCACATGTGTATGTCAGTATTGCACATGTGTACGTCAGTATTGCACATGGGTATGACAGTATTACATAAGGGTATTTCAGTATTGCAAATGGGTATGTCAGTTTTGCACATGGGTATGTCAGTATTGCACATGGATATGACAGTATTGCACAGGGGTATGTCTGTATTGCACATGGGTATGTCAGTATTGCACATGGGTATGACAGTATTGCACATGGGTATGACAGTATTGCACAGGGTATGGCAGTATTGCACAGGGATACGTCAGTATTGCACATGGGTATGACAGTATTGCACATGGGTATGTCAGTATTGCACATGGGTATGACCGTATTGCACATGGGTATGACAGTATTGTACATGGGTATGACAGTATTGCACAGGGATACGTCAGTATTGCACATGGGTATGACAGTATTGCACATGGGTATGACAGTATTGCACAGGGGTAGGACAGTATTGCACATGGGTATATCGTTATTGCACATGTGTATGTCAGTATTATACATGGGTATGACCGTATTGCACATGGGTATAGCAGTATTGCACATGGCTTGACAGTACTTCACAGGGGTATGTCAGTATTGCACATGGGTATGACAGTATTGCACACGGGTATGTCAGTATTGCACATGGGTTGACATTATTGCACATGAGTATGACAGTATTGCACAGGGAAACGTCAGTATTGCACATGGGTATGACAGTATTGCACATGGGTATGACAGTATTGCACAGGGGTAGGACAGTATTGCACATGGGTATATCGTTATTGCACATGTGTATGTCAGTATTATACATGGGTATGACCGTATTGCACATGGGTATAGCAGTATTGCACATGGCATGACAGTACTTCACAGGGGTATGTCAGTACTGCACATGGGTATGACAGTATTGCACATGGGTACGACAGTATTGCACATGGTGATGACAGTATTGCACATGTGTATGTCAGTATTGCACATGTGTTTGTCAGTATTGCACATGGGTATGACAGTATTACATAAGGGTATTTCAGTATTGCACATGGGTATGTCAGTATTGCACATGGGTATGTCAGTATTGCATATGCGTATGACTGTATTGCACATGGGCATGACAGTATTGCACATGGGTTTGTCAGTATTGCATATGCGTATGACTGTATTGCACATGGGCATGACAGTATTGCACATGGGTTTGTCAGTATTGCACATGGATATGACAGTATTACATAAGGGCATTTCAGTATTGCACATGGGTATGACAGTATTGCACATGTGTATGTCAGTATTGCACATGTGTACGTCAGTATTGCACATGGGTATGACAGTATTACATAAGGGTATTTCAGTATTGCAAATGGGTATGTCAGTTTTGCACATGGGTATGTCAGTATTGCACATGGATATGACAGTATTGCACAGGGGTATGTCTGTATTGCACATGGGTATGTCAGTATTGCACATGGGTATGACAGTATTGCACATGGGTATGTCAGTATTGCACATGGGTATGACAGTATTGCACATGGGTATGACAGTATTGCATATAGATATGTCAGTATTGCACATGTGTATGTCACTATTGCACACGTATTGCGAAGGGGTATGTCAGTCTTGCACAGGGGTATGACAGTATTGCACATGGGTATGACAGTTTTGCACATGGGTATGACAGTATTGCACATGGGTATGTCAGTATTACACATGGGTATGTCAGTATTGCACATGGGTTTGACAGTATTGCACATGGGTATGACAGTATTGCAAAGGGGCATGTCAGTATTGCACATGGGTTTAATAGTATTGCACATGGGTATTTCAGTATTGCACATGGGTATGTCAGTATTTCACATGGGTATGACAGTATTGCACATGGGTTTGTCAGTATTGCACATGGGAATGACTGTATTGCACATGGGTATGAAAGTATTGCACATGGGTATGAAAGTATTATACACAGGTATGACAGTATTGCACATGGGTATGAAAGTATTGCACACAGGTATGACAGTATTGCACATGGGTATGACAGTATTGCACATGGTATGTCAGTATTGCACATGGTATGACAGTATTGCATAAGGGTATGTCAGTATTGCACATAGATATGTCAGTATTGCACATGTGTATGTCACTATTGCACATGTATTGCACAGGGGTTTGTCAGTCTTGCACATGGGTATGACAGTATTGCACATGGGTACGACAGTTTTGCACATGGGTATGACAGTATTGCATATGGGTGTGTCAGTATTGCACATGGGTATGACTGTATTGCACATGGGCATGACAGTATTGCACATGGGTATGTCAGTATTGCACATGTGTATGACGGTATTGCACATGGGTATGACAGTATTGCACATGTGTATGACAGTATTGCACATGTGTATGTCAGTATTGCACATGGGTATGACAGTATTACATAAGGGTATTTCAGTATTGCACATGGGTATGACAGTATTGCACATGTGTATGTCAGTATTGCACATGTGTACGTCAGTATTGCACATGGGTATGACAGTATTACATAAGGGTATTTCAGTATTGCACATGTGTATGTCAGTATTGCACATATGTACGTCAGTATTGCACATGGGTATGACAGTATTACATAAGGGTATTTCAGTATTGCAAATTGGTATGTCAGTATTGCACATGGGTATGTCAGTATTGCACATGGATATGACAGTATTGCACAGGGGTATGTCAGTATTGCACATGGGTATGTCAGTATTGCACATGGGTATGACAGTATTGCACATGGGTATGTCAGTATTGCACATGGGTATGACAGTATTGCACATGGGTATGACAGTATTGCACATAGATAAGTCAGTATTGCACATGTGTATGTCACTATTGCACACGTATTGCACAGGGGTATGTCAGCCTTGCACAGGGGTATGACAGTATTGCACATGGGTATGACAGTTTTGCACATGGGTATGACAGTATTGCACATGGGTATGTCAGTATTGCACATGTGTACGTCAGTATTGCACATGGGTATGACAGTATTACATAAGGGTATTTCAGTATTGCAAATGGGTATGTCAGTTTTGCACATGGGTATGTCAGTATTGCACATGGATATGACAGTATTGCACAGGGGTATGTCTGTATTGCACATGGGTATGTCAGTATTGCACATGGGTATGACAGTATTGCACATGGGTATGTCAGTATTGCACATGGGTATGACAGTATTGCACATGGGTATGACAGTATTGCATATAGATATGTCAGTATTGCACATGTGTATGTCACTATTGCACACGTATTGCGAAGGGGTATGTCAGTCTTGCACAGGGGTATGACAGTATTGCACATGGGTATGACAGTTTTGCACATGGGTATGACAGTATTGCACATGGGTATGTCAGTATTGCAGATGGGTATGTCAGTATTGCACATGGGTTTGACAGTATTGCACATGGGTATGACAGTATTGCAAAGGGGCATGTCAGTATTGCACATGGGTTTGATAGTATTGCACATGGGTATTTCAGTATTGCACATGGGTATGTCAGTATTGCACATGGATATGACAGTATTGCACATGGGTTTGTCAGTATTGCACATGGGTATGACTGTATTGCACATGGGTATGAAAGTATTGCACATGGGTATGAAAGTATTGCACACAGGTATGACAGTATTGCACATGGGTATGAAAGTATTGCACACAGGTATAACAGTATTGCACATGGGTATGACAGTATTGCAAAGGGGCATGTCAGTATTGCACATGGGTTTGACAGTATTGCACATGGGTATGTCAGTATTGCACATGTGTATGTCACTATTGCACATGTATTGCACAGGGATATGTCAGTCTTGCACAGGGGTATGACAGTATTGCACATAGGTATGACATTTTGCACATGGGTATGACAGTATTGCAAATGGGTATGTCAGTATTGCACATGGGTATGACTGTATTGCACATGGGCATGACAGTATTGCACATGGGTATGACAGTATTGCACATGGGTATGTCAGTATTACACATGGGTATGTCAGTATTGCACATGGGTTTGACAGTATTGCACATGGGTATGACAGTATTGCAAAGGGGCATGTCAGTATTGCACATGGGTTTAATAGTATTGCACATGGGTATTTCAGTATTGCACATGGGTATGACCGTATTGCACATGGGTATGACAGTATTGTACATGGGTATGACAGTATTGCACAGGGATACGTCAGTATTGCACATGGGTATGACAGTATTGCACATGGGTATGACAGTATTGCACAGGGGTAGGACAGTATTGCACATGGGTATATCGTTATTGCACATGTGTATGTCAGTATTATACATGGGTATGACCGTATTGCACATGGGTATAGCAGTATTGCACATGGCTTGACAGTACTTCACAGGGGTATGTCAGTATTGCACATGGGTATGACAGTATTGCACACGGGTATGTCAGTATTGCACATGGGTTGACATTATTGCACATGAGTATGACAGTATTGCACAGGGAAACGTCAGTATTGCACATGGGTATGACAGTATTGCACATGGGTATGACAGTATTGCACAGGGGTAGGACAGTATTGCACATGGGTATATCGTTATTGCACATGTGTATGTCAGTATTATACATGGGTATGACCGTATTGCACATGGGTATAGCAGTATTGCACATGGCATGACAGTACTTCACAGGGGTATGTCAGTACTGCACATGGGTATGACAGTATTGCACATGGGTACGACAGTATTGCACATGGTGATGACAGTATTGCACATGTGTATGTCAGTATTGCACATGTGTTTGTCAGTATTGCACATGGGTATGACAGTATTACATAAGGGTATTTCAGTATTGCACATGGGTATGTCAGTATTGCACATGGGTATGTCAGTATTGCATATGCGTATGACTGTATTGCACATGGGCATGACAGTATTGCACATGGGTTTGTCAGTATTGCATATGCGTATGACTGTATTGCACATGGGCATGACAGTATTGCACATGGGTTTGTCAGTATTGCACATGGATATGACAGTATTACATAAGGGCATTTCAGTATTGCACATGGGTATGACAGTATTGCACATGTGTATGTCAGTATTGCACATGTGTACGTCAGTATTGCACATGGGTATGACAGTATTACATAAGGGTATTTCAGTATTGCAAATGGGTATGTCAGTTTTGCACATGGGTATGTCAGTATTGCACATGGATATGACAGTATTGCACAGGGGTATGTCTGTATTGCACATGGGTATGTCAGTATTGCACATGGGTATGACAGTATTGCACATGGGTATGTCAGTATTGCACATGGGTATGACAGTATTGCACATGGGTATGACAGTATTGCATATAGATATGTCAGTATTGCACATGTGTATGTCACTATTGCACACGTATTGCGAAGGGGTATGTCAGTCTTGCACAGGGGTATGACAGTATTGCACATGGGTATGACAGTTTTGCACATGGGTATGACAGTATTGCACATGGGTATGTCAGTATTGCAGATGGGTATGTCAGTATTGCACATGGGTTTGACAGTATTGCACATGGGTATGACAGTATTGCAAAGGGGCATGTCAGTATTGCACATGGGTTTGATAGTATTGCACATGGGTATTTCAGTATTGCACATGGGTATGTCAGTATTGCACATGGATATGACAGTATTGCACATGGGTTTGTCAGTATTGCACATGGGTATGACTGTATTGCACATGGGTATGAAAGTATTGCACATGGGTATGAAAGTATTGCACACAGGTATGACAGTATTGCACATGGGTATGAAAGTATTGCACACAGGTATAACAGTATTGCACATGGGTATGACAGTATTGCAAAGGGGCATGTCAGTATTGCACATGGGTTTGACAGTATTGCACATGGGTATGTCAGTATTGCACATGTGTATGTCACTATTGCACATGTATTGCACAGGGATATGTCAGTCTTGCACAGGGGTATGACAGTATTGCACATAGGTATGACATTTTGCACATGGGTATGACAGTATTGCAAATGGGTATGTCAGTATTGCACATGGGTATGACTGTATTGCACATGGGCATGACAGTATTGCACATGGGTATGACAGTATTGCACATGGGTATGTCAGTATTACACATGGGTATGTCAGTATTGCACATGGGTTTGACAGTATTGCACATGGGTATGACAGTATTGCAAAGGGGCATGTCAGTATTGCACATGGGTTTAATAGTATTGCACATGGGTATTTCAGTATTGCACATGGGTATGTCAGTATTTCACATGGGTATGACAGTATTGCACATGGGTTTGTCAGTATTGCACATGGGAATGACTGTATTGCACATGGGTATGAAAGTATTGCACATGGGTATGAAAGTATTATACACAGGTATGACAGTATTGCACATGGGTATGAAAGTATTGCACACAGGTATGACAGTATTGCACATGGGTATGACAGTATTGCACATGGTATGTCAGTATTGCACATGGTATGACAGTATTGCATAAGGGTATGTCAGTATTGCACATAGATATGTCAGTATTGCACATGTGTATGTCACTATTGCACATGTATTGCACAGGGGTTTGTCAGTCTTGCACATGGGTATGACAGTATTGCACATGGGTACGACAGTTTTGCACATGGGTATGACAGTATTGCATATGGGTGTGTCAGTATTGCACATGGGTATGACTGTTTTGCACATGGGCATGACAGTATTGCACATGGGTATGTCAGTATTGCACATGGGTATGACGGTATTGCACATGGGTATGACAGTATTGCACATGTGTATGACAGTATTGCACATGTGTATGTCAGTATTGCACATGGGTATGACAGTATTACATAAGGGTATTTCAGTATTGCACATGGGTATGACAGTATTGCACATGTGTATGTCAGTATTGCACATGTGTACGTCAGTATTGCACATGGGTATGACAGTATTACATAAGGGTATTTCAGTATTGCACATGTGTATGTCAGTATTGCACATATGTACGTCAGTATTGCACATGGGTATGACAGTATTACATAAGGGTATTTCAGTATTGCAAATTGGTATGTCAGTATTGCACATGGGTATGTCAGTATTGCACATGGATATGACAGTATTGCACAGGGGTATGTCAGTATTGCACATGGGTATGTCAGTATTGCACATGGGTATGACAGTATTGCACATGGGTATGTCAGTATTGCACATGGGTATGACAGTATTGCACATGGGTATGACAGTATTGCACATAGATAAGTCAGTATTGCACATGTGTATGTCACTATTGCACACGTATTGCACAGGGGTATGTCAGCCTTGCACAGGGGTATGACAGTATTGCACATGGGTATGACAGTTTTGCACATGGGTATGACAGTATTGCACATGGGTATGTCAGTATTGCACATGTGTACGTCAGTATTGCACATGGGTATGACAGTATTACATAAGGGTATTTCAGTATTGCAAATGGGTATGTCAGTTTTGCACATGGGTATGTCAGTATTGCACATGGATATGACAGTATTGCACAGGGGTATGTCTGTATTGCACATGGGTATGTCAGTATTGCACATGGGTATGACAGTATTGCACATGGGTATGTCAGTATTGCACATGGGTATGACAGTATTGCACATGGGTATGACAGTATTGCATATAGATATGTCAGTATTGCACATGTGTATGTCACTATTGCACACGTATTGCGAAGGGGTATGTCAGTCTTGCACAGGGGTATGACAGTATTGCACATGGGTATGACAGTTTTGCACATGGGTATGACAGTATTGCACATGGGTATGTCAGTATTGCAGATGGGTATGTCAGTATTGCACATGGGTTTGACAGTATTGCACATGGGTATGACAGTATTGCAAAGGGGCATGTCAGTATTGCACATGGGTTTGATAGTATTGCACATGGGTATTTCAGTATTGCACATGGGTATGTCAGTATTGCACATGGATATGACAGTATTGCACATGGGTTTGTCAGTATTGCACATGGGTATGACTGTATTGCACATGGGTATGAAAGTATTGCACATGGGTATGAAAGTATTGCACACAGGTATGACAGTATTGCACATGGGTATGAAAGTATTGCACACAGGTATAACAGTATTGCACATGGGTATGACAGTATTGCAAAGGGGCATGTCAGTATTGCACATGGGTTTGACAGTATTGCACATGGGTATGTCAGTATTGCACATGTGTATGTCACTATTGCACATGTATTGCACAGGGATATGTCAGTCTTGCACAGGGGTATGACAGTATTGCACATAGGTATGACATTTTGCACATGGGTATGACAGTATTGCAAATGGGTATGTCAGTATTGCACATGGGTATGACTGTATTGCACATGGGCATGACAGTATTGCACATGGGTATGACAGTATTGCACATGGGTATGTCAGTATTACACATGGGTATGTCAGTATTGCACATGGGTTTGACAGTATTGCACATGGGTATGACAGTATTGCAAAGGGGCATGTCAGTATTGCACATGGGTTTAATAGTATTGCACATGGGTATTTCAGTATTGCACATGGGTATGTCAGTATTTCACATGGGTATGACAGTATTGCACATGGGTTTGTCAGTATTGCACATGGGAATGACTGTATTGCACATGGGTATGAAAGTATTGCACATGGGTATGAAAGTATTATACACAGGTATGACAGTATTGCACATGGGTATGAAAGTATTGCACACAGGTATGACAGTATTGCACATGGGTATGACAGTATTGCACATGGTATGTCAGTATTGCACATGGTATGACAGTATTGCATAAGGGTATGTCAGTATTGCACATAGATATGTCAGTATTGCACATGTGTATGTCACTATTGCACATGTATTGCACAGGGGTTTGTCAGTCTTGCACATGGGTATGACAGTATTGCACATGGGTACGACAGTTTTGCACATGGGTATGACAGTATTGCATATGGGTGTGTCAGTATTGCACATGGGTATGACTGTATTGCACATGGGCATGACAGTATTGCACATGGGTATGTCAGTATTGCACATGGGTATGACAGTATTGCACATGGGTATGACAGTATTGCACATGTGTATGACAGTATTGCACATGTGTATGTCAGTATTGCACATGGGTATGACAGTATTACATAAGGGTATTTCAGTATTGCACATGGGTATGACAGTATTGCACATGTGTATGTCAGTATTGCACATGTGTACGTCAGTATTGCACATGGGTATGACAGTATTACATAAGGGTATTTCAGTATTGCACATGTGTATGTCAGTATTGCACATATGTACGTCAGTATTGCACATGGGTATGACAGTATTACATAAGGGTATTTCAGTATTGCAAATTGGTATGTCAGTATTGCACATGGGTATGTCAGTATTGCACATGGATATGACAGTATTGCACAGGGGTATGTCAGTATTGCACATGGGTATGTCAGTATTGCACATGGGTATGACAGTATTGCACATGGGTATGTCAGTATTGCACATGGGTATGACAGTATTGCACATGGGTATGACAGTATTGCACATAGATAAGTCAGTATTGCACATGTGTATGTCACTATTGCACACGTATTGCACAGGGGTATGTCAGCCTTGCACAGGGGTATGACAGTATTGCACATGGGTATGACAGTTTTGCACATGGGTATGACAGTATTGCACATGGGTATGTCAGTATTGCACATGGGTATGACTGTATTGCACATGCGCATGACAGTATTGCACATGGGTATGTCAGTATTGCACATGGGTATGTCAGTATTGCACATGGGTTTGACAGTATTGCACATGGGTATGACAGTATTGCAAAGGGGCATGTCAGTATTGCACATGGGTTTGATAGTATTGCACATGGGTATTTCAGTATTGCACATGGGTATGTCAGTATTGCACATGGGTATGACAGTATTGCACATGGGTTTGTCAGTATTGCACATGGGTATGACTGTATTGCACATGGGTATGAAAGTATTGCACATGGGTATGAAAGTATTGCACACAGGTATGACAGTATTGCACATGGGTATGAAAGTATTGCACACAGGTATGACAGTATTGCACATGGGTTTGACAGTATTGCACATGGTATGTCAGTATTGCACATGGTATGACAGTATTGCATAAGGGTATGTCAGTATTGCACATGGGTATGAAAATATTGCACATGGGTTTGACAGTATTGCACATGGGTATGTAAGTATTGCACATGGGTATGACAGTATTGCACATGGGTATGACAGTATTGCAAAGGGGCATGTCAGTATTGCACATGGGTTTGACAGTATTGCACATGGGTATGTCAGTATTACACATGGGTATGACAGTATTGCACATGGTTTTGTCAGTATTGCACATGAGTATGACTGTATTTTACATGGGTATGAAAGTATTGCACATGGGTATGAAAGTATTACACACAGGTATGACAGTATTGCACATGGGTATGACA
Organism: Eucyclogobius newberryi; assembly: GCA_026437355.1. Classification (NCBI taxonomy): domain Eukaryota; kingdom Metazoa; phylum Chordata; class Actinopteri; order Gobiiformes; family Gobiidae; genus Eucyclogobius; species Eucyclogobius newberryi. The sequence continues at coordinate 38,813,465 of JAPEHP010000009.1, read as the reverse complement.
GTATTGCACATGGGTATGACAGTATTGCACATGGGTATGACAGTATTGCACAGGGGTATGTCAGTATTGCACATTGGTATGTCAGTATTTCACATGGGTATGACAGTATTGCACATATATATGTCAGTATTGCACATGTGTATGTCAGTATTGCACATGTATTGCACAGGGTATGACAGTATTAAGATAAGATAAGATAAGATATTCCTTTATTGTCCCACATGGGGAAATTTCATTGGTGCAACGCAGGTAGATCCAGAGGTAGATCCAGAAGAACAGATCACTTATAGGAAGTCTGAAAAACACTTTCAGTAGAAGATCTCCTATAAATAAATAAAAACTCCCATAGACAAATAAATAAATAAATAAATACATAAATACCATTGCATGTGATCACGACAGTAATTGCACATGAATATGTGTCACGACAGCACATGGACTGCACATGAATTTCACAGTAATTGCACATATGACAGAATTGCACATCAGTATTAGGTTAGGTCAGTATTGCGAGTGTTCAGTACTAACAGTTTTTGTTATAAAGTCTGACAGCAGCAGGAAGGAAAGACCTACGGAACCTTTCCTTCACACAGCGAGGGTGGATCAGTCTCTCACTGAAGCTGCTCTCCAGAGCGGAAAGAGTGTCCTGCAGGGGGTGACACTCATGGTCCAGCATAGATGTGAATCTAGCCAGGACCCTCCTGTCCCCCACCTCCTGCACCGAGTCCAGAGCACAGCCCAGGACGGAGCTGGACTTCTTGATGACTCTGTCCAGCCTCTTCCTCTCCCTCTCTGTGATGCTGCTGCTCCAGCAGGCCACACCGTACAGGAGCTGATGCCACCACAGAGTCGTAGAAGGTCTTCAGGAGTGGCCCTGTCACTCCAAAAGACCTGAGTCTCCTCAGGAGGTAGAGCCGACTCTGGCTCTTCCTGTACAGTGCGTCTGTGTTATGAGTCCAGTCCAGTTTGTCGTTCAGATGAACACCCAGGTACTTGTATGACTCTCTCAATGTCCCGTCCCTGGATGTTCACTGGTGAGGGGGCAGAGTGGCGTCTACGGAAGTCCACCACCATCTCCTTGGTCTTCCCCGCGTTGATGAGGAGGTGGTTCCGCTGACACCAGTCCACAAAGTCCTGCGCCAGTCCTCTGTACTCCCCGTCATCGTCGTCCCTGATGAGTCCGATGATGGCAGAGTCGTCAGAGAACTTCTGCAGGACACAGCTGTCCGTGTCATGTCTGAAGTCTGCAGTGTAAAGGGTGAAGAGAAAGGGCGCGAGGACAGTGCCCTGGGGCGCCCCCACACTGCAGGTCCGAGTGTCAGACACACAGTTCCGGGCTCTCACAAACTGGGGTCGGTCTGTGAAGTAGTCCAGGATCCACTCTGCCAGGTCATACTCCACACCAGCCGTCTCCAGCTTGTCCCTCAGGAGCAGCGGCTGGATGGTGTTGAAGGCACTGGAAAGATCGAAGAACAGAATCCTCACAGAGCTGCCAGGCTTTTCCAGGTGAGAGAGAGAGCGGTGCAGCAGGGAGATGACGGCGTCCTCCACTCCGATGCCAGACCGATATGCAAACTGCAGCGGGTCCATGGCTGAGCTCACGGTGGAGCGGAGGTGGTCCAGGACTAGCCGCTCCAGTGTCTTCATCAGGTGGGACGTGAGAGCCACTGGCCTGAAGCTGTTGAGGTCTTTGGCGCGCGGTGTCTTGGGCACAGGTACCAGACAGGAGGTCTTCCAGACCTGTGGTACCACCCTCAGCTTCAGGCTCATGTTGAAGACGTGCTCCATAACTCCACACAGTTCATCTGCGCAGGACTTAAGGAGCCTGGGGCTGATGCCATCAGGTCCTGCTGCCTTCCTCACTTTAATCCTCTTCAGCTCACTCCTCACCTGTACTGCTGTGACAGTCAGTGGTTGGCAGGGGGACCGTGTGCTGGGGTGATGGGTAAGTCCAGGCGAAGTGGGGAGCTGATGGTCCGGGGCAGATAAGCTTTTGTATCTTCGCCGAAATAAAGTAGAACAACATCTCAATTTCCGTCGTGTATTTTAATCACAACTTTATCACAGGTACATGCGGAGCATCACTTGCTCGCGAACTGGTAACAACATGCATACTAAAGGCAAGTGCGCCCTCTATTGGGGAGCACTAATAATGACACTCTATTGCACACAATAACACATTCACATTAAGAGGAGCAGAATATAGCACATACAATTCTCTAGTGCAATATACCACATAAGCGAAGAGGAACAGATGCAGGGCATTGTCCAGCTGTGGAAGAGGGAGCATGCAGCTGTGCAGGGGGAGGGACGGGTGATCGATCAAACCTCAAGAAGTGAGCATTTAAATCATTCACCCACTGTAGATCCCCCTCTGTCTGGGCAGGGGGGATTTTGAAGCCCGAGATGGTTTTCAGGCTCCTCCACACTCCCTGAATGTTCTTTTGCTGCAGCTGCTCCTCCATCCTCCTCTTGTAGCCGGCTTCAGCCTGCCTGATCTTCCTCCTCAGCTCCTCCTGCACAGTCCTCAGCTCCTCCTTGTTCCCTGACCTTCTTCTCCTTCAGCAGAGCCTTCAGTTCACGGTTAATCCATGGCTTATTGTTTGGAAAACACCGCACAGTCCGGGAGGAAACAATGTTCTCAAAACAGAAGTTGATGTAGTCCGTGATGCACTCTGTGATGGTGTTGATGTCCTCCCCATGTGGGTCATGAAGCTCAGTCCAGACAGTGGTGCTGAAGCAGTCCCTCAGAGCCTCCTCGCTCTCAGCAGACCACATCCTCACCTCACGGGACACCACAGGCTGCCTGCGCACGATGGGTTCATACACAGGCCTCAGATGTACAAGGTTGTGGTCCGAGCTGCCCAGGGGAGGGAGGGGGGAATAAGAATAAGCCTCCTTGGTGTTGGCAAAAAACAAGTCCAATGTTCTATTCTCTCTGGTGGGGCAGGTAAGATACTGGTGTATGTTGGTAGAACAGAAGAGGGAGAAGCGTGGTTAAAGTCACCAGAGATGAGGAAGAGAGCCTGTGGATGCTGTGTTTGCAGCCTACAAGTGCAGGAGAGCAGTGCTTCACAAGCATTTTCAGCATTGGCAGACGGGGCCACATTGTCGGGGCAGATAATATGGCCTCATGCCATGACAGTATTGCACATGGGTATGACAGTATTGCACATAGATATGTCAGTATTACACATGTGTATGTCACTATTGCACATGTATTGCACAGGGGTATGTCAGTCTTGCACATGGGTATGACAGTATTGGACATGGGTATGACAGTTTTGCACATGGGTATGACAGTATTGCACATGGGTATGTCAGAATTGGACATGGGTATGACTGTATTGCACATGGGCATGACAGTATTGCACATGGTTATGTCAGTATTGCACATGGGTATGTCAGTATTGCACATGGGTATGACAGTATTGCACATGGGTATGACAGTATTGCAAAGGGGCATGTCAGTATTACACATGGGTATGACAGTATTGCACATGGGGATGAAGGTATTGCACATGGGTATGTCAATATTGCACATGGGTATGACAGTATTGCACATGAATATGACAGTATTGCACATGGGGATGACAGTATTGCACATGGGTAGGTCAGTATTGCACATGGGTATGAAATCATTGCACATGGGATACAGTATTGCACATGGGTATGTCAGTATTGCACATGGGTATGACAATATTGCACATGGGTATGACAGTATTGCACATGGGTATGACAGTATTACATAAGGGTATTTCAGTATTGCACATGGGTATGTCAGTATTGCACATGGGTATGAAAGTATTGCATATGGGTATGACAGTATTGCACATGGTATGAAAGTATTGCACATGGGTATGAGAGTATTGCACACAGGTATGACAGTATTGAACATTGGTATGACAGTATTCACATGGTTATGACAGTATTGCACAGGGGTTTGTCAGTATTGCACATGGGTATGACAGTATTGCACATAGATATGTCAGTATTGCACATGTGTATGTCAGTATTGCACATGTACTGCACAGGGGTATGTCAGTATTGCACATGGGTATGACAGTATTGCACATGGGTATGTCAGTATTGCACATGGGTATGACAGTATTGCACATGGGTATGAAAGTATTGCACATGGGTTGAAAGTATTGCACGTGGGTATGTCAGTATTGCACATGGTTATGAAAGTATTGCATATGGGTATGACAGTATTGCACATGGTATGAAAGTATTGCACATGGGTATGACAGTATTGCACATGGTATGAAAGTATTGCACATGGGTATGACAGTATTGCACACAGGTATGACAGTATTGAACATTGGTATGACAGTATTGCACATGGGTATGACAGTATTGCACAGGGGTTTGTCAGTATTGCACATGTGTATGACAGTATTGCACATACATATGTCAGTATTGCACATGGGTATGACAGTATTGCACATGGGTATGTCAGTATTGCACATGGGTATGACAGTATTGCACATTGGTGTGAAAGTATTGCACATGGGTATGAAAGTATTGCACATGGGTATGAAAGTATTGCACACAGGTATGACAGTACTGCACATGGGTATGAAAGTATTGCACATGGGTATGACAGTATTGCACATGGGTATGAAAGTATTGCACAGGGGTATGTCAGTATTGCACATTGGTATGTCAGTATTGCACATGGGTATGACAGTATTGCACATGAGTATGACAGTATTGCACATGGGTGTGTCAATATTGCACTTTGGTATGAGAGTATTGCACATGGGTATGGAAGTATTGCACATGGGTTTGACAGTATTGCACATGGGTATGTCAGTATTGCACATGGGTATGTCAGTATTGCACATGGGTATGACAGTATTGCACATGGGTATGACAGTATTGCACAGGGGTATGTCAGTATTGCACATGGATATGACAGTTTTGCACATGGGTATGTCAGTATTGCACATGGGTATGAAAGTATTGCACATGTGTATGTCAGTATGCACATGGATATGTCAGTATTGCACGTGGGTATGTCAGTATTGCACATGGGTATGAAAGTATTGCACATAGGTATGTCAGTATGCACTTGGTTATGACAGTATTGCACATGAGTATGTCAGTATTGCACATGGGTATGACAGTATTGCACAGGGGTATGTCAGTATTGCACATGGATATGACAGTATTGCACATGGGTATGTCAGTATTGCACGTGGGTATGTCAATATTGCACATGGGTATGACAGTATTGCACATAGATATGCCAGTATTGCACATGTATTGCACAGGGGTGTGTCAGTATTGCACATGGGTATGTCAGTATTGCACAAGGGTATGACAGTATTGCACATGGGTATGTCAGTATTGCACAGTATTGCACATGAGTATGTCAGTATTGCACATGGGTATGACAGTATTGCACAGGGGTATGTCAGTATTGCACGTGGGTATATCAATATTGCACATGGGTATGACAGTATTGCACATAGATATGTCAGTATTGCACATGTATTGCACAGGGGTAAATCAGTATTGCACATGGGTATGTCAGGATTGCACATGGGTATGACAGTATTGCACATGGGTATGTCAGTATTGCACATGGGTATGACAGTATTGCACATGGGTATGACAGTATTTCACATATATATGTCAGTATTGCACATGTGTATATCACTATTGCACATGTATTGCACAAGGGTATGTCAGTCTTGCACATGGGTATGACAGTATTGCACATGGGTATGACAGTTTTGCACATGGGTATGACAGTATTGCACATGGGTATGTCAGTATTGCACATGGGTATGACTGTATTGCACATGGGCATGACAGTATTGCACATGGGTATGTCAGTATTGCACATGGGTACGTCAGTATTGCACATGGGTATGACAGTATTGCACATGGTGATGACAGTATTGCACATGGGCATGACAGTATTGCACATGGGTATGTCAGTATTGCACATCAAATCAAATCAAATCAATTTATTTTTGTAAGGCCCAAAATCACAACAACAGTTGCCTCTGAGGGCCACAGGGAGAAATGAATCAACAATGTCTGTGGTGGCGAGGGACGATGTCCCAGGGTCCTCTGTCCTTAGACTCTCCTTCTCGGCCAGGAAAAACTACAAAAAAACCTCTTTGGGAAAAAAGCGTAGAAACCTGGAGGAGTTCCAGTGAAGGAGAGATCCGACTCTCACAGACGGACAGACGGACACAAGGAGACTGGAGCTGGACCCACTCTTCAGGCAGAAGAGGGACCGTCTGAGTCGAGCTGGACCCACTCTTCAGGCAGATGAGGGACCGACTGAGGCGAACTGGACCCACTCTTCAGGCAGATGAGGGACCGACTGAGGCGAACTGGACCCACTCTTCAGGCAGATGAGGGACCGTCTGAGTCGAGCTGGACCCACTCTTCAGGCAGAAGAGCGACCGTCTGAGTCGAGCTGGACCCACTCTTCAGGCAGAAGAGGGACCGTCGGAGGCGAGCTGGACCCACTCTTCAGGCAGACGAGGGACCGTCGGAGGCGAGCTGGACCCACTCTTCAGGCAGATGAGGGACCGACTGAGGCGAACTGGAGCCACTCTTCAGGCAGATGAGGGACCGTCCACACAGGGCAGGGACCACTTCACCAGGGGAGGGGCATCTGGGTCCACAGGTCCTCAGGAGTGAGAGAAAGAAAAGAAGGCGGTGAACAGTTTGCAAGTGGAATCAAAAAATAAATATTGTTTGATAGCATAAGTAGTCAGAAGAAGAAGAGGATAGTGCTCAAGCTGCCATACTTTCCCCAGCATAGTTACTCCTAGGGCAGCGTAGCTGAAGCTGTGGGTTTATCTTTCTGTTCCTAACTACTCTGACCATAAGCGATTTCGAAGAGGAACGTTTTAAGCCTGGACTTAAATGAAGAGACTGTGTCAGCATATTTAACATGGGTCGGGAGCTGATTCCATAACACAGGAGCTTGGTAGCTAAACGCTCTACCTCCTACAGTACTTTTAGAGACTCTTGGCACCACCAGAAGGCCAGCATTCTGAGAGCGAAGAGCTCTGTTTGGATGATATGGTTCTATAGCATCTTTGAGGTAGGATGGGGCCATGTCATTTATGGCTTTGTAGGTCAAGAGTAGAATTTTGAATTTGATTCTAGACTCGACGGGGAGCCAGTGAAGAGACTTCAGCACTGGCGTAATGTGCTCTCTTCTTTTTGTTCCTGTTAGTAATCTTGCTGCTGCATTTTGAACCAGTTGAAAGCTTTTTATGGAGCTTTTAGGACACGCTGCAAGCAGGGAGTTACAGTAGTCTAATCTAGTCGTTACAAATGCATGGATAAGTTTTTCAGCATCACTTTTAGGCAGGATTCTTCTGATTTTGGCGATGTTGCGCAAATGGAAATAGGCTGTTTTACAAGCTTGATTTATATGAGCTTTAAATGAGAGCTCCTGGTCAAATAAGACTCCAAGGTTTCTTACAGTAGAACTGGAGGCTACACTGACATTGTCCAGTGTGACTATCTGCTCAGATAGAGCGTCTCGTAGATGCTTAGGGCCAAGCACAATGACCTCGGTTTTTTCAGGGTTAAGAAGCAGGTAGTTTAGTGTCATCCAGGTTTTTATCTCCTTCACACAAGTACTAAGTCTGTCTACTTGATCGCTCTGATCAGGTTTCATTGATAAATACAGCTGAGTGTCGTCTGCATAGCAGTGGAAGTTAATGCCATGCTTTCTAATAATGTTGCCTAATGGTAGCATATAAAGAGTAAACAGAATTGGACCGAGTACCGAACCCTGTGGCACACCGTAAATTACTTTAGAGCTTGGTGAGGAGCTCTGGTTTACATTAACAAATTGGAACCTATCAGATAGATAGGATTTAAACCAGCTGAGGGCTGTTCCTCCAACACCTACATCACATTCTAACCTCTGCAGTAGAATGTTGTGGTCGATGGTGTCAAACGCTGCGCTGAGGTCCAACAGAACCAGGATTGAGACCAGTCCATCGTCAGCGGCTAATAACAAATCATTTGTGACTTTAACTAGTGCAGTTTCAGTGCTGTGGTGGGCTCTGAACCCTGACTGGAAAACTTCAAATAAGTTATTGTCCTGCAGGTGGCGACAAAGCTGTTTTACTACAACTTTTTCAAGGATTTTAGAGACGAAGGGAAGATTTGAAATAGGTCTGTAGTTTACCAATAGGTCGGGATCTAGATTAGGCTTTTTCAGAAGAGGTTTAATGACTGCATGTTTGAAGGACTGTGGAACATAGCCACTTTGGAGTGAAGTATTTATTATATTAAGAATAGGGTCTATAATTAGGGGAAGAATGTCTTTGAGGAGTCTGCTTGGAATGGGGTCTAGGACACAAGATGAGCTTTTAGAGGACATAATGGCTGAAGTTATCTCTGCTTGATCAGCAGCTGTGAACCTTTCTAGGTTTACAGGTGGATTTATATGGGACGTTAGATTTACAGCTTGGACTAGTTCAGGGCTAATAGCCGGGGTAATTTCATCTAATTTATCTCTGATTGTTTTTATTTTATTGTTAAAAAATAGGAGGAAATCATCACATGGGTTTGTCAGTATTGCACATGGGTATGACAGTATTGCATATGGGTGTGACAGTATTGCACATGGGTATGACAGTATTGCACAGGGGTAGGACAGTATTGAACATGGGTATATCGGTATTGCACAATGTGTATGTCAGTATTATACATGGGTATGACAGTATTGCACATGGGTATAGCAGTATTGCACATGGTATGACAGTACTTCACAGGGGTATGTCAGTACTGCACATGGGTATGACAGTATTGCACATGGGTATGACAGTATACCACATGGGTATGAGAGTATTGCACATAGGTATGGCAGTATTGCACATGGGGATGACTGTATTGCACATGGGTATGTCAGTATTGCACATGGGTATGACAGTATTGCACATGGGGATGAAAGTATTGCACATGGGTATGTCAATATTGTACATGGGTATGACAGTATTGCACATGGATATGACAGTATTGCACATGGGGATGACAGTATTGCACATGGGTATGTCAGTATTGCACATGGGTAGACATCATTGCACATGGGGATGACAGTATTGCACATGGGTATGTCAGTATTGCACATGGGTATGACAGTATTGCACAGGGGAATGTCAATATTGCACATGGGTATGACAGTATTGCACATGGGTATGTCAGTATTGCACATGGGTATGACTGTATTGCACATGGGCATGACAGTATTGCACATGGGTATGACAGTATTGCATATAGATATGTCAGTATTGCACACGTGTATGTCACTATTGCACACGTATTGCACACGGGTATGTCAGTCTTGCACAGGGGTATGACAGTATTGCACATGGGTATGACAGTTTTGCACATGGGTATGACAGTATTGCACATGGGTATGTCAGTATTGCAGATGGGTATGTCAGTATTGCACATGGGTTTGACAGTATTGCACATGGGTATGACAGTATTGAAAAGGGGCATGTCAGTATTGCACATGGGTTTGATAGTATTGCACATGGGTATTTCAGTATTGCACATGGGTATGTCAGTATTGCACATGGATATGACAGTATTGCACATGGGTTTGTCAGTATTGCACATGGGTATGACAGTATTGCATACAGATATGTCAGTATTGCACATGTGTATGTCACTATTGCACACGTATTGCACAGGGGTATGTCTGTCTTGCACAGGGGTATGACAGTATTGCACATGGGTATGACAGTTTTGCACATGGGTATGACAGTATTGCACATGGGTATGTCAGTATTGCAGATGGGTATGTCAGTATTGCACATGGGTATGAAAGTATTGCAAATGGGTATGACAGTATTGCACATGGTATGAAAGTATTGCACATGGTATGACAGTATTGCACATGGGAATGACTGTATTGCACATGGGTATGAAAGTATTGCACATGGGTATGAAAGTATTATACACAGGTATGACAGTATTGCACATGGGTATGAAAGTATTGCACACAGGTATGACAGTATTGCACATGGGTATGACAGTATTGCACATGGTATGTCAGTATTGCACATGGTATGACAGTATTGCATAAGGGTATGTCAGTATTGCACATAGATATGTCAGTATTGCACATGTGTATGTCACTATTGCACATGTATTGCACAGGGGTTTGTCAGTCTTGCACATGGGTATGACAGTATTGCACATGGGTACGACAGTTTTGCACATGGGTATGACAGTATTGCATATGGGTGTGTCAGTATTGCACATGGGTATGACTGTATTGCACATGGGCATGACAGTATTGCACATGGGTATGTCAGTATTGCACATGGGTATGACAGTATTGCACATGGGTATGACAGTATTGCACATGTGTATGACAGTATTGCACATGTGTATGTCAGTATTGCACATGGGTATGACAGTATTACATAAGGGTATTTCAGTATTGCACATGGGTATGACAGTATTGCACATGTGTATGTCAGTATTGCACATGTGTACGTCAGTATTGCACATGGGTATGACAGTATTACATAAGGGTATTTCAGTATTGCACATGTGTATGTCAGTATTGCACATATGTACGTCAGTATTGCACATGGGTATGACAGTATTACATAAGGGTATTTCAGTATTGCAAATTGGTATGTCAGTATTGCACATGGGTATGTCAGTATTGCACATGGATATGACAGTATTGCACAGGGGTATGTCAGTATTGCACATGGGTATGTCAGTATTGCACATGGGTATGACAGTATTGCACATGGGTATGTCAGTATTGCACATGGGTATGACAGTATTGCACATGGGTATGACAGTATTGCACATAGATAAGTCAGTATTGCACATGTGTATGTCACTATTGCACACGTATTGCACAGGGGTATGTCAGCCTTGCACAGGGGTATGACAGTATTGCACATGGGTATGACAGTTTTGCACATGGGTATGACAGTATTGCACATGGGTATGTCAGTATTGCACATGGGTATGACTGTATTGCACATGCGCATGACAGTATTGCACATGGGTATGTCAGTATTGCACATGGGTATGTCAGTATTGCACATGGGTTTGACAGTATTGCACATGGGTATGACAGTATTGCAAAGGGGCATGTCAGTATTGCACATGGGTTTGATAGTATTGCACATGGGTATTTCAGTATTGCACATGGGTATGTCAGTATTGCACATGGGTATGACAGTATTGCACATGGGTTTGTCAGTATTGCACATGGGTATGACTGTATTGCACATGGGTATGAAAGTATTGCACATGGGTATGAAAGTATTGCACACAGGTATGACAGTATTGCACATGGGTATGAAAGTATTGCACACAGGTATGACAGTATTGCACATGGGTTTGACAGTATTGCACATGGTATGTCAGTATTGCACATGGTATGACAGTATTGCATAAGGGTATGTCAGTATTGCACATGGGTATGAAAATATTGCACATGGGTTTGACAGTATTGCACATGGGTATGTAAGTATTGCACATGGGTATGACAGTATTGCACATGGGTATGACAGTATTGCAAAGGGGCATGTCAGTATTGCACATGGGTTTGACAGTATTGCACATGGGTATGTCAGTATTACACATGGGTATGACAGTATTGCACATGGTTTTGTCAGTATTGCACATGAGTATGACTGTATTTTACATGGGTATGAAAGTATTGCACATGGGTATGAAAGTATTACACACAGGTATGACAGTATTGCACATGGGTATGACAGTATTGCACATGGGTATGACAGTATTGCACATGGGTATGACAGTATTGCACAGGGGTATGTCAGTATTGCACATTGGTATGTCAGTATTTCACATGGGTATGACAGTATTGCACATATATATGTCAGTATTGCACATGTGTATGTCAGTATTGCACATGTATTGCACAGGGTATGACAGTATTAAGATAAGATAAGATAAGAAATTCCTTTATTGTCCCACATGGGGAAATTTCATTGGTGCAACGCAGGTAGATCCAGAGGTAGATCCAGAAGAACAGATCACTTATAGGAAGTCTGAAAAACACTTTCAGTAGAAGATCTCCTATAAATAAATAAAAACTCCCATAGACAAATAAATAAATAAATAAATACATAAATACCATTGCATGTGATCACGACAGTAATTGCACATGAATATGTGTCACGACAGCACATGGACTGCACATGAATTTCACAGTAATTGCACATATGACAGAATTGCACATCAGTATTAGGTTAGGTCAGTATTGCGAGTGTTCAGTACTAACAGTTTTTGTTATAAAGTCTGACAGCAGCAGGAAGGAAAGACCTACGGAACCTTTCCTTCACACAGCGAGGGTGGATCAGTCTCTCACTGAAGCTGCTCTCCAGAGCGGAAAGAGTGTCCTGCAGGGGGTGACACTCATGGTCCAGCATAGATGTGAATCTAGCCAGGACCCTCCTGTCCCCCACCTCCTGCACCGAGTCCAGAGCACAGCCCAGGACGGAGCTGGACTTCTTGATGACTCTGTCCAGCCTCTTCCTCTCCCTCTCTGTGATGCTGCTGCTCCAGCAGGCCACACCGTACAGGAGCTGATGCCACCACAGAGTCGTAGAAGGTCTTCAGGAGTGGCCCTGTCACTCCAAAAGACCTGAGTCTCCTCAGGAGGTAGAGCCGACTCTGGCTCTTCCTGTACAGTGCGTCTGTGTTATGAGTCCAGTCCAGTTTGTGGTTCAGATGAACACCCAGGTACTTGTATGACTCTCTCAATGTCCCGTCCCTGGATGTTCACTGGTGAGGGGGCAGAGTGGCGTCTACGGAAGTCCACCACCATCTCCTTGGTCTTCCCCGCGTTGATGAGGAGGTGGTTCCGCTGACACCAGTCCACAAAGTCCTGCGCCAGTCCTCTGTACTCCCCGTCATCGTCGTCCCTGATGAGTCCGATGATGGCAGAGTCGTCAGAGAACTTCTGCAGGACACAGCTGTCCGTGTCATGTCTGAAGTCTGCAGTGTAAAGGGTGAAGAGAAAGGGCGCGAGGACAGTGCCCTGGGGCGCCCCCACACTGCAGGTCCGAGTGTCAGACACACAGTTCCGGGCTCTCACAAACTGGGGTCGGTCTGTGAAGTAGTCCAGGATCCACTCTGCCAGGTCATACTCCACACCAGCCGTCTCCAGCTTGTCCCTCAGGAGCAGCGGCTGGATGGTGTTGAAGGCACTGGAAAGATCGAAGAACAGAATCCTCACAGAGCTGCCAGGCTTTTCCAGGTGAGAGAGAGAGCGGTGCAGCAGGGAGATGACGGCGTCCTCCACTCCGATGCCAGACCGATATGCAAACTGCAGCGGGTCCATGGCTGAGCTCACGGTGGAGCGGAGGTGGTCCAGGACTAGCCGCTCCAGTGTCTTCATCAGGTGGGACGTGAGAGCCACTGGCCTGAAGCTGTTGAGGTCTTTGGCGCGCGGTGTCTTGGGCACAGGTACCAGACAGGAGGTCTTCCAGACCTGTGGTACCACCCTCAGCTTCAGGCTCATGTTGAAGACGTGCTCCATAACTCCACACAGTTCATCTGCGCAGGACTTAAGGAGCCTGGGGCTGATGCCATCAGGTCCTGCTGCCTTCCTCACTTTAATCCTCTTCAGCTCACTCCTCACCTGTACTGCTGTGACAGTCAGTGGTTGGCAGGGGGACCGTGTGCTGGGGTGATGGGTAAGTCCAGGCGAAGTGGGGAGCTGATGGTCCGGGGCAGATAAGCTTTTGTATCTTCGCCGAAATAAAGTAGAACAACATCTCAATTTCCGTCGTGTATTTTAATCACAACTTTATCACAGGTACATGCGGAGCATCACTTGCTCGCGAACTGGTAACAACATGCATACTAAAGGCAAGTGCGCCCTCTATTGGGGAGCACTAATAATGACACTCTATTGCACACAATAACACATTCACATTAAGAGGAGCAGAATATAGCACATACAATTCTCTAGTGCAATATACCACATAAGCGAAGAGGAACAGATGCAGGGCATTGTCCAGCTGTGGAAGAGGGAGCATGCAGCTGTGCAGGGGGAGGGACGGGTGATCGATCAAACCTCAAGAAGTGAGCATTTAAATCATTCACCCACTGTAGATCCCCCTCTGTCTGGGCAGGGGGGATTTTGAAGCCCGAGATGGTTTTCAGGCTCCTCCACACTCCCTGAATGTTCTTTTGCTGCAGCTGCTCCTCCATCCTCCTCTTGTAGCCGGCTTCAGCCTGCCTGATCTTCCTCCTCAGCTCCTCCTGCACAGTCCTCAGCTCCTCCTTGTTCCCTGACCTTCTTCTCCTTCAGCAGAGCCTTCAGTTCACGGTTAATCCATGGCTTATTGTTTGGAAAACACCGCACAGTCCGGGAGGAAACAATGTTCTCAAAACAGAAGTTGATGTAGTCCGTGATGCACTCTGTGATGGTGTTGATGTCCTCCCCATGTGGGTCATGAAGCTCAGTCCAGACAGTGGTGCTGAAGCAGTCCCTCAGAGCCTCCTCGCTCTCAGCAGACCACATCCTCACCTCACGGGACACCACAGGCTGCCTGCGCACGATGGGTTCATACACAGGCCTCAGATGTACAAGGTTGTGGTCCGAGCTGCCCAGGGGAGGGAGGGGGGAATAAGAATAAGCCTCCTTGGTGTTGGCAAAAAACAAGTCCAATGTTCTATTCTCTCTGGTGGGGCAGGTAAGATACTGGTGTATGTTGGTAGAACAGAAGAGGGAGAAGCGTGGTTAAAGTCACCAGAGATGAGGAAGAGAGCCTGTGGATGCTGTGTTTGCAGCCTACAAGTGCAGGAGAGCAGTGCTTCACAAGCATTTTCAGCATTGGCAGACGGGGCCACATTGTCGGGGCAGATAATATGGCCTCATGCCATGACAGTATTGCACATGGGTATGACAGTATTGCACATAGATATGTCAGTATTACACATGTGTATGTCACTATTGCACATGTATTGCACAGGGGTATGTCAGTCTTGCACATGGGTATGACAGTATTGGACATGGGTATGACAGTTTTGCACATGGGTATGACAGTATTGCACATGGGTATGTCAGAATTGGACATGGGTATGACTGTATTGCACATGGGCATGACAGTATTGCACATGGTTATGTCAGTATTGCACATGGGTATGTCAGTATTGCACATGGGTATGACAGTATTGCACATGGGTATGACAGTATTGCAAAGGGGCATGTCAGTATTACACATGGGTATGACAGTATTGCACATGGGGATGAAGGTATTGCACATGGGTATGTCAATATTGCACATGGGTATGACAGTATTGCACATGAATATGACAGTATTGCACATGGGGATGACAGTATTGCACATGGGTAGGTCAGTATTGCACATGGGTATGACATCATTGCACATGGGATGACAGTATTGCACATGGGTATGTCAGTATTGCACATGGGTATGACAATATTGCACATGGGTATGACAGTATTGCACATGGGTATGACAGTATTACATAAGGGTATTTCAGTATTGCACATGGGTATGTCAGTATTGCACATGGGTATGAAAGTATTGCATATGGGTATGACAGTATTGCACATGGTATGAAAGTATTGCACATGGGTATGAGAGTATTGCACACAGGTATGACAGTATTGAACATTGGTATGACAGTATTCACATGGTTATGACAGTATTGCACAGGGGTTTGTCAGTATTGCACATGGGTATGACAGTATTGCACATAGATATGTCAGTATTGCACATGTGTATGTCAGTATTGCACATGTACTGCACAGGGGTATGTCAGTATTGCACATGGGTATGACA
Source organism: Eucyclogobius newberryi (assembly GCA_026437355.1). Lineage (NCBI taxonomy): Eukaryota > Metazoa > Chordata > Actinopteri > Gobiiformes > Gobiidae > Eucyclogobius > Eucyclogobius newberryi. The sequence continues at coordinate 38,797,641 of JAPEHP010000009.1, read as the reverse complement.
GTATTGCACATGGGTATGTCAGTATTGCACATGGGTATGACAGTATTGCACATGGGTATGAAAGTATTGCACATGGGTTGAAAGTATTGCACGTGGGTATGTCAGTATTGCACATGGTTATGAAAGTATTGCATATGGGTATGACAGTATTGCACATGGTATGAAAGTATTGCACATGGGTATGACAGTATTGCACATGGTATGAAAGTATTGCACATGGGTATGACAGTATTGCACACAGGTATGACAGTATTGAACATTGGTATGACAGTATTGCACATGGGTATGACAGTATTGCACAGGGGTTTGTCAGTATTGCACATGTGTATGACAGTATTGCACATACATATGTCAGTATTGCACATGGGTATGACAGTATTGCACATGGGTATGTCAGTATTGCACATGGGTATGACAGTATTGCACATTGGTGTGAAAGTATTGCACATGGGTATGAAAGTATTGCACATGGGTATGAAAGTATTGCACACAGGTATGACAGTACTGCACATGGGTATGAAAGTATTGCACATGGGTATGACAGTATTGCACATGGGTATGAAAGTATTGCACAGGGGTATGTCAGTATTGCACATTGGTATGTCAGTATTGCACATGGGTATGACAGTATTGCACATGAGTATGACAGTATTGCACATGGGTGTGTCAATATTGCACTTTGGTATGAGAGTATTGCACATGGGTATGGAAGTATTGCACATGGGTTTGACAGTATTGCACATGGGTATGTCAGTATTGCACATGGGTATGTCAGTATTGCACATGGGTATGACAGTATTGCACATGGGTATGACAGTATTGCACAGGGGTATGTCAGTATTGCACATGGATATGACAGTTTTGCACATGGGTATGTCAGTATTGCACATGGGTATGAAAGTATTGCACATGTGTATGTCAGTATGCACATGGATATGTCAGTATTGCACGTGGGTATGTCAGTATTGCACATGGGTATGAAAGTATTGCACATAGGTATGTCAGTATGCACTTGGTTATGACAGTATTGCACATGAGTATGTCAGTATTGCACATGGGTATGACAGTATTGCACAGGGGTATGTCAGTATTGCACATGGATATGACAGTATTGCACATGGGTATGTCAGTATTGCACGTGGGTATGTCAATATTGCACATGGGTATGACAGTATTGCACATAGATATGCCAGTATTGCACATGTATTGCACAGGGGTGTGTCAGTATTGCACATGGGTATGTCAGTATTGCACAAGGGTATGACAGTATTGCACATGGGTATGTCAGTATTGCACAGTATTGCACATGAGTATGTCAGTATTGCACATGGGTATGACAGTATTGCACAGGGGTATGTCAGTATTGCACGTGGGTATATCAATATTGCACATGGGTATGACAGTATTGCACATAGATATGTCAGTATTGCACATGTATTGCACAGGGGTAAATCAGTATTGCACATGGGTATGTCAGGATTGCACATGGGTATGACAGTATTGCACATGGGTATGTCAGTATTGCACATGGGTATGACAGTATTGCACATGGGTATGACAGTATTTCACATATATATGTCAGTATTGCACATGTGTATATCACTATTGCACATGTATTGCACAAGGGTATGTCAGTCTTGCACATGGGTATGACAGTATTGCACATGGGTATGACAGTTTTGCACATGGGTATGACAGTATTGCACATGGGTATGTCAGTATTGCACATGGGTATGACTGTATTGCACATGGGCATGACAGTATTGCACATGGGTATGTCAGTATTGCACATGGGTACGTCAGTATTGCACATGGGTATGACAGTATTGCACATGGTGATGACAGTATTGCACATGGGCATGACAGTATTGCACATGGGTATGTCAGTATTGCACATGGGTTTGTCAGTATTGCACATGGGTATGACAGTATTGCATATGGGTGTGACAGTATTGCACATGGGTATGACAGTATTGCACAGGGGTAGGACAGTATTGAACATGGGTATATCGGTATTGCACAATGTGTATGTCAGTATTATACATGGGTATGACAGTATTGCACATGGGTATAGCAGTATTGCACATGGTATGACAGTACTTCACAGGGGTATGTCAGTACTGCACATGGGTATGACAGTATTGCACATGGGTATGACAGTATACCACATGGGTATGAGAGTATTGCACATAGGTATGGCAGTATTGCACATGGGGATGACTGTATTGCACATGGGTATGTCAGTATTGCACATGGGTATGACAGTATTGCACATGGGGATGAAAGTATTGCACATGGGTATGTCAATATTGTACATGGGTATGACAGTATTGCACATGGATATGACAGTATTGCACATGGGGATGACAGTATTGCACATGGGTATGTCAGTATTGCACATGGGTAGACATCATTGCACATGGGGATGACAGTATTGCACATGGGTATGTCAGTATTGCACATGGGTATGACAGTATTGCACAGGGGAATGTCAATATTGCACATGGGTATGACAGTATTGCACATGGGTATGTCAGTATTGCACATGGGTATGACTGTATTGCACATGGGCATGACAGTATTGCACATGGGTATGTCAGTATTGCACATGGGTATGTCAGTATTGCACATGGGTATAGCAGTATTGCGCATGCTATGACAGTACTTCACAGGGGTATGTCAGTACTGCACATGGGTATGACAGTATTGCACATGGGGATGACAGTATTGCACATGGGTATGTCAGTATTGCACATGGGTATGACAGTATTGCACATGGGGATGACAGTATTGCACATGGGTATGTCAATATTGCAATGGGTATGACAGTATTGCACATGGGGATGACAGTATTGCACATGTGTATGACAGTATTGCACATGGGTATTACAGTATTGCACATGGGTATGACAGTATTGCACATGGGTATGTCCGTATTGCACATGGGTATGTCAGTTTGTGTTGTAGAGTGTGACAGCAGCAGAAGGACCTACTTTGAAACGTCTCCTTCACACAGCGAGGGTGGCCTAGTCACTGAAGCTGCTCTTCAGAGTGGACAGAGTGTCCTGCAGGGGACAGAGTGTCCTGCAGGGGACAGAGTGTCCTGCAGGGGACAGAGTGTCCTGCAGGGGACAGAGTGTCCTGCAGGGGACAGAGTGTCCTGCAGGGGGCGACACTCATGGTCAAGCATAGATGTGAGTTTAGCCAGGACCCTTCTGTCCCCCACCTCCTGCACCGAGTCCAGAGGACAGCCCAGGACGGAGCTTTGTCCAGCTTCTTCCTCTCCCTCTGTGATGACCCCACCTACAGGAGCTGATGCACCACAGAGTCAGAGAAGGTCTTCAGGAGCGGCCCTGTCAGGAGCGGCCCTGTCAGGAGTGGCCCTGTCAGGGGCGGCCCTGTCAGGAGTGGTCCTGTCAGGACTGGCCCTGTCAGGAGTGGCCCTGTCAGGAGTGGTCCTGTCAGGAGTGGCCCTGTCAGGAGCGGCCCTGTCAGGAGTGGTCCTGTCAGGACTGGCCCTGTCAGGAGTGGTCCTGTCAGGAGTGGCCCTGTCAGGAGCGGCCCTGTCACTCCAAAAGACCTGAGTCTCCTCAGGAGGTAGAGCCAACTCTGGCTCTTCCTGTACAGTGCGTATATATATATATATATATATATATATACAAAGTGGCAGTCCAAATGCAGTTCCGCTTCTGTCCAGCAGGAACAGGGATGTAAGATTTAATACTAATACTACTCCCTCTCTCTCTCGCTCTCTCTCTCTCGCTCTCTCTCTCTCGCTCTCTCTCTCTCTCTCTCTCGCTCTCTCTCGCTCTCTCTCTCGCTCTCTCTCTCTCTCTCTCTCGCTCTCTCTCGCTCTCTCTCTCGCTCTCTCTCTCTCTCTCTCTCTCTCGCTCTCTCTCTCTCTCTCTCTCGCTCTCTCTCTCTCTCTCTCTCTCTCTCGCTCTCTCTCTCTCTCTCTCTCTCTCTCTATCTAAGGTAAAAGAGAGAGAGTTTCTATCACTTCTGCTTCTAAACCAAACAAAGGAAACTGGAGGAACTCCACATTATATTTGGATCTTTTGATTTCCCTTTTTCAGAGAAACTCTTCAGGGCTTAAACTGGGTCTGGACCAGGTCTAAACCAGGTCTAAACCAGGTCTAAACCAGGACTAAACCAGGACCATGGGAGAAGTGGGTTCCACGGACTCCAGCTGCCTTTACAAAGACCAGTTCTGTGAGTACAGCTTTCACCGGGTTAGTCCTGGTTTAGTCCTGGTTTAGTCCTGGTTTGGACCTGGTTTAGACCTGGTTTAGACCATGGTTTAGACCAGTGTTAGTCTTGGTTTAGCCTTTATTTAGTTTGGTTTTAGTCTCAAATTTATTTGGACATGTTTGAAAATGTTTTTGTACATTTTCACACTATTTTTAGATTAAATCAATTAAATTAAACCAGGTCCAAACCAGGTCCAAACCAGGTCTGAACCATGGTCTAAACCAGGTCTAAACCAGGTCCAAACCAGGTCTGAACCATGGTCTAAACCAGGTCTAAACCAGGTCCAAACCAGGTCTGAACCATGGTCTAAACCAGGTCTAAACCAGGTCTAAACCAGGTCTAAACCAGGTCTAAACCAGGACTAAACCAGGTCTGAACCATGGTCTAAACCAGGTCTAAACCAGGTCCAAACCAGGTCTGAACCATGGTCTAAACCAGGTCTAAACCAGGTCTAAACCAGGTCTAAACCAGGTCTAAACCAGGACTAAACCAGGTCCGAACCATGATCTAAACCAGGTCTAAACCAGGTCCGAACCAGGTCCGAACCATGATCTAAACCAGGTCTAAACCAGGTCCGAACCATGATCTAAACCAGGTCTAAACCAGGACTAAACCAGGTCCGAACCATGATCTAAACCAGGTCTAAACCAGGTCCGAACCATGATCTAAACCAGGTCTAAACCAGGACTAAACACACATTATATTGAGCGTTCACACGTGTGCAGGTTTGGACCTGTTCGGTCCTGATGAAGACTTGGTTTGATCCTGTTCAGAAAAAAGACGTTCGGTTTAACGTTTCACTTCAGAAAATGTGATAAAGAAAGAAAGAGAAGAGAAACCAACACTTTTAAGTCAGAAACGACACTGTTCAACCTGGGTCTGCAGAAGGTGGCCTGCGGGCCAAAGTTGGCCCGCAGGCCACCTTCTGCAGATAACTTATATAGTCTGGCCCACAAGCTTCACTGATGATTTGGTGTGGACGTAACGACACAAGGCCTTCACGAGAGCCGGTGCTGTGCGGGAGGGCTGTCCCAGGGGCCGGCTGATGAAAGGTGGACCACCGTTTCACCGTTTCAGGACGGTCACATTCTAAAGCCCTCGTGGGCTCGTTTCTCTGTGAATATAAATCAGGATTGTAAAAAAACACTCACAACTGTCCACTGTGGCCATGTTTCTATAGAAACGGTACAGGGCGGAGCGGTCCTGGTGCTTCCTTTCCTTTCAGGGGTCCGTAACAGCTGGTAGATGATTGGATAAGAGACTGCAGAGTCCGACCCACAAAGCTAGCAAAGCAGGTTAGCAACAGCTTTAGTCACGCCCCTCACACACACTAGCTTTAGCCACGCCCCTCACACACACTAGCTTTAGCCACGCACCTCACACGCACTAGCTTTAGCCACGCCCCTCACACACACTAGCTTTAGCCACGCCCCTCACACACACACTGGAATTACTAAATTACTTTTTGTGACTCGCTCAGATCGACCTCAGGATTAGAAAGTATCAGGAGGATTTACATCAGATTCATGAAGAAGACGTGTGTTGAGCTCATGTGGCAGAACCTGTCTGGACCTGTCTGGACCTGTCTGGACCTGTCTGGAAAGAAGCAATCCAGCACGTTCTGGGGGTGTGGCTTGTGTCAGGAGTCTGTGTTTTGTCTAAATTACCTGTTTCGGCCTTTTCTTGGCTTTCTTGGCTCGACTCCTGTGACAGACAGAGCAGAGCTAAAGAAAGACGGTTGTATATTATTATTTTTAGTCTGAATTGTTGATAAAAATGAATTATTTCTCAGGTTCAGGTTTGTTTTCACCGGTTTAAGACTTTTTGCAGTTTGTATTTGAATGGTCTATTTTTAATATACGCGAAGGAGGTTGAACAATAGATCTAAGTTTTTAAGAGTCCCAGGTTCCTTCTTTAGTGTGTTTTAGTCCTTCTTTAGTCCTGCTTTAGTCCCGCTTTAGACCCACTTTAGTCCCGCTTTAGTCCCGCTTTAGTCCCGCTTTAGTCCCGCTTTACACCTGCTTTAGTCCCGCTTTAGTCCCGCTTTAGTCCCGCTTTAGTCCCGCTTTACACCTGCTTTAGTCCCGCTTTACACCCGCTTTAGTCCTGCTTTAGACCCGCTTTAGTCCCGCTTTAGACCTGCTTTAGTCCCGCTTTAGTCCCGCTTTAGTCCCGATTTAGTCCCGCTTTAGTCCCGCTTTAGACCCGCTTTAGTCCCGCTTTAGTCCCGCTTTAGACCCGCTTTAGTCCCGCTTTAGTCCCGCTTTAGACCCGCTTTAGTCCCGCTTTAGTCCCGCTTTAGTCCCGCTTTAGACCCGCTTTAGTCCCGCTTTAGACCCGCTTTAGTCCCGCTTTAGTCCCGCTTTAGTCCCGCTTTAGACCCGCTTTAGTCCCGCTTTGGACCCGCTTTAGTCCCGCTTTAGTCCCGCTTTAGACCCGCTTTAGTCCCGCTTTAGTCCCGCTTTAGACCCGCTTTAGACCCGCTTTAGTCCCGCTTTAGTCCTGCTTTAGTCCTGCTTTAGACCTGCTTTAGTCCTGCTTTAGTCCTGCTTTAGTCCTGCTTTAGACCCGCTTTAGTCCCGCTTTAGTCCCGCTTTAGTCCCGCTTTAGTCCCGCTTTAGTCCCGCTTTAGATCCGCTTTAGTCCCGCTTTAGTCCCGGTTTAGTCCCGCTTTAGACCCGCTTTAGTCCCGCTTTAGTCCCGCTTTAGACCCGCTTTAGACCCGCTTTAGTCCCGCTTTAGTCCCGCTTTAGTCCCGCTTTAGACCCGCTTTAGTCCCGCTTTAGTCCCGCTTTAGACCCGCTTTAGTCCCGCTTTAGTCCCGCTTTAGACCCGCTTTAGTCCCGCTTTAGTCCCGCTTTAGTCCCGCTTTAGTCCCGCTTTAGTCCCGCTTTAGTCCCGCTTTAGTCCCGCTTTAGATCCGCTTTAGTCCCGCTTTAGTCCCGGTTTAGTCCCGCTTTAGACCCGCTTTAGTCCCGCTTTAGTCCCGCTTTAGACCCGCTTTAGACCCGCTTTAGTCCCGCTTTAGTCCCGCTTTAGTCCCGCTTTAGACCCGCTTTAGTCCCGCTTTAGTCCCGCTTTAGACCCGCTTTAGTCCCGCTTTAGTCCCGCTTTAGACCCGCTTTAGTCCCGCTTTAGTCCCGCTTTAGACCCGCTTTAGACCCGCTTTAGACCCGCTTTAGTCCTGCTTTAGACCTGCTTTAGTCCTGCTTTAGTCCTGCTTTAGTCCCGCTTTAGACCCGCTTCAGTCCCGCTTTAGACCTGCTTTAGTCCTGCTTTAGACCTGCTTTAGACCTGCTTTAGACCTGCTTTAGACTTGCTTTAGTCCTGCTTTAGACCTGCTTTAGACCTGCTTTAGACCTGCTTTAGTCCTGCTTTAGTCCTGCTTTAGTCCCGCTTTAGACCCGCTTTAGTCCTGCTTTAGTCCCGCTTTAGTCCCGCTTTAGACCCGCTTCAGTCCCGCTTTAGACCTGCTTTAGTCCTGCTTTAGACCTGCTTTAGACCTGCTTTAG
>JAPEHP010000009.1:38782378-38784878 GCA_026437355.1 Eucyclogobius newberryi | reverse complement strand
CGGCAGCATGTAGAGGTTGAACAGAAGGGGACCCAGGACTGACCCTTGGGGCACTCCACAGGTCAGGGTCATGTGGTCTGAGACACAGCTACCAATTTCAACAAAGTACTTCCTGTCTTCCAGATAGGACCTTAACCAGTTTAGGGCAGTGCCAGTGATGCCCACCCAGTCCTCTAGTCTCTGTAAGAGGATCCCATGATCGACAGTGTCAAAAGCAGCACTCAGATCTAACAGAATTAAGACTGAGGCTTTGCCCGTGTCAGTGTTCAGGCGGATGTCATTTGTCACCTTGACAAGAGCAGTCTCAGTGCTGTGATGAGGTCTAAAACCTGACTGAAAAACATCAAATGAGTTGTTTATTAAGAGGAAATCTGTGAGCTGTTGGTAAACAACCTTTTCAAGGACTTTGCCCCAAAATGGCAGATTAGAGATGGGCCGGTAATGACTCAGTACTGCGGCATCAAGACTGCTCTTCTTTAGGAGAGGCTTTATGACCGCAGTTTTCAAAAACATTGGGAATGTTCCAGATTGAAGCGACATGTTGACTATGTGAGTGAGTGGTGCTAACAAACTGTTCAGCACAGACTTTAGAAATTTGGTGGGTAACACACACACACACAGAGACACACACAGAGACACACACACACACACAGACACACACACAGAGAGACACACACATAAACACACACACACACACAGAGACACACACACACAGAGACACACACACACACACACAGAGACACACAAACACACATACACAGAGACACACACAGAGACGCACACACACACAGATACACACACACAGACACACACACAAACACACAGAGACACACACAGACACAGAGAGACACAGACACACACACACAGACACACACCTACACCCACACACAGAGACACACACACATCACACACAGAGACAAACACACACACACACACACAGAGGAACACACAGAGACACACAGACACACACACAGAAACACACAAAACACACACACATAGACACACACACACACACACACCACACACACACATGGACACACACACAGAGACACACAGACACACACACAGAAACACACACAACACACACACAGAGACACACACACTCAGAGACACACACACACTCACACACAGAAACACACACACATTACACACAGAGACACACACACACAGAGAGACACACGCAGACACACACACAGACACACGCAGACACACACACACAGAGAGACACACACAGAGAGACACACACACACACACACAGAGAGACACACACAGAGAGACACACACAGAGAGACACACACCTACACACACAGAGACACACACACACACACACACAGAGACACACACACACACACACAGAGACACACAGAGAGACACAGACACACACAGAGACATACACACACATCCCACACAGAGACACACACATCTACACAGAGACAGAGACACACAGACACAGAGACACTCACACACACACACACACACACAGACACACACACACACACACACAGAGACACACACACACACATACACACAGATAATACGGACCATGTGTAGACATTGAGGGCCCAGATCGAGGCGCCATGACAGGAGGTGGAGCGACTTGTGCAGCTAGTGTGTGTGAGGGGCGTGGCTAAAGCTAGTGTGTGTGAGGGGCGTGGCTAAAGCTAGTGTGTGTGTGTGAGGGGCGTGGCTAAAGCTAGTGTGTGTGAGGGGCGTGGCTAAAGCTAGTGTGTGTGAGGGGCGTGGCTAAAGCTAGTGTGTGTGAGGGGCGTGGCTAAAGCTAGTGCGTGTGAGGGGCGTGGCTAAAGCTAATGTGTGTGAGGGGCGTGGCTAAAGCTAGTGCGTGTGAGGGGCGTGGCTAAAGCTAGTGTGTGTGAGGGAAGTGGCTAAAGCTAGTGTGTGTGAGGGGCGTGGCTAAAGCTAGTGTGTGAGGGGCGTGGCTAAAGCTAGTGTGTGTGAGGGGCGCGGCTAAAGCTAGTGTGTGTGAGGGGCGTGGCTAAAGCTAGTGTGTGTGAGGGGCGCGGCTAAAGCTAGTGTGTGTGAGGGGCATGGCTAAAGCTAGTGTGTGTGAGGGGCGTGGCTAAAGCTAGTGTGTGTGAGGGAAGTGGCTAAAGCTAGTGTGTGTGTGTGAGGGGCGTGGCTAAAGCTAGTGTGTGTGAGGGGCGTGGCTAAAGCTAGTGTGTGTGAGGGGCGTGGCTAAAGCTAGTGTGTGTGAGGGGCGTGGCTAAAGCTAGTGCGTGTGAGGGGCGTGGCTAAAGCTAATGTGTGTGAGGGGCGTGGCTAAAGCTAGTGCGTGTGAGGGGCGTGGCTAAAGCTAGTGTGTGTGAGGGAAGTGGCTAAAGCTAGTGTGTGTGAGGGGCGTGGCTAAAGCTAGTGTGTGAGGGGCGTGGCTAAAGCTAGTGTGTGTGAGGGGCGCGGCTAAAGCTAGTGTGTGTGAGGGGCGTGGCTAAAGCTAGTGTGTGTGAGGGGCGCGGCTAAAGCTAGTGTGTGTGAGGGGCATGGC
>JAPEHP010000009.1:38769878-38777378 GCA_026437355.1 Eucyclogobius newberryi | reverse complement strand
AAGGGTTCCACTGAACGACACAAGGGTTCCACTGAACGACACAAGGGTTCCTCTGAACGACACAAGGGTTCCACTGAACGACACAAGGGTTCCTCTGAACGACACAAGGGTTCCTCTGAACGACACAAGGGTTCCTCTGAATGACACAAGGGTTCCACTGAACGACACAAGGGTTCCTCTGAACGACACAAGGGTTCCTCTGAACGACACAAGGGTTCCTCTGAATGACACAAGGGTTCCACTGAACGACACAAGGGTTCCTCTGAACGACACAAGGGTTCCTCTGAACGACACAAGGGTTCCACTGAACGACACAAGGGTTCCACTGAACGACACAAGGGTTCCTCTGAACGACACAAGGGTTCCACTGAACGACACAAGGGTTCCTCTGAACGACACAAGGGTTCCACTGAACGACACAAGGGTTCCACTGAACGATCATGACTCCTTGAGTCCTTGAGGACTCCATGAGTCCTTCTTCACACGGTCATGACTTGAGTCCTTCTTCTCTGTGTCCTTCAGACTTCCCGAGGGCCCTTCAGGCCCCGTGTGACCGCTGCTCTTCTGCTCCTCCCGCTCCAAAGATCCAGGACCTGATGAACGACAAAGACCTGCTGGACGTCCTGCGGCTGAAGCTTGACCCGAGCCATTGCACCGTCAAGAACTGGAAGAACTTTGCGAGCCGCTGGGGCATGTCCTACGACGAGCTGAACCTCCTGGAGCAGCGGAGCCTCGGGGCCCTCGCCCACAGTCCCACGCTCGAGTTCCTGCTGCGCTTCAGCCACAGGCCCCTGGCCGAGCTGCTGGAGCTGTGCAGCCTTTACCAGCGCGTGGACGTGCTGAGGCTCCTGCAGCGCTGGCAGGAGAGCGAGTGGCCCCTGAGGTGGAGGGGCCACCACAGAATGGGCCTCAAGTATTAATAGGAGAGTGAGGGGCCCCTGAGGAGTGCGAGTGGCCCCTGAGTAGAGCGGGGGGCCCCAGAGGTGGAAACAGAAGATAATTTAATGCAACTTTCTCGAATGTGACAGTAATAAGTTTGAAGGTCGCCACAAGGTCATTTAGGTCAGAGCAGCTTCTGAAGAAATCTGTGTCTGACCATCAGCTAATGTCTCCTCCTCCTCCTCCTCCTCGCTCAGCTCGTGTCTCCTCCTCCTCCTCCTCCTCCTCCTCCTCCTCCTCTGCACAGACCCTTCTTGCTGTGAGGCGAAGGTGCTTAGCCTCTGGACCTGAACTCAATCAGGACAAATGGCTCTAAACTAAAGAACTCTAACTTAGACCTGGACTAAAGACTTTCCCTTGAGGAGGAGTAAAACGTGCCTCTGATTCTGGAGCCAGATCTGGATCTTCAGGACGCCCCAGATCAAACGAGGGACGTCCTTCAAAGGTCTATATTGAGTCTCATGTGTCCGAGTACTTTTTATGTTTGGGACGGGAAATTTCCCCCAGATCCCTTTTTGCTGGTGAGTCACTGTATTTTGGACCTGTTCGGTTCGGTCCCGTTTGGTTCCGTTCCGTTCGGTTCCGTTCTGTTCGGTCCCATTCGGTTCCGTTCGGTTCCGTTCTCTTCGACACTGTTAAACGCGGTTGAAGTACAGAAACAACTCTTTGTATTAAATATCTTCACTGATGAATGTGTTTCAAATATTTCAAACGTTTTCATTCATAACATTCGGGACTCAAACCTGAGACCTCATGCTCGCCACTTTTCACGCTCACCACTTTTCACGCTTGCCACTTCTCACACTTGCCACTTTTCACGCTCGCCACTTTTCACGCTCGCCACTTTTCACGCTTGAATCTTTTCACCAGTGCCACACTCGCCACTTTTCACACTCGCCACTTTGCACACTCGCCACTTTTCACACTCGCCACTTTGCACACTCGCCACTTTTCACACTCGCCACTTTTCACACTCGCCACTTTGCAAACTCGCCACTTTTCACGCTCGCTACTTTTCACGCTCGCCACGTCACAAAAGACACAGTCACAGTTTTTGGGTCAAAATTTATTATAGATTCATCATAAAATACAGATCAATCATGTGGAATATGAACCGCACAGAAATATGAGTCAAACCAATCGATCCGTCAGTTATGAATATTCAGAAGGTTTAAATTACAAACACAAAGAGAAACAAACAAACAAACAAACACTCCTTCAATTTAGCCAGAGTACATTCAGGCAAAGGGAAAACACTACAATGATATAAAAATAAGTCTGTATCGTTGTAAATATGAACAGTTTTATGTTCATATTTACAATCAGCTATGTTTTATTAAATGATGATTATTCGAGCGTTGGTGGATGGATTACAGCTCAAAATGACAATTTCACAGAATATAAGATCCTTAAAATGACCAAAACATAAAACATACTTTTGTACTCGTGGTGAATAATAAGAGTAATAATAAGATTAATATTGGGTTAAATCAAAGGCAAATAAAAACATTAATATGGGTCAAATATATGAATCCATTTTGCCATTTTCTCTCCGTTTACCAAACCCTCCAATCGTGCTCGTTTCACTCACTTTCAATTCAATTTATTATTTTAGAGTAAAAAAAACAACAGAAAGTTAGAAAATCAAAGAATAAACTCTACGATGAAGCGTGCAAAGACTTAAACTCGGGCTAAAACCGCTGGATTTACTGGTCAGCAGCGAAACGTTGGCCTATCAATGTATCCAGTTGTTTTATTCTGAAGGTTTCGAGATCAAATCAACCAATGAAACAGTCGCTGGTGGATAAAAGCCGAGCGACCGACCCGACCGGCGTTAAGTCGGCCGCGCTCGTTAACATTTCTGTTGTTTTACGGTCGAATCACCCAATATTCAGGCCGAGCATGTTTGTGAGGCCCAGGGAGAGCTTCTGGTCCTCGTCTGTGCCCGCCGGCCCCGTGATGGAGCCTCCCAGACTTCCCTCGGCAGACGCTCCGGCCGCGCCCAGGTCCAGATCCACGCTCGAATCTGTGGGCGACGTGCTCACGGACAGCGACTTCCCCTTCGACACCTTCAGAAGCTCCGAAAGGTCCACCTTTTCCGCCGTTTTGGCCGCGGCGTTGTTGTTGCTGTTGACAAACGGCAGACGAACGCCTTTGCTCATGACGTAATCTTTGTTCTCGACCTTGCGGCTGGCCGTGCTCAAAGTATCCAGGATCCCGCTGAAACTGTCCCGCTTGTTTGCGGGTAATCTGTGGAAGACGAACGCGGGCACTTCCACTTCGGTGTTGCCCGTTTCTGGGTCGGACTCGGTGCCGCTCCCCTCGTCTTCATTTGATTTTAGACCCCACTTGAACGGCCATTTTAGCTTTGAGCTTTTGGCCTCTGCGTCTACGCCTCCCGTTGCGCCCACATTTAGCGACGGGCTATCGAGGCCAGGCGTGCTAACTTCTCCTTTGACTTCAGGTACGTCCTCAATGTCTGAGCTTTTAGTTCTGCCTAAATCTAATTTAGGAAACTTAAAGTTGTGTTTTGGCTTATCAACGTTAGCGTCTACGCTAGGAAGGTTAGCATCAATTTCTGCGCCAGCAGATGGAAGGCCCAGATCAACTTTCGGGGCCTCGACGTCGGGGCTGGACATATTAAACGAGGGCATTTTGAAGTGAGGAGTATTGAACTCGCCAAGCGAGTCAACGTTTGGGGCGTTTACATCAACGTTTGGAGCGGAAATGCCCGTTTTAAGGTCGGCAGAAGGAAGGAAAAGATCTGGCGCTTTGTGGTTTGAACTGGAAAAATTTGGAAGATTTAAATTCACTTTTGGTGAATTTATATCGAAATCAGGCTCTTCAACGTTAAAATCTCCGTCAACTTTGGGTTTTCCTAAGTTAACTTTTGGTAAGTTAAATGAGGGCAGTTTGATGCCCCCTACTGGTGGTTTGACAGCTGGAGCATCTACTTTTAAGTCTGGGGATTCTAGATTCACTTTTGGCGCAGATAGATCCAAATTTGGAGTTGAAATTTTACCGTCTATTTCTGGTGCATCGAGCTTGACATCGGGGGACTTCAGGCTCAGATCGGGCGTTTCCAAATCCGCGTCAAAAGATTTCGCTTTCGGCCATTTTAACTTTGGCAGTTTAAACCCTCCAGAAGGTGCATCGACATCAAGGTCTGGCGTCTTCACATCGATATTTGGCGCCTCTAAACTCAAATCAGGCGCATTAAGTTTTCCCTCTAATTTAGGAGCATCTAAGTTAAGATCTGGGGTCTTAAGGTTCAAATCTGGCCCGTCCAGATCCGCTTTCGCTTTCGGCCATTTTAACTTTGGCAATTTAAACCCTCCAGAAGGATCGACATCTGGAGTTTTGATATCTACTTTTGGTGCATCTAAACTCAGGTCGGGAGTACTGAGGTTTCCGTCGATTTTAGGCGCGTCCAAACTCAGATCTGGGCCCGACAAATCCAAGTCGCCCGTTTTGTGAACACCTTTCGGCCAGTTCAGTTTCGGCATCTTAATTTTGCTGCCGAGATCTGGAGCTTCGCCCTCGATCTTCGGCGCGCTCAAGTCCAGACTGGGCCCGTTGAGGTCTGCGTCTGGTAAATCGAGGTTCAAATTTGGCGCGTCAAAGCTCGGCAACGTCAGGTCGGCGCCGGGAGCTTTAACGTCGGCGTCGGCTTTCACCCTCGGACCGGTAACCCCGAATTTTGGCCACTTAATTTTCGGTTGCTTCATTTTAGCGTTGACTTCTGGTAATTCTGTGTTCAGGTCTGCTTTTGGTAAGCTAAGGTCTACATGTGGAGCGTCTATTCCGCCGTTTAGGCTCGGCGCGCTCAGGTTTGGGTTGGGCGTGTCAATGCTTGCGTCAAAATCGCCGTCAATTTCAGGGCCCTTAACTCTGCCTTTCATCTTGGGCAGTTTGAGTTTCGGTAGTTTTAAACCCGCTTTTGGTTGATCTACGTCGAGATTTGGGCCGTTCACGTCAATCTCCGGAGCGGTCAAACCAGCGTTAAGTTCTGGCGTGTCAATCTTAACGTCTCCGTCGATGTTTGGTAATTTCAAATCCGCGTCAATATCTTTTTTCTTCCAAGTTCCGATTTTCTTCCACCATTTTGTTTTAACGTCAGGTCCATTTATGTCGACGTTTGGACCGTCGACGTCTAACCCGCCTTCTAATTTCGGAGCGTTGAGGTCCAAATCGGCCTTTGGAAAGTCTACGTTAAGATTTGGCGCATTCAACGACGCATCAGGCAAATCTGCGTCAAGGTTTGGACCGGAAACCTTCAACTTCTGTCTTTTCAACGTCGGGAATTTTATTTTTGGACCGTCGACTTTAGCGTCAAGATCTGCTTTCGGTAGATCTGCGTCGAGTTTGGGCAGCGACAGATCAGCGTCTGGCGTGTCTATGTCCGCTTTTAGATCTGCTTTTGGCATTTTGGGCTTTTTCCAATTCAAATGTGGCCAGTGTATGCCAGAATGCCCGTCGATGTTCACATCTGGAGTCTTAAGGTCTGCGTCTGGAAGCTCTAAATCTGCTGTTGGTGCGCCGAGATTTGCGTCAATTTTCGGAGCGGACAAATTCAGATCGGTGTCAGCGTCTACGTCGAGTTTGGGCCCTTTCGGTTTCTTCCACTTCCGATGTGGCCAGTTTATTCCCCCGTTCAAATCCCCGTCGAGTTTAGCGTCGATTTTGGGCGCGTCAATTGTAGGTGCTTCTAGGTCTACGCTAGCGTCTGGGGATTTAGCTTTGCCTTTCCATTTCAGGTGAGGCCACTTGATTCCGTGATTCGCGTCCAAGTTCAAATCTGGGGCTTCGGCGTTCAAATCGGGGCCGTTGACGTTAACTTTGGGCCCGTTCAGGTCTAAAATTGGAACTTTAACATCGACATTTGGAGTGGATAAATTGAGATTAGGCTTTTTGACATCTGCGCTGACTTTAGGCATGTCGATGTCACCTGAAACACCCAGATCTGCGTCAGGAACTTCGACCTTAGGCAGGTTGAAACTCGGCATCATGAACTTAGGGGATTTCACGTTGAACCCGCTCGTCTTCACTTCTGGAGCGTCCAGACCCAGCGAGGCTCTGGGAGCGCTCAGGTCACCGTTCAGGCTCGGACCAGACAGACCCGCCTTCAAGTCTGGGGCCTTCAGGTCGCTCTTCAGGTCTGGGCCGGACACACTCAGACCCGGCAAGTCCCCGTTAAGGGTGGGCGTCTTGAGTCCTCCCCCGAGTCCTCCCCCGAGTTCCCTGAGTCCTCCCCCGAGTCCCCCGAGTCCTCCTTCAAGTCCCCCGAGTCCACCTTCAAGTCCTCCGAGTCCTCCTTTAAGACCTCCGAGTCCTCCTTCGAGTCCTCCTCCGAGTCCTCCTTCAAGTCCTCCGAGTCCTCCTTTAAGACCCCCGAGTCCTCCTCCGAGTCCTCCTCCGAGTCCTCCTCCGAGTCCTCCTCCGAGTCCTCCTTCGAGTCCTCCTCCGAGTCCTCCTTCAAGTCCTCCAAGTCCTCCTTTAAGACCCCCGAGTCCTCCTCCGAGTCCACTGTCTGCGTTCAGGTTCAGGCCGTTCATGGACACAGAGGGCGCTTCAGCCGACGCCCCCAGAGAAGACTGTCGGAGAAAGACAAATAAAAACACTCGTTACAGTTGTAATATTCTGTACATTACTACTTTATTTGGCCAATCCGAACTCAAACACTTCTCACTTATCACAAACTTTAAGGCTCATTTTTGCTCCAAACACATCTGCATGAAGGTCGTTTGCTCCGCCTCCTCAGTATTTGTAGAAAAATATTCAGTTGTATCATCTGGACTCATTCTTAATCTGCGAATCAGGACCGGGAACTCGGATATTTATCCTGCTCTGCGTAGGCCCCGCCCCCCGGACCTCCTGATGAAAAGGTGTTGTTGGTTTCACCAGAAACTAAACCTCTTTGTTTCTATCAGTCCTTTAAAGGGCCATCAGCCTCCTATTGTCCCTGTCTCACTCTCTCTCTCCTCCTGTGTAACTGATGACATCAGAATGCTGTGGGCGTCGACCTCCAGAGATTCAAAATTCCATTATAAACAACAGGAAGTTTGAACCTTAAACCTCCTGTTTAATGTTGGTGTTTCTTGTTGAACAAAGATCATCTCTGTAACTCTTTCTCTTCATCTTTTGTCCTGCTCAGAATCTTCTCTCTGTCTTTGATCCAGTGCTTTGTGTCTTTAAGATGAAGCTGCACGACGCTCTGTGGTCCTGAACTCTAGTGTCTGACGTGTGAGAGAGCCTCTGGCTCTTTAGTCTCACTATGTGGCTCTTTAGTCTCACTATGTGGCTCTCTTCAGTCTCACTATGTGGCTCTCTTCAGTCTCACTATGTGGCTCTTCAGTCTCACTATGTGGCTCTTTAGTCTCACTATGTGGCTCTTTAGTCTCACTATGTGGCTCTTTAGTCTCACTATGTGGCTCTTTAGTCTCACTATGTGGCTCTTTAGTCTCACTATGTGGCTCTTTAGTCTCACTATGTGGCTCTCTTCAGTCTCACTATGTGGCTCTTCAGTCTCACTATGTGGCTCTTTAGTCTCACTATGTGGCT
>JAPEHP010000009.1:38732378-38767378 GCA_026437355.1 Eucyclogobius newberryi | reverse complement strand
GCTCAGGGTCCGCTCAGGGGTCCGCTCAGGGTCCGCTCAGGGTCCGCTCAGGGGTCCGCTCAGGGGTCCGCAGCAGCTCCTTCTGAAACACAGAAGTCTTTACTATCAAACACATTTTACAGAGTGACAACAACTCAAACCAAAAGAGGCATTTTTGGTCCTTCGACTGTCAAAAGACCTCAAAATGGCGCTTTAAAAACAGGAAGAACCCGAACTGCTGCTTTCAAACTGAGACACAAGGCCCAAAGTCACAAAGTCTCTGCACAACTGTTAGCTCAGTGTTAGCTCAGTATTAGCGCACTGTTAGCTCACTGACAATGTTGCAAGGTTCGCGGTTTTTCCTCAGAATTGGGAGGCTTTTTATAAGCTGCTGAAGGTCAAAAATATTGTCCACAGTTTGAGCTTCTGTGGGGCTTCTGTGGAGCTTCTGTGGAGCTTCTGTGGATCTTCTGTGGGGCTTCTGTGGAGCTTCTGTGGAGCTTCTGTGGAGCTTCTGTGGATCTTCTGTGGATCTTCTGTGGATCTTCTGTAGAGCTTCTGTGGATCCTCTGTGGAGCTTCTGTGGATCTTCTGTGGATCCTCTGTGGATCTTCTGTAGAGCTTCTGTGGATCCTCTGTGGAGCTTCTGTGGATCTTCTGTGGATCCTCTGTGGATCTTCTGTAGAGCTTCTGTGGATCCTCTGTGGAGCTTCTGTGGAGCTTCTGTGGATCCTCTGTGGATCTTCTGTAGAGCTTCTGTGGATCTTCTGTGGAGCTTCTGTGGAGCTTCTGTGGATCTTCTGTGGATCTTCTGTAGAGCTTCTGTGGATCCTCTGTGGAGCTTCTGTGGATCTTCTGTGGATCTTCTGTGGATCTTCTGTAGAGCTTCTGTGGATCCTCTGTGGAGCTTCTGTGGAGCTTCTGTGGATCCTCTGTGGATCTTCTGTAGAGCTTCTGTGGATCTTCTGTGGAGCTTCTGTGGAGCTTCTGTGGATCTTCTGTGGATCTTCTGTAGAGCTTCTGTGGATCCTCTGTGGAGCTTCTGTGGATCTTCTGTGGATCTTCTGTGGATCTTCTGTAGAGCTTCTGTGGATCCTCTGTGGAGCTTCTGTGGATCTTCTGTGGATCTTCTGTGGATCTTCTGTAGAGCTTCTGTGGATCCTCTGTGGAGCTTCTGTAGAGCTTCTGTGGATCCTCTGTGGAGCTTCTGTGGATCTTCTGTGGATCCTCTGTGGAGCTTCTGTGGAGCTTCTGTGGATCTTCTGTGGGGCTTCTGCGTCACTACTTCTGTCTCTTGGTTGTTTTGGTTGTGTGTAAAATAGTGACAGAGCTGCAGGTGAATGTCGCTGACAACACGTTACGGACTTTAAACACGAGGAGAAAACGGCATAACTCCATAACAAGCAGGTGTTTGTGGCTCAATGCTAATGTTAATGCTAATTTTGAGACAACATTTTTAATAACGCCACAAATTGAATTAATCTATACATAAATTATTTAAATTGGCTGTTTTCATTTGTATTTTCCATTTTAAAAGTTAGCTTTTGCTTTGACACGGTGAGCTAGCTAGCGCGGACCTGCGTGGGCGAATCACGGTCTTAGCTTCTTACTGCGAGGACAAAACAGTCACGTCTTTTTGCACAAACACACGTTTCATAAATGGGACCAAACGCTGCAGTGACATTTGTGAGTTTACAGATCAAAGCTGCTGATGTTACAGTCACGTCTGTGGAATGTCGAGCGCTCGGTTCTGAAACCAGAGACATGCGACCCGAGAGGTTTAACATGTGACCCGAGCGGTTTGACCACATTACACCAGGAAGACAGAAACTCCAAACGCACCAAAACATCACACCAGAGAGTAACCACGGGATTACAATATAAATGACATGTTTAGTGTCAGTGACATGTGTTCTACAGCGTGATGTCATCAGGTGTGTCATTAAAGGCACCGTGTGTAACGTTCACCCGCAGGAACCACAGAGGAAACACCAGGCTTAGAAGCTTCTCCGTGCAGTTTAATGCCATTCTGAGTATTGTTTTTACAGTTGTTTTTGTACTTTTACTTATTCGAGCGGTTTTACAACATCAAACTAAAAACACAGAAATAACGAGGGAAAAATCCAAACACAAATCCAGACACGTGTGTTTTCCGGAGCAGGAAAGTCAAACACATTAACGTCGCACGTAAAGAACGACCGACCACATAACAGCGCCGCAGGTCCGACCACATAACCGACCACACGACCGACCACATAACAGCGCCGCGGGTCCGACCACATAACCGACCACACGACCGACCACATAACAGCGCCGCGGGTCCGACCACATAACCGACCACACGACCGACCACATAACAGCGCCGCGGGTCCGACCACATAACCGACCACACGACCGACCACATAACAGCGCCGCGGGTCCGACCACATAACCGACCACACGACCGACCACATAACAGCGCCGCAGGTCCGACCACATAACCGACCACACGACCGACCACATGACAGCGCTGCATAATTCCTTAAGCTAACGTTCCCTTTATAAGAAGGGTTAGTTTCACAGGGTGGGACTTTACCCTGTTCTTTAAATGTTAAGAGTAACAAACCTGAGCCTCCAGGAACGTGACTGTGATTTTATGTCTTTTTTTCAAAAATAAACTTGATCAAACTTTCATGTGACACATTAAACACCAAACATTTTGCCTGTCAATGTCGGTGACGTTTCTGATGTCACTTCCTGGTTTGACGTGTCCGGTAAATCTGTAATTGGCAGAGGTTATGCCACAACTGTTACTTAGCAACCAGTTGTAAACAAGAGTCCATTTCGATCATACAATAGTTACGATTTGACAAATAATTACATCTGTCCACACTTCTGGCGCTTTTTGATGACATCACAGAGGGGTTCTGCTGTAGAACTCAGGAACTAACTCACCAAACGACGTCATACAGAGAAAAACACGACTTAAATGGACTTAAATGACACACAAACCGCCGTTTCTGGAGTTTTAAACAATGAAAATATTTTTGCTGGTGCGACAGAACCTGTGGTTGAAGAGTTCTAAAACAGAACCCTCGGTGTCAATAACAGACACAGAACCATGTGAGAAGTGGCACAGAAGAACCGGATGAACTGCTGCTGTTACCACACGTGTCCCTGTCATGTTTGAGCTGTAGAAAGAATGTTTAGCATGTTCATATACGTGTCGTACATGTTTACGAGTCAGATCCTGATCGCCGGTTTAGACCCTTGTGTTTACATTCTATTCATTCATTTTAACGGAGCATGTTCCCCTGTACCCATGTTCCCCTGTACCCCTGTTCCCCTGTACCCATGTTCCCCTGTATCCATGATCCCCTGTACCCATGTTCCCCTGTACCCCTGTTCCCCTGTACCCATGTTCCCCTGTACCCATGTTCCCCTGTACCCATGTTCCCCTGTGTCCATGTTCCCCTGTACCCATGTTCCCCTGTACCCATGTTCCCCTGTACCCATGTTCCCCTGTGTCCATGTTCCCCTGTACCCATGTTCCCCTGTACCCATGTTCCCCTGTACCCATGTTCCCCTGTACCCATGTTCCCCTGTACCCCTGTACCCATGTTCCTCTGTACCCATGTTCCCCTGTACCCATGTTCCCCTGTGTCCATGTTCCCCTGTACCCATGTTCCCCTGTACCCATGTTCCCCTGTACCCATGTTCCCCTGTGTCCATGTTCCCCTGTACCCATGTTCCCCTGTACCCATGTTCCCCTGTACCCATGTTCCCCTGTACCCCTGTACCCATGTTCCTCTGTACCCATGTTCCCCTGTACCCATGTTCCCCTGTGTCCATGTTCCCCTGTACCCATGTTCCCCTGTGTCCATGTTCCCCTGTATCCATGTTCCCCTGTACCCATGTTCCCCTGTTCCCCTGTACCCATGTTCCCCTGTACCCATGTTCCCCTGTACCCATGTTCCCCTGTATCCATGTTCCCCTGTATCCATGTTCCCCTGTACCCATGTTCCCCTGTACCCATGTTCCCCTGTACCCATGTTCCCCTGTGTCCATGTTCCCCTGTACCCATGTTCCCCTGTACCCATGTTCCCCTGTACCCATGTTCCCCTGTACCCATGTTCCCCTGTGTCCATGTTCCCCTGTACCCATGTTCCCCTGTACCCATGTTCCCCTGTACCCCTGTACCCATGTTCCCCTGTACCCATGTTCCCCTGTGTCCATGTTCCCCTGTACCCATGTTTCACTGATATGTATGTATATATATATATATATATATATATATATATATGTATCAAAAGTATAAAACAGCGACATTTGAGTCCAAACAGGAAGTTAAAACCGGACAATGCTTTTAATGCCTCTGAGGAATGTTTCCATGGAAACCAGCAGGAGGCGCCTCAGGACAAGTACGCGTCAGGTTTGTGGAGCGGCTGCTCACAGTAAACACAGTTTTTTTAATGCAATAAAATCACCCTTGACCAGAATGTGACCGTGACACTGTGTCTAAACCAGGACTAAACCAGGTTTAAACCAGGACTAAACCAGGTTTAAACCAGGACTAAACCAGGACTAAACCAGGTTTAAACCAGGACTAAACCAGGTTTAAACCAGGACTAAACTAGGACTAAACCAGGACTAAACCAGGACTAAACCAGGTCTAAACCAGGACTAAACCAGGACTAAACCAGGTTTAAACCAGGACTAAACCAGGACTAAACCAGGACTAAACCAGGACTAAACCAGGTTTAAACCAGGACTAAACCAGGACTAAACCAGGTTTAAACCAGGACTAAACCAGGTCTAAACCAGGACTAAACCAGGACTAAACCAGGACTAAACCAGGTTTAAACCAGGACTAAACCAGGACTAAACCAGGACTAAACCAGGTTTAAACCAGGACTAAACCAGGTCTAAACCAGGACTAAACCAGGACTAAACCAGGACTAAACCAGGTTTAAACCAGGTTTAAACCAGGACTAAACCAGGACTAAACCAGGACTAAACCAGGACTAAATCAGGTCTAAACCAGGACTAAACCAGGTTTAAACCAGGACTAAACCAGGTCTAAACCAGGACTAAAGCAGGACTAAACCAGGTCTAAACCAGGTCTAAACCAGGTCTAAACCAGGACTAAACCAGGTCTAAACCAGGACTAAACCAGGACTAAACCAGGACTAAACCAGGACTAAACCAGGTCTAAACCAGAACTAAACCAGGACTAAATCAGGACTAAACCAGGTCTTAACTAGGTCTAAACCAGGACTAAACCAGGTCTAAACCAGGTCTTAACTAGGTCTAAACCAGGACTAAACCAGGACTAAACCAGAACTAAACCAGGACTAAATCAGGACTAAACCAGGTCTTAACTAGGTCTAAACCAGGACTAAACCAGGACTAAACCAGAACTAAACCAGGACTAAACCAGGACTAAACCAGATCTAAACCAGGACTAAACCAGGTCTAAACCAGGACTAAGCCAGGTCTAAACCAGGTCCAAACCAGGACTAAACCAGGTCTAAACCAGGTCTAAACCAGGACTAAACCAGGTCTAAACCAGGAGTCAACCAGGACTAAACCAGGACTAAACCAGATCTAAATCAGGACTAAACCAGGACTAAACCAGGTCTTAACTAGGTCTAAACCAGGACTAAACCAGATCTATATCAGGACTAAACCAGGTCTAAACCAGGACTAAACCAGGACTAAACTAGGTCTAAACCAGGACTAAACCAGGACTAATCTTGTAGCATGTTTAGTCCTGGTTTAGTCCTGGTTTAGTCCCGGTGTTCTTCTGCTTCAGATGATTCCACATGATATAGAAGTTTAGGTGAATATTTGGTGGAGTTTGGGAGGAGACGTGATTCATTGCGGCCGAGCCCAAACCTGACTCAGCCGACTTTAAATCAAACTATTATTTTATCACAGATGAAAGTCAAACGTTGATTCAGAGGCGGATTAACAGCGACACCCACAAAACCAGGCGCAGCAACTGACCAAGACTTTGATTGTATTTTCATTATTTTGAGACGTTTTGAAACACATTTATAACCAAATAAAGGTGTAAATCTGTGACTGAAGCGTCTGGGGAGAATATTCACCAAAAATAATGTCCGTATTTTCTGGAGTATAAGTCGCACCAGCCAAAAAATGCATAATAGAGAAGAAAAAAACATATATAAGTTGCACTGGAGTATGGAATGCGTTTGCAAGTATGAAAATAACAAATAATATCACATATAAATCGCTCCGGAGTATAAGTTTAAGTATATAAGTATAAGTATAAGTCGCACCCCGGCCTAAACTATGAAAAAAGGTGCGACTTATAGTCCAGAAAATAGAGTAACAGTTTAAAGTTTTTTACATTTTGATTTAAAAAAGTCATTTTTGTGTCAGACAAACATTAACATTAGAGAAATACTATTATTCCATGGTAAAAATGTCAGATTATTGATGTTTTTCTGGTTTAAAAGTCTCATATAAATACATAAATCCAAAATGATCTTTGTAAATCCTGTAAACGGCTCCGAAAACCTCTTCACTCACCGCGTCCAGAAGTGGAGTGGGTCTGTGGGGCCGGCTGGAGTCCTGGTCCTGCTCTTGGTCCTGCTCCTGGTCCTGGTCCTGCTCTTGCTCCTGGTCCTGGTCCTGGTCCTGGTCCTGCTCTTGCTCCTGGTTCTGCTCCTGGTCCTGCTCTTGCTCCTGGTCCTGCTCCTGCTCTTGCTCCTGGTCCTGGTCCTGCTCCTGGTTCTGGTTCTATCCGCGCTGCAGGACGTTCATCCTCGCCCGTCGCTGCCTCTGTGACGAGCAGCAGGACTAAAGCTGGTTTAAAGCCAGGACTGAACCAGGTCTAGACCAGAGGAACTGGTCGGACCACATCCCAAAGAGCCAAGGCCCAAAGTCACTTGCAAAATCTTCATAGAAACCACATCCCGAGAGAGCTTTTATATGCACTTTAGAGCGCCCCCTACAGGCCGCAGGCTGCAGTTAAGAGCATTATATTTAGAATTTTGCTAAAAATAATAAAAATGTGATCACAGAATAGAGCCTTTTTTTAAGTTTATAATGTCACTTCCTGTTTGTAATTGATGACATCACACTACCAAAACTCATCTAATGTGAAACAAAAAACAAACAAAAAAGAAAGGTCCAAAAGCATAAACCAGAGATGTGTGTTATGTTTATGGCCCTTTTAAACACTGAACGCTCTTTGGTTTTTACTTTCATCTTAAAGAGTTTTATCTTTCATCAAAACTCGAACATTATCATTTAATGAACAAACAAATGGGCAATAAATGAAGTCACTCAATTAGACACAGTTTAGTCCCGGTTTAGTCCTGGTTTAGACCCGGTTTGGACCCGGTTTAGTCCCGGTTTAGTCTCGGTTTAGAACCGGTTTAGACCCGGTTTAGTCCTGGTTTTGACCTGGTTTAGTCCTGGTTTAGACCTGGTTTAGACCTGGTTTAGACCTGGTTTAGTCCCGGTTTAGACCCGGTTTAGTCCCGGTTTAGTCCCGGTTTAGACCCGGTTTAGACATGGTTTAGTCCTGGTTTAGTCCTGGTTTAGACCTTGGTTTAGTCCTGGTTTAGTCCTGGTTTTGTCAAAGTTTTGACCTGGTTTAGACCTGGTTTAGTCCTGGTTTAGTCCTGGTTTAGACCTGGTTTAGTCCTGGTTTTGACCTGGTTTAGTCCTGGTTTAGACCTGGTTTAGACCTGGTTTAGACCTGGTTTAGTCCCGGTTTAGACCCGGTTTAGTCCTGGTTAAGTCCTGGTTTAGACCTGGTTTAGTCCTGGTTTAGTCCTGGTTTAGACCTGGTTTAGTCCTGGTTTAGACCTGGTTTAGTCCTGGTTTAGTCCTGGTTTAGTCCTGGTTTAGACCTGGTTTAGTCCTTGTTTAGACCTGGTTTAGACCTGGTTTAGACCTGGTTTAGACCTGGTTTAGACCTGGTTTAGTCCTGGTTTAGTCCTGGTTTAGACCTTGTTTAGACCTGGTTTAGTCCTGGTTTAGTCCTGGTTTAGTCCTTGTTTAGACCTGGTTTAGACCTGGTTTAGACCTGGTTTAGTCCTGGTTTAGTCCTGGTTTAGTCCTTGTTTAGACCTGGTTTAGACCTGGTTTAGTCCTGGTTTAGTCCTTGTTTAGACCTGGTTTAGACCTGGTTTAGACCTGGTTTAGACCTGGTTTAGTCCTGGTTTAGTCCTGGTTTAGTCCTGGTTTAGACCTGATTTAGTCCTGGTTTAGTCCTGGTTTTGTCCTGGTTTAGTCCTGGTTTAGACCTGATTTAGTCCTGGTTTGGACCTGGTTTAGTCCTGGTTTAGTCTTTAGACCTGGTTTAGTCCTGGTTTAGACCTGGTTTAGTCCTGGTTTAGACCTGATTTAGTCCTGGTTTAGTCCTGGTTTTGTCCTGGTTTAGTCCTGGTTTAGACCTGGTTTAGTCCTGGTTTTGACCTGGTTTAGTCCTGGTTTAGACCTGGTTTAGACCTGGTTTAGACCTGGTTTGGACCTGGTTTAGTCCTGGTTTAGTCTTTAGACCTGGTTTAGTCCTGGTTTAGACCTGGTTTAGTCCCGGTTTAGACCTGGTTTAGACCCGGTTTAGTCCTGGTTTAGACCTGGTTTAGACCTGATTTAGTCCTGGTTTAGACCTGGTTTAGACCTGGTTTAGACCTGGTTTAGTCCTGGTTTAGACCTGGTTTAGTCCTGGTTTAGTCCTGGTTTAGACCTGGTTTAGTCCTGGTTTAGTCCTGGTTTAGTCCTGGTTTAGTTCTGGTTTAGTCCTGGTTTAGTCCTGGTTTAGTCCTGGTTTAGTTCTGGTTTAGACCTGGTTTAGTCCTGGTTTAGTCCTGGTTTTGTCCTGGTTTAGTCCTGGTTTAGACCTGGTTTAGTCCTGGTTTTGACCTGGTTTAGTCCTGGTTTAGACCTGGTTTAGACCTGGTTTAGACCTGATTTAGTCCTGGTTTGGACCTGGTTTAGTCCTGGTTTAGTCTTTAGACCTGGTTTAGTCCTGGTTTAGACCTGGTTTAGTCCTGGTTTAGACCTGATTTAGTCCTGGTTTAGTCCTGGTTTTGTCCTGGTTTAGTCCTGGTTTAGACCTGGTTTAGTCCTGGTTTTGACCTGGTTTAGTCCTGGTTTAGACCTGGTTTAGACCTGGTTTAGACCTGGTTTGGACCTGGTTTAGTCCTGGTTTAGTCTTTAGACCTGGTTTAGTCCTGGTTTAGACCTGGTTTAGTCCTGGTTTAGTCCTGGTTTAGTCCCGGTTTAGACCTGGTTTAGACCCGGTTTAGTCCTGGTTTAGACCTGGTTTAGACCTGATTTAGTCCTGGTTTAGACCCGGTTTAGTCCTGGTTTAGACCTGGTTTAGACCTGGTTTAGTCCTGGTTTAGACCTGGTTTAGTCCTTGTTTAGTCCTGGTTTAGACCTGGTTTAGTCCTGGTTTAGTCCTGGTTTAGTCCTGGTTTAGTCCTGGTTTAGTTCTGGTTTAGACCTGGTTTAGTCCTGGTTTAGTCCTGGTTTTGTCCTGGTTTAGTCCTGGTTTAGACCTGGTTTAGTCCTGGTTTTGACCTGGTTTAGTCCTGGTTTAGACCTGGTTTAGACCTGGTTTAGACCTGATTTAGTCCTGGTTTGGACCTGGTTTAGTCCTGGTTTAGTCTTTAGACCTGGTTTAGTCCTGGTTTAGACCTGGTTTAGTCCTGGTTTAGACCTGATTTAGTCCTGGTTTAGTCCTGGTTTTGTCCTGGTTTAGTCCTGGTTTAGACCTGGTTTAGTCCTGGTTTTGACCTGGTTTAGTCCTGGTTTAGACCTGGTTTAGACCTGGTTTAGACCTGGTTTGGACCTGGTTTAGTCCTGGTTTAGTCTTTAGACCTGGTTTAGTCCTGGTTTAGACCTGGTTTAGTCCTGGTTTAGTCCTGGTTTAGTCCCGGTTTAGACCTGGTTTAGACCCGGTTTAGTCCTGGTTTAGACCTGGTTTAGACCTGATTTAGTCCTGGTTTAGACCTGGTTTAGTCCTGGTTTAGACCTGGTTTAGACCTGGTTTAGTCCTGGTTTAGACCTGGTTTAGTCCTGGTTTAGTCCTGGTTTAGACCTGGTTTAGTCCTGGTTTAGTCCTGGTTTAGTCCTGGTTTAGTTCTGGTTTAGATCTGGTTTAGACCTGGTTTAGTCCTGGTTTAGTCCTGGTTTAGTCCTGGTTTAGTCCTGGTTTAGTTCTGGTTTAGACCTGGTTTAGTCCTGGTTTAGTCCTGGTTTAGTCCTGGTTTAGTCCTGGTTTAGTTCTGGTTTAGACCTGGTTTAGTCCTGGTTTAGTCCTGGTTTAGTCCTGGTTTAGTCCTGGTTTAGTTCTGGTTTAGATCTGGTTTAGTCCTGGTTTCAGATGTTGATTTAAACACATTTAAACTCCTGTCGCAGACGCTTCTCGTGACTTGGTTTATTCACGTGGAAGGTTTGTGAGTTTAGGTTTAAATAATCAGATGTTTCAGTGACTGAAGCTGAAACTGTTTCTTCTTTTGTTCAGATGCAAATTCAATAAACGAATAAACACTTTGAATATTCTGTTGAGTTTGTTTTTCTAAAGACAAAATGAATTGAAAGGGATTTCTATGAGCAAAAAGACTCAACTCCGCCTGTACCACCTGCACCTCCTGAACCTCTGGACATCCTGACCTCCTGAACCTCCTGCACCTCCTGGACATCCTGGACCTCCTGAACCTCCTGCACCTCCTGGACATCCTGACCTCTGGACCTTCTGACCTCTGGACCTCCTGACCTCCTGCACCTCCTGACCTCTGGACCTCCTGACCTCTGGACCTCCTGACCTCTGGACCTCCTGCACCTCCTGGACCTCCTGGACATCCTGGACATCCTGAACCTCCTGCACCTCCTGGACATCCTGACCTCTGGACCTTCTGACCTCTGGACCTCCTGACCTCCTGCACCTCCTGACCTCTGGACCTCCTGACCTCTGGACCTCCTGACCTCTGGACCTCCTGCACCTCCTGGACCTCCTGGACATCCTGGACCTCCTGAACCTCCTGCACCTCCTGGACATCCTGACCTCTGGACCTTCTGACCTCTGGACCTCCTGACCTCCTGCACCTCCTGACCTCTGGACCTCCTGACCTCTGGACCTCCTGACCTCTGGACCTCCTGCACCTCCTGGACCTCCTGAACCTCCTGCACTTCCTGGACCTCCTGGACATCCTGACCCCCTGAACCTCCTGCACCTCCTGGACCTCCTGAACCTCCTGCACCTCCTGGACCTCCTGGACATCCTGACCCCCTGAACCTCCTGCACCTCCTGGACATCCTGCACCTCCTGAACCTCTGGACATCCTGACCTCCTGAACCTCCTGCACCTCCTGGACATCCTGCACCTCCTGAACCTCTGGACATCCTGACCTCCTGAACCTCCTGCACCTCCTGGACATCCTGGACCTCCTGAACCTCCTGCACCTCCTGCACCTCCTGGACATCCTGACCTCTGGACCTCCTGACCTCAGGACCTCCTGACCTCCTGCACCTCCTGACCTCTGGACCTCCTGACCTCTGGACCTCCTGACCTCTGGACCTCCTGCACCTCCTGGACCTCCTGAACCTCCTGCACTTCCTGGACCTCCTGGACATCCTGACCCCCTGAACCTCCTGCACCTCCTGGACCTCCTGAACCTCCTGCACCTCCTGGACCTCCTGGACATCCTGACCCCCTGAACCTCCTGCACCTCCTGGACCTCCTGAACCTCCTGCACCTCCTGGACCTCCTGAACCTCCTGCACCTCCTGGACATCCTGGACTCATTGGACCTCCTGACCCCCTGAACCTCCTGCACCTCCTGGACCTCCTGAACCTCCTGCACCTCCTGGACCTCCTGAACCTCCTGCACCTCCTGGACATCCTGGACTCATTGGACCTCCTGACCCCCTGAACCTCCTGCACCTCCTGGACCTCCTGAACCTCCTGCACCTCCTGGACATCCTGACCTCCTGGATCATGTCAGAAACTAGAACACGATCATCATTCATATCAATATTGCACATGTGACTTTAATGTTGAAAGTGGAAGTGGAAGACCAGGTTTGGATCAGGCCCATCCCAAGCTCAGGGCGGGGCAGGTCATACTTTAGAGATGAGTGATGTCTCTGTGTGTCAGATGCCCTCCCATAAGTCAGCTGGAGCAGGTCCAGATGTGAATCTGCAGATGTGTGGGGGGGGACCTGCAGTGTGGGGGACCTGCAGTGTGGGGTACCTGCAGTGTGGGGGACCTGCAGTGTGAGGGACCTGCAGTGTGGGGGACCTGCAGTGTGGGGGACCTGCAGTGTGGGGGACCTGCAGTGTGAGGGACCTGCAGTGTGGGGGACCTGCAGTGTGAGGGACCTGCAGTGTGGGGGACCTGCAGTGTGAGGGACCTGCAGTGTAAAGGACCTGCAGTGTGAGGGACCTGCAGTGTGAGGGACCTGCAGTGTGGAGGACCTGCAGTGTGGGGGACCTGCAGTGTGGGGGACCTGCAGTGTGAGGGACCTGCAGTGTGGGGGACCTGCAGTGTGGAGGACCTGCAGTGTGAGGGACCTGCAGTGTGAGGGACCTGCAGTGTGGGGGACCTGCAGTGTGGAGGACCTGCAGTGTGGAGGACCTGCAGTGTGAGGGACCTGCAGTGTGAGGGACCTGCAGTGTAAAGGACCTGCAGTGTAAAGGACCTGCAGTGTGGGGGACCTGCAGTGTGGAGGACCTGCAGTGTGAGGGACCTGCAGTGTGAGGGACCTGCAGTGTGAGGGACCTGCAGTGTGGAGGACCTGCAGTGTGGGGGACCTGCAGTGTGGGGGACCTGCAGTGTGAGGGACCTGCAGTGTGAGGGACCTGCAGTGTGAGGGACCTGCAGTGTGGGGGACCTGCAGTGTGAGGGACCTGCAGTGTGGGGGACCTGCAGTGTGAGGGACCTGCAGTGTGGGGGACCTGCAGTGTGAGGGACCTGCAGTGTGAGGGACCTGCAGTGTAAAGGACCTGCAGTGCAAAGGACCTGCAGTGCAAAGGACCTGCAGTGTAAAGGACCTTCAGTGTGGGGGACCTGCAGTGTGAGGGACCTGCAGTGTAAAGGACCTGCAGTGTGGGGGACCTGCAGTGTGGAGGACCTGCAGTGTGAGGGACCTGCAGTGTGAGGGACCTGCAGTGTGGAGGACCTGCAGTGTGGGGGACCTGCAGTGTGGGGGACCTGCAGTGTGAGGGACCTGCAGTGTGAGGGACCTGCAGTGTGGGGGACCTGCAGTGTGAGGGACCTGCAGTGTGGGGGACCTGCAGTGTGGGGGACCTGCAGTGTGAGGGACCTGCAGTGTGAGGGACCTGCAGTGTGGCGGACCTGCAGTGTGAGGGACCTGCAGTGTGGAGGACCTGCAGTGTGAGGGACCTGCAGTGTGAGGGACCTGCAGTGTGGGGGACCTGCAGTGTGAGGGACCTGCAGTGTGAGGGACCTGCAGTGTGAGGGACCTGCAGTGTGAGGGACCTGCAGTGTGGGGGACCTGCAGTGTGAGGGACCTGCAGTGTGAGGGACCTGCAGTGTGGGGGACCTGCAGTGTGGGGGACCTGCAGTGCGGGGGGCCCCAGGGCACTGCCCTCGCGCCCTTTCTCTTCACCCTCTACACTGCAGACCTCAGACATGGACAGCTGTGTCCTGCAGAAGTTCTCTGACCACTCTGCCATCATGGGACTCATCACAGACGATGATGTGGAGGACAGAGGACAGAGGACTGGAGCAGGACTTTGTGGAACCTCCTCCTCAACAACGCGGGGAAGACCAAGGACAGGCCACGCCCCCCTCACCAGTTAACATCCAGGGATGGGACAGGCCACGCCCCCTCACCAGTGAACATCCAGGGACGGGACAGGCCACGCCCCCTCACCAGTGAACATCCAGGGACGGGACAGGCCACGCCCCCTCACCAGTGAACAGGGACGGGACAGGCCACGCCCCCCTCACCAGTGAACAGGGACGGGACAGGCCACGCCCCCTCACCAGTGAACATCCAGGGACGGGACAGGCCACGCCCCCTCACCAGTGAACATCCAGGGACGGGACAGGCCACGCCCCCCTCACCAGTGAACATCCAGGGACGGGACAGGCCACGCCCCCTCACCAGTGAACATCCAGGGACGGGACAGGCCACGCCCCCCTCACCAGTGAACATCCAGGGACGGGACAGGCCACGCCCCCTCACCAGTGAACATCCAGGGACGGGACAGGCCACGCCCCCTCACCAGTGAACATCCAGGGACGGGACAGGCCACGCCCCCTCACCAGTGAACATCCAGGGACGGGACAGGCCACGCCCCCCTCACCAGTGAACATCCAGGGACGGGACATTGAGAGAGTGACTCATACAAGGACCTGGTGTTTCATCTGAACCACAAACTGGACTCATAACACAGACTGAACAGGACGAGCCAGAGTCGGCTCCTCCTCCTGAGGAGACTCAGGTCTTCAGGAGAGACAGGGCCACCCCTGACAGGGCCGCTCCTGACAGGGCCGCTCCTGAAGACCTTCTCTGACTCTGTGGTGCATCAGCTCCTGTAAGTGGGGTCATCACAGAGGGAGAGGAAGAAGCTGGACAAAGCTCCGTCCTGGGCTGTCCTCTGGACACGGTGCAGGAGGTGGGGGACAGAAGGGTCCTGGCTAAACTCACATTTATGCTTGACCTTGAGACTCACCTCCTGCAGGACACTCTGTCCCCTGCAGGACACTCTGTCCCCTGCAGGACACTCTGTCCACTCTGAAGGACACTCTGTCCACTCTGGAGAGCAGCTTCAGTGACTAAGCCACCCTCACTGTGTGAAGGAGACGTTTCACAGTCTGTCCTTCTGCTGCTGTCACACTGTCATACCCATGTGCAATACTGACATACCCATGTGCAATACTGACATACCCATGTGCAATACTGTCATACCCATGTGAAATACTGACATACCCATGTGCAATACTGTCATCCCCATGTGCAATACTATCATACCCATGTGCAATACTGTCATACCCATGTGCAATACTGACCTAATCATGTGCAATACTGATATACCCATGTGCAATACTTTCATACCCATGTGCAATACTCTCATAACCATGTGCAATACTGTCATACCCATGTGCAATACTGACATAATCATGTGCAATACTGACATACCCATGTGCAATACTGACATACCCATGTGCAATACTGACATACCCATGTGCAATACTGACATACCCATGTGCAATACTGACATACCCATGTGCAATACTGACATACCAATGTGCAATACTGTCATACCCATGTGCAATACTGTCATACCCATGTGTAATACTGTCATACCCATGTGAAATACTGACATACCCATGTGCAATACTGACAAACCCATGTGCAATACTGTCATACCCATGTGTAATACAGTCATACCCATGTGCAATACTGACATAATCATGTACAATACTTTCATACCCATGTGCAATATTGCCTTAGCCATGTGCAATACTGAAACACCCATGTGCAATACTGTCATACCCATGTGCAATACTGATATAATCATGTGCAATACTGTCATACCCATGTGCAATACTGACATACCCATTTGCAATACTGACATAATCATGTGCAATACTGTCATACCCATGTGCAATACTGACATAATCATGTGCAATACTGTCATACCCATGTGCAATACTGACATACCCATGTGCAATACTGACATAATCATGTGCAATACTGTCATACCCATGTGCAATACTGACATAATCATGTGCAATACTGACATAATCATGTGCAATACTGTCATACCCATGTCCAATATTGACATAAGCATTTGCAATACTGACATAATTATGTGCAATACTGACATACCCATGTGAAATACTGACATAATCATGTGCAATACTGTCATACCCATGTGCAATACTGACATACCCATGTGCAATACTGACATAATCATGTGCAATACTGTCATACCCATGTGCAATACTGACATAATCATGTGCAATACTGACATAATCATGTGCAATACTGACATAATTATGTGCAATACTGACATACCCATGTGAGATACTGACATAATCAAATCAAATCAAATCAATTTATTTTTGTAAGGCCCAAAATCACAACAACAGTTGCCTCTGAGGGCCACAGGGAGAAATGAATCAACAATGTCTGTGGTGGCGAGGGACGATGTCCCAGGGTCCTCTGTCCTTAGACTCTCCTTCTCGACCAGGAAAAACTACAAAAAAACCCTCTTTGGGAAAAAAGCGTAGAAACCTGGAGGAGTTCCAGTGAAGGAGAGATCCGACTCTCACAGACGGACACAAGGAGACTGGAGCTGGACCCACTCTTCAGGCAGAAGAGGGACCGACTGAGTCGAGCTGGACCCACTCTTCAGGCAGATGAGGGACCGACTGAGTCGAGCTGGACCCACTCTTCAGGCAGATGAGGGACCGACTGAGTCGAGCTGGACCCACTCTTCAGGCAGATGAGGGACCGACTGAGGCGAACTGGACCCACTCCTCAGGCAGATGAGGGACCGACTGAGGCGAACTGGACCCACTCCTCAGGCAGATGAGGGACCGACTGAGGCGAACTGGACCCACTCTTCAGGCAGATGAGGGACCGTCGGGGGCGAGCTGGACCCACTCTTCAGGCAGATGAGGGACCTTCCACACAGGGCAGGGACCACTTCACCAGGGGAGGGGCATCTGGGTCCACAGGTCCTCAGGAGTGAGAGAAAGAAAAGAAGGCGGTGAACAGTTTGCAAGTGGAATCAAAAAATAAATATAGTTTGATAGCATAAGTAGTCAGAAGAAGAAGAGGATAGTGCTCAAGCTGCCATACTTCCCCCAGCACAGTTACTCCTAGGGCAGCGGAGCTAAAGCTGTGGGTTTATGTTTCTGTTCCTAACTACTCTGACCATAAGCGATTTCGAAGAGGAACGTTTTAAGCCTGGACTTAAATGATGATGAGGATGATATGGTTCTATAGCATCTTTGAGGTAGGATGGGGCCATGTCATTTATGGCTTTGTAGGTCAAGAGTAGAATTTTGAATTTGATTCTAGACTCGACGGGGAGCCAGTGAAGAGACTTCAGCACTGGCGTAATGTGCTCTCTTCTTTTTGTTCCTGTTAGTAATCTTGCTGCTGCATTTTGAACCAGTTGAAAGCTTTTTATGGAGCTTTTAGGACACGCTGCAAGCAGGGAGTTACAGTAGTCTAATCTAGTCGTTACAAATGCATGGATAAGTTTTTCGGCATCACTTTTAGGCAGGATTCTTCTGATTTTGGCTCTTGTTGCACAAATGGAAATAGGCTGTTTTACAAGCTTGATTTATATGAGCTTTAAATGAGAGCTCCTGGTCAAATAAGACTCCAAGGTTTCTTACAGTAGAACTGGAGGCTACACTGACATTGTCCAGTGTGACTATCTGCTCAGATAGAGCATCTCGTAGATGCTTAGGACCAGCACAATGACCTCGGTTTTTTCAGGGTTAAGAAGCAGGTAGTTTAGTGTCATCCAGGTTTTTATCTCCTTCACACAAGTACTAAGTCTGTCTACTTGATCGCTCTGATCAGGTTTCATTGATAAATACAGCTGAGTGTCGTCTGCAGAGCAGTGGAAGTTAATGCCATGTGACCTGATAATGTTGCCTAATGGTAGCATATAAAGAGTAAACAGAATTGGACCGAGTACCGAACCCTGTGGCACACCGTAAATTACTTTAGAGCTTGGTGAGGAGCTCTGGTTTACATTAACAAATTGGAACCTATCAGATAAATAGGATTTAAACCAGCTGAGGGCTGTTCCTCCAACACCTACATCACATTCTAACCTCTGCAGTAGAATGTTGTGGTCGATGGTGTCAAACGCTGCGCTGAGGTCCAACAGAACCAGGATTGAGACCAGTCCATCGTCAGCGGCTAATAACAAATCATTTGTGACTTTAACTAGTGCAGTTTCAGTGCTGTGGTGGGCTCTGAACCCTGACTGGAAAACTTCAAATAAGTTATTGTCCTGTAGGTGGCGACAAAGCTGTTTTACTACAACTTTTTCAAGGATTTTAGAGACGAAGGGAAGATTTGAAATAGGTCTGTAGTTTACCAATAGGTCGGGATCTAGATTAGGCTTTTTCAGAAGAGGTTTAATGACTGCATGTTTGAAGGACTGTGGAACATAGCCACTTTCTAGTGAAGTATTTATTATATTAAGAATAGGGTCTATAATTAGGGGAAGAATGTCTTTGAGGAGTCTGCTTGGAATGGGGTCTAGGACACAAGTTGAGCTTTTAGAGGACATAATGGCTGAAGTTATCTCTGCTTGATCAACAGCTGTGAACCTTTCTAGGTTTACAGGTGGATTTATATGGGACGTTAGATTTACAGCTTGGGCTAGTTCAGGGCTAATAGCGGGGGTAATTTCATCTCATTTATCTCTGATTGTTTTTATTTTATTGTTAAAAAATAGGAGGAAATCATCAGAGCTAAGTGTAGCTGGGATTGAGGGCTCTACTGCACTGTGACAGTTTGTTAGCCTAGCTACAGTGCTGAAAAGGAATTTAGTGTTACTTTTGTTGACTTCTATTAGATTTGAATAATATCTGGTTTGGGCCTTACGCAGAGCCTGCTTATAGGACAGCAGGCAACTTTTCCATGCTTTTAGGGATTCTTCTGTGTGAGAGCGACGAAATAATCCCTCTAACTTTCTAACTTTTTGTTTATGTGAACGCAGTTCTTGGTTGTACCATGGGGAGGCGCGCTTTGGCCTAATGACCTTCTGTTTTAACGGCGCTACAACGTCAAGAGCAGACTTCAGAGAATTCATGGTCAAGTCGACACATTGATCACTTAAACTGGGACTAAAGCTGTTCTCTCAGGATCACATGACATGATCACATGACATGATCACATGACATGATCACATGACATGTCACTGAATATTGGCTCTATTATTTCTTTGAATTTTGAGATAGATTTTTCAGATATTGTCCTTTTCATTATAACTTTATTTTGTGGGACTGGATGATCTTTAAGAATAAACTGAAAGGTAATTAGGAAATGATCTGACAATATAGGGGTTTGAGGGAGGACAATGAGGTCACTAATCTCTGTTCCATACGTTAGGACAAGATCCAGAGTGTTCTTGTGAGTGTGAGTCGCTTTATTTACATTCTGAGTGAAACCAATGCTGTCTAACAAGGCGCTGAAGGCATTACTGAGAGAGTCATCACTCATGTTCACGTGGATATTAAAGTCTCCAACTATAACTATTTTATCCCAGGCTAACACTAAGTTTGATATAAAGTCAGAAAACTCTGTTAAAAACTCTGAGTAGGGACCAGGAGGTCGGTAGATAACTATGAACAAAACTCCTTTTTGGTTTTTCATATTTGGACATGTGATCGACAGCATAAGGCTTTCAAATGAGTGAAATGCATTGTTAGTTTTAGGGCTCATGAGTCGCTTGAGTGTGAGATCACTGCCACACCACCACCTCGGCCTGTGCTCCTGGCGGTCTGAAAGTTAACATGGGTGGGTGGGGTTAACATGGGTGGGTGGGGTTAACATGGGTGGGTGGGGTTAACATGGGTGGGTGGGGTTAACATGGGTGGGTGGGGTTAACATGGGTGGGTGGGGTGGACTCATTTAGTCTGACGTAGTCGTCTTGTTGAAGCCACGTTTCAGTTAGAGCTGAAGATCTATGTTGTAGTCACTAATTAATTCATTAACTAAGAGCGATTTGGAGGAAATTGCTCTAATGTTTAGCAGTCCACATTTTACGTGTTTATTCATTTGTGTCATTTGTGATTGTTATTTTCCTTAAGTTATTTGGTCTGACGCCTGAAATATTTTTTCTGAGATGTGACTTTTTGGCATTATTTGTACGAGGAACACGAGGGACACGAGGGACACGAGGGACACGAGGGACACGAGGAACACGAGGGACACGAGGGACACGAGGGACACACACAGTCTCTATCTGTCTTGAATCTGAACACTTCACATGTAACAGAGCGGGCGAGAGTTCAGCGACAGAGGAGCGTCTTAAACTGCTGCTCTGCACCTGGGGCTCATCCCTAGATGGTCACTTAACCTGGTTAACTTAGTCCTGGTTTAGTCCTGGTTTAGAATTGGTTTAGTCCTGGTTTGGACCTGGTTGAGTGCTGGTTTAGACCTGGTTTAGTCTTGGTTTAGTCCTGGTTTAGTCCTGGTTTAGACCTGGTTTAGACCTGGTTTAGACCTGGTTTAGTCATGTTTTAGTCCTGGTTTAGTCCTGGTCCGGACCTGGTTTAGACCTGGTTTAGTCCTGGTTTAGTCCTGGTTTAGTCCTGGTTTAGACCTGGTTTAGTCCTGGTTTGGACCTGGTTTAGTCCTGGTTTAGACCTGGTTTAGACCTGGTTTAGACCTAGTTTAGTCCTGGTTTGGACCTGGTTTAGACCTGGTTTAGTCCTGGTTTGGACCTGGTTTAGACCTGGTTTAGACCTGGTTTAGACCTGGTTTAGTCCTGGTTTAGTCCTGGTTTAGACCTGGTTTAGACCTGGTTTAGTCCTGGTTTAGATCTGGTTTAATCCTGGTTTAGACCTGGTTTAGTCCTGGTTTAGACCTAGTTTAGACCTGGTTTCGTCCTGGTTTAGACCTGGTTTAGTCCTGGTTTATTCCTGGTTTAGGCCTGGTTTAGACCTGGTTTAGTCCTGGTTTAGACCTGGTTTAGTCCTGGTTTGGACCTGGTTTAGACCTGGTTTAGTCCTGGTTTAGTCCTGGTTTAGACCTAGTTTAGACCTGGTTTAGCCCTGGTTTAATCCTGGTTTAGGCCTGGTTTAGACCTGGTTTAGACCTGGTTTAGTCCTGGTTGAGTCCTGGTTTAGACCTGGTTTAGTCCTGGTTTAGACCTGGTTTAGACCTGGTTTAGTACTGGTTTGGACCTGGTTTAGACTTGGTTTAGTCCTGGTTTAGACCTGGTTTAGACCTGGTTTAGTCCTTTTTTGGACCTGGTTTAGACCTGGTTTCGTCCTGGTTTAGACCTGGTTTAGTCCTGGTTTAGACCTGGTTTAGTCCTGGTTTGGATTGGTTTGGACCTGGTTTAGACTTGGTTTAGTCCTGGTTTAGACCTGGTTTAGACCTGGTTTAGTCCTTTTCTGGACCTGGTTTAGACCTGGTTTCGACCTGGTTTAGACCTGGTTTAGTCCTGGTTTAGACCTGGTTTAGTCCTGGTTTGGATTGGTTTAGACCTGGTTTAGTCCTGGTTTGGACCTGGTTTAGGCCTGGTTTAGACCTGGTTTAGACCTGGTTTAGTCCTGGTTTAGACCTGGTTTAGTCCTGGTTTAGACCTGGTTTAGACCTGGTTTAGTCCTGGTTTAGTCCTGGTTTAGACCTGGTTTAGACCTGGTTTAGACCTGGTTTAATCCTGGTTTGGACCTGGTTTAGACCTGGTTTAGTCCTGGTTTAGACCTAGTTTAGACCTGGTTTAGTCCTGGTTTGGACATGGTTTAGATCTAGTTTAGACCTGGTTTAGACCTGGTTTAGTCCTGGTTTAGTCCCGGTTTAGTCCCGGTTTAGTCCCGGTTTAGACCCGGTTTAGTCCTGGTTTGGACCTGGTTTAGACCTGGTTGACTCCTGGTTTAGTCCTGGTTTAGACCTGGTTTAGACCTGGTTTAGACCTGGTTTAGTCCTGGTTCAGACCTGGTTTAGACCTGGTTTAGACCTGGTTTACTCCTGGTTTAGACCTGGTTTAGACCTGGTTGAGTCCTGGTTTAGTCCTGGTTTAGTCCTGATTTAGTCCTGGTTTAGACCTGGTTTTGTCCTGGTTTAGTCCTGGTTTAGTCCTGGTTTAGACCTGGTTTAGTCCTGCTTTAGTCCTGGTTTAGTCCTGGTTTAGACCTGGTTTAGTCCTGGTTTAGACCTGGTTTAGACCTGGTTTAGACCTGGTTTAGACCTGGTTTAGTCCTGGTTTGGACCTGGTTTAGTCCTGGTTTAGTCCTGGTTTAGACCTGGTTTAGTCCTGGTTTAGTCCTGGTTTAGACCTGGTTTAGGCTTGGTATAGTCCTGGTTTAATCCTGGTTTGGACCTGGTTTAGACCTGGTTTAGTCCTGGTTTAGACCTAGTTTGGACCTGGTTTAGTCCTGGTTTGGACCTGGTTTAGACCTGGTTTAGTCCTGGTTTAGTCCTTGTTTAGTCCTGGATTAGACCTGGTTTAGTCCTGGTTTAGTCCTGGTTTAGACCTGGTTAAGACCTGGTTTAGTCCTGGTTTAGGCCTGGTTTAGGCCTGGTTTAGATCTTGTTTAGACCTGGTTTAGTCCAGGTTTAGACCTGGTTTAGACCTGGTTTAGTCCTGGTTTAGTCCTGGTTTAGTCCTGGTTTAGACCTGGTTTAGTCCTGGTTTGGACCTGGTTGAGTGCTGGTTTAGACCTGGTTTAGTCTTGGTTTAGTCCTGGTTTAGTCCTGGCTTAGACCCGGTTTAGACCTGGTTTAGTCCTGTTTTAGTCCTGGTTTAGTCCTGGTTTAGTCCTGGTTTAGACCTGGTTGAGTCCTGGTTTAGACCTGGTTTAGTCTTGGTTTAGTCCTGGTTTAGTCCTGGTTTAGACCTGGTTTAGTCCTGGTTTAGACCTGGTTTAGTCCTGGTTTGGACCTGGTTTAGACCTGGTTTAGTCCTGGTTTAGTCCTGGTTTAGACCTAGTTTAGACCTGGTTTAGCCCTGGTTTAGACCTGGTTTAGTCCTGGTTTAGACCTGGTTTAGACCTGGTTTAGTACTGGTTTGGACCTGGTTTAGACTTGGTTTAGTCCTGGTTTAGACCTGGTTTAGACCTGGTTTAGTCCTTTTTTGGACCTGGTTTAGACCTGGTTTCGTCCTGGTTTAGACCTGGTTTAGTCCTGGTTTATTCCTGGTTTAGGCCTGGTTTAGACCTGGTTTAGACCTGGTTTAGTCCTGGTTTAGACCTGGTTTAGTCCTGGTTTGGATTGGTTTAGACCTGGTTTAGTCCTGGTTTGGACCTGGTTTAGGCCTGGTTTAGACCTGGTTTAGACCTGGTTTAGTCCTGGTTTAGACCTGGTTTAGTCCTGGTTTAGACCTGGTTTAGTCCTGGTTTAGACCTGGTTTAGACCTGGTTTAGTCCTGGTTTAGTCCTGGTTTAGACCTGGTTTAGACCTGGTTTAGACCTGGTTTAGTCCTGGTTTAGACCTAGTTTAGACCTGGTTTAGTCCTGGTTTGGACATGGTTTAGACCTAGTTTAGACCTGGTTTAGACCTGGTTTAGTCCTGGTTTAGTCCCGGTTTAGTCCTGGTTTAGTCCCGGTTTAGACCCGGTTTAGTCCTGGTTTGGACCTGGTTTAGACCTGGTTGACTCCTGGTTTAGTCCTGGTTTAG
The DNA here is from genome assembly GCA_026437355.1 of Eucyclogobius newberryi. Classification (NCBI taxonomy): domain Eukaryota; kingdom Metazoa; phylum Chordata; class Actinopteri; order Gobiiformes; family Gobiidae; genus Eucyclogobius; species Eucyclogobius newberryi. The sequence continues at coordinate 38,744,076 of JAPEHP010000009.1, read as the reverse complement.
ACCTGGTTTAGACCTGGTTTAGTCCTGGTTCAGACCTGGTTTAGACCTGGTTTAGACCTGGTTTACTCCTGGTTTAGACCTGGTTTAGACCTGGTTTAGACCTGGTTTAGTCCTGGTTTAGTCCTGGTTGAGTCCTGGTTTAGTCCTGGTTTAGTCCTGGTTTAGTCCTGATTTAGTCCTGGTTTAGACCTGGTTTAGTCCTGGTTTAGTCCTGGTTTAGTCCTGGTTTAGACCTGGTTTAGTCCTGCTTTAGTCCTGGTTTAGTCCTGGTTTAGACCTGGTTTAGTCCTGGTTTAGACCTGGTTTAGACCTGGTTTAGACCTGGTTTAGTCCTGGTTTGGACCTGGTTTAGTCCTGGTTTAGTCCTGGTTTAGACCTGGTTTAGTCCTGGTTTAGTCCTGGTTTAGACCTGGTTTAGGCTTGGTATAGTCCTGGTTTAATCCTGGTTTGGACCTGGTTTGGACCTGGTTTAGTCCTGGTTTGGACCTGGTTTAGACCTGGTTTAGTCCTGGTTTAGTCCTTGTTTAGTCCTGGATTAGACCTGGTTTAGACCTGGTTTAGACCTAGTTTAGTCCTGGTTTGGACCTGGTTTAGACCTGGTTTAGACCTGGTTTAGTCCTGGTTTAGATCTGGTTTAATCCTGGTTTGGAACTTGGTTTAGTCCTGGTTTGGACCTGGTTTAGACCTGGTTTAGTCCTGGTTTAGACCTAGTTTAGACCTGGTTTCGTCCTGGTTTAGACCTGGTTTAGTCCTGGTTTATTCCTGGTTTAGGCCTGGTTTAGACCTGGTTTAGTCCTGGTTTAGACCTGGTTTAGTCCTGGTTTGGACCTGGTTTAGACCTGGTTTAGTCCTGGTTTAGTCCTGGTTTAGACCTAGTTTAGACCTGGTTTAGCCCTGGTTTAATCCTGGTTTAGGCCTGGTTTAGACCTGGTTTAGACCTGGTTTAGTCCTGGTTGAGTCCTGGTTTAGACCTGGTTTAGTCCTTGTTTGGACCTGGTTTAGACCTGTTTTAGACCTGTTTTAGGCCTGGTTTAGACCTGGTTTAGACCTGGTTTAGTCATGGTTTAGACCTGGTTTAGACCTGGTTTAGTCCTGGTTTAGACCTGGTTTAGACCTGGTTTAGTCCTTTTTTGGACCTGGTTTAGACCTGGTTTCGTCCTGGTTTAGACCTGGTTTAGTCCTGGTTTATTCCTGGTTTAGGCCTGGTTTAGACCTGGTTTAGACCTGGTTTAGTCCTGGTTTAGACCTGGTTTAGTCCTGGTTTGGATTGGTTTAGACCTGGTTTAGTCCTGGTTTGGACCTGGTTTAGGCCTGGTTTAGACCTGGTTTAGACCTGGTTTAGTCCTGGTTTAGACCTGGTTTAGTCCTGGTTTAGACCTGGTTTAGTCCTGGTTTAGACCTGGTTTAGACCTGGTTTAGTCCTGGTTTAGTCCTGGTTTAGACCTGGTTTAGACCTGGTTTAGACCTGGTTTAATCCTGGTTTGGACCTGGTTTAGACCTGGTTTAGTCCTGGTTTAGACCTGGTTTAGACCTGGTTTAGACCTGGTTTAGTCCTGGTTTAGATCTGGTTTAATCCTGGTTTGGAACTTGGTTTAGTCCTGGTTTGGACCTGGTTTAGACCTGGTTTAGTCCTGGTTTAGACCTAGTTTAGACCTGGTTTCGTCCTGGTTTAGACCTGGTTTAGTCCTGGTTTATTCCTGGTTTAGGCCTGGTTTAGACCTGGTTTAGTCCTGGTTTAGACCTGGTTTAGTCCTGGTTTGGACCTGGTTTAGACCTGGTTTAGTCCTGGTTTAGTCCTGGTTTAGACCTAGTTTAGACCTGGTTTAGCCCTGGTTTAATCCTGGTTTAGGCCTGGTTTAGACCTGGTTTAGACCTGGTTTAGTCCTGGTTGAGTCCTGGTTTAGACCTGGTTTAGTCCTTGTTTGGACCTGGTTTAGACCTGTTTTAGACCTGTTTTAGGCCTGGTTTAGACCTGGTTTAGACCTGGTTTAGTCATGGTTTAGACCTGGTTTAGACCTGGTTTAGTCCTGGTTTAGACCTGGTTTAGACCTGGTTTAGTACTGGTTTGGACCTGGTTTAGACTTGGTTTAGTCCTGGTTTAGACCTGGTTTAGACCTGGTTTAGTCCTTTTTTGGACCTGGTTTAGACCTGGTTTCGTCCTGGTTTAGACCTGGTTTAGTCCTGGTTTATTCCTGGTTTAGGCCTGGTTTAGACCTGGTTTAGACCTGGTTTAGTCCTGGTTTAGACCTGGTTTAGTCCTGGTTTGGATTGGTTTAGACCTGGTTTAGACCTGGTTTAGACCTGGTTTAGACCTGGTTTAGTCCTGGTTTAGTCCTGGTTTAGACCTGGTTTAGACCTGGTTTAGTCCTGGTTTAGATCTGGTTTAATCCTGGTTTAGACCTGGTTTAGTCCTGGTTTAGACCTAGTTTAGACCTGGTTTCGTCCTGGTTTAGACCTGGTTTAGTCCTGGTTTATTCCTGGTTTAGGCCTGGTTTAGACCTGGTTTAGTCCTGGTTTAGACCTGGTTTAGTCCTGGTTTGGACCTGGTTTAGACCTGGTTTAGTCCTGGTTTAGTCCTGGTTTAGACCTAGTTTAGACCTGGTTTAGCCCTGGTTTAATCCTGGTTTAGGCCTGGTTTAGACCTGGTTTAGACCTGGTTTAGTCCTGGTTGAGTCCTGGTTTAGACCTGGTTTAGTCCTGGTTTAGACCTGGTTTAGACCTGGTTTAGTACTGGTTTGGACCTGGTTTAGACTTGGTTTAGTCCTGGTTTAGACCTGGTTTAGACCTGGTTTAGTCCTTTTTTGGACCTGGTTTAGACCTGGTTTCGTCCTGGTTTAGACCTGGTTTAGTCCTGGTTTAGACCTGGTTTAGTCCTGGTTTGGATTGGTTTGGACCTGGTTTAGACTTGGTTTAGTCCTGGTTTAGACCTGGTTTAGACCTGGTTTAGTCCTTTTCTGGACCTGGTTTAGACCTGGTTTCGACCTGGTTTAGACCTGGTTTAGTCCTGGTTTAGACCTGGTTTAGTCCTGGTTTGGATTGGTTTAGACCTGGTTTAGTCCTGGTTTGGACCTGGTTTAGGCCTGGTTTAGACCTGGTTTAGACCTGGTTTAGTCCTGGTTTAGACCTGGTTTAGACCTGGTTTAGTCCTGGTTTAGTCCTGGTTTAGACCTGGTTTAGACCTGGTTTAGACCTGGTTTAATCCTGGTTTGGACCTGGTTTAGACCTGGTTTAGTCCTGGTTTAGACCTAGTTTAGACCTGGTTTAGTCCTGGTTTGGACATGGTTTAGATCTAGTTTAGACCTGGTTTAGACCTGGTTTAGTCCTAGTTTAGTCCCGGTTTAGTCCCGGTTTAGTCCCGGTTTAGACCCGGTTTAGTCCTGGTTTGGACCTGGTTTAGACCTGGTTTAGACCTGGTTTAGTCCTGGTTCAGACCTGGTTTAGACCTGGTTTAGACCTGGTTTACTCCTGGTTTAGACCTGGTTTAGACCTGGTTTAGTCCTGGTTTAGTCCTGGTTGAGTCCTGGTTTAGTCCTGGTTTAGTCCTGGTTTAGTCCTGATTTAGTCCTGGTTTAGACCTGGTTTTGTCCTGGTTTAGTCCTGGTTTAGTCCTGGTTTAGACCTGGTTTAGTCCTGCTTTAGTCCTGGTTTAGTCCTGGTTTAGACCTGGTTTAGTCCTGGTTTAGACCTGGTTTAGACCTGGTTTAGACCTGGTTTAGACCTGGTTTAGTCCTGGTTTGGACCTGGTTTAGTCCTGGTTTAGTCCTGGTTTAGACCTGGTTTAGTCCTGGTTTAGTCCTGGTTTAGACCTGGTTTAGGCTTGGTATAGTCCTGGTTTAATCCTGGTTTGGACCTGGTTTAGACCTGGTTTAGTCCTGGTTTAGACCTAGTTTGGACCTGGTTTAGTCCTGGTTTGGACCTGGTTTAGACCTGGTTTAGTCCTGGTTTAGTCCTTGTTTAGTCCTGGATTAGACCTGGTTTAGTCCTGGTTTAGTCCTGGTTTAGACCTGGTTAAGACCTGGTTTAGTCCTGGTTTAGGCCTGGTTTAGGCCTGGTTTAGATCTTGTTTAGACCTGGTTTAGTCCAGGTTTAGACCTGGTTTAGACCTGGTTTAGTCCTGGTTTAGTCCTGGTTTAGTCCTGGTTTAGACCTGGTTTAGTCCTGGTTTGGACCTGGTTGAGTGCTGGTTTAGACCTGGTTTAGTCTTGGTTTAGTCCTGGTTTAGTCCTGGCTTAGACCCGGTTTAGACCTGGTTTAGTCCTGTTTTAGTCCTGGTTTAGTCCTGGTTTAGTCCTGGTTTAGACCTGGTTGAGTCCTGGTTTAGACCTGGTTTAGTCTTGGTTTAGTCCTGGTTTAGTCCTGGTTTAGACCTGGTTTAGTCCTGGTTTAGACCTGGTTTAGTCCTGGTTTGGACCTGGTTTAGACCTGGTTTAGTCCTGGTTTAGTCCTGGTTTAGACCTAGTTTAGACCTGGTTTAGCCCTGGTTTAGACCTGGTTTAGTCCTGGTTTAGACCTGGTTTAGACCTGGTTTAGTACTGGTTTGGACCTGGTTTAGACTTGGTTTAGTCCTGGTTTAGACCTGGTTTAGACCTGGTTTAGTCCTTTTTTGGACCTGGTTTAGACCTGGTTTCGTCCTGGTTTAGACCTGGTTTAGTCCTGGTTTATTCCTGGTTTAGGCCTGGTTTAGACCTGGTTTAGACCTGGTTTAGTCCTGGTTTAGACCTGGTTTAGTCCTGGTTTGGATTGGTTTAGACCTGGTTTAGTCCTGGTTTGGACCTGGTTTAGGCCTGGTTTAGACCTGGTTTAGACCTGGTTTAGTCCTGGTTTAGACCTGGTTTAGTCCTGGTTTAGACCTGGTTTAGACCTGGTTTAGTCCTGGTTTAGTCCTGGTTTAGACCTGGTTTAGACCTGGTTTAGACCTGGTTTAGTCCTGGTTTAGACCTAGTTTAGACCTGGTTTAGTCCTGGTTTGGACATGGTTTAGACCTAGTTTAGACCTGGTTTAGACCTGGTTTAGTCCTGGTTTAGTCCCGGTTTAGTCCTGGTTTAGTCCCGGTTTAGACCCGGTTTAGTCCTGGTTTGGACCTGGTTTAGACCTGGTTGACTCCTGGTTTAGTCCTGGTTTAGACCTGGTTTAGACCTGGTTTAGTCCTGGTTCAGACCTGGTTTAGACCTGGTTTAGACCTGGTTTACTCCTGGTTTAGACCTGGTTTAGACCTGGTTTAGACCTGGTTTAGTCCTGGTTTAGTCCTGGTTGAGTCCTGGTTTAGTCCTGGTTTAGTCCTGGTTTAGTCCTGATTTAGTCCTGATTTAGTCCTGGTTTAGACCTGGTTTAGTCCTGGTTTAGTCCTGGTTTAGTCCTGGTTTAGACCTGGTTTAGTCCTGCTTTAGTCCTGGTTTAGTCCTGGTTTAGACCTTTTTTAGTCCTGGTTTAGACCTGGTTTAGACCTGGTTTAGACCTGGTTTAGTCCTGGTTTGGACCTGGTTTAGTCCTGGTTTAGTCCTGGTTTAGACCTGGTTTAGTCCTGGTTTAGTCCTGGTTTAGACCTGGTTTAGGCTTGGTATAGTCCTGGTTTAATCCTGGTTTGGAACTTGGTTTAGTCCTGGTTTGGACCTGGTTTGGACCTGGTTTAGTCCTGGTTTGGACCTGGTTTAGACCTGGTTTAGTCCTGGTTTAGTCCTTGTTTAGTCCTGGATTAGACCTGGTTTAGACCTGGTTTAGACCTAGTTTAGTCCTGGTTTGGACCTGGTTTAGACCTGGTTTAGACCTGGTTTAGTCCTGGTTTAGATCTGGTTTAATCCTGGTTTGGAACTTGGTTTAGTCCTGGTTTGGACCTGGTTTAGACCTGGTTTAGTCCTGGTTTAGACCTAGTTTAGACCTGGTTTCGTCCTGGTTTAGACCTGGTTTAGTCCTGGTTTATTCCTGGTTTAGGCCTGGTTTAGACCTGGTTTAGTCCTGGTTTAGACCTGGTTTAGTCCTGGTTTGGACCTGGTTTAGACCTGGTTTAGTCCTGGTTTAGTCCTGGTTTAGACCTAGTTTAGACCTGGTTTAGCCCTGGTTTAATCCTGGTTTAGGCCTGGTTTAGACCTGGTTTAGACCTGGTTTAGTCCTGGTTGAGTCCTGGTTTAGACCTGGTTTAGTCCTTGTTTGGACCTGGTTTAGACCTGTTTTAGACCTGTTTTAGGCCTGGTTTAGACCTGGTTTAGACCTGGTTTAGTCATGGTTTAGACCTGGTTTAGACCTGGTTTAGTCCTGGTTTAGACCTGGTTTAGACCTGGTTTAGTCCTTTTTTGGACCTGGTTTAGACCTGGTTTCGTCCTGGTTTAGACCTGGTTTAGTCCTGGTTTATTCCTGGTTTAGGCCTGGTTTAGACCTGGTTTAGACCTGGTTTAGTCCTGGTTTAGACCTGGTTTAGTCCTGGTTTGGATTGGTTTAGACCTGGTTTAGTCCTGGTTTGGACCTGGTTTAGGCCTGGTTTAGACCTGGTTTAGACCTGGTTTAGTCCTGGTTTAGACCTGGTTTAGTCCTGGTTTAGACCTGGTTTAGTCCTGGTTTAGACCTGGTTTAGACCTGGTTTAGTCCTGGTTTAGTCCTGGTTTAGACCTGGTTTAGACCTGGTTTAGACCTGGTTTAATCCTGGTTTGGACCTGGTTTAGACCTGGTTTAGTCCTGGTTTAGACCTGGTTTAGACCTGGTTTAGTCCTGGTTTAGATCTGGTTTAATCCTGGTTTGGAACTTGGTTTAGTCCTGGTTTGGACCTGGTTTAGACCTGGTTTAGTCCTGGTTTAGACCTAGTTTAGACCTGGTTTCGTCCTGGTTTAGACCTGGTTTAGTCCTGGTTTATTCCTGGTTTAGGCCTGGTTTAGACCTGGTTTAGTCCTGGTTTAGACCTGGTTTAGTCCTGGTTTGGACCTGGTTTAGACCTGGTTTAGTCCTGGTTTAGTCCTGGTTTAGACCTAGTTTAGACCTGGTTTAGCCCTGGTTTAATCCTGGTTTAGGCCTGGTTTAGACCTGGTTTAGACTTGGTTTAGTCCTGGTTTAGACCTGGTTTAGACCTGGTTTAGTCCTTTTTTGGACCTGGTTTAGACCTGGTTTCGTCCTGGTTTAGACCTGGTTTAGTCCTGGTTTAGACCTAGTTTAGACCTGGTTTAGTCCTGGTTTGGACCTGGTTTAGACCTGGTTTCGTCCTGGTTTAGACCTGGTTTAGTCCTGGTTTATTCCTGGTTTAGGCCTGGTTTAGACCTGGTTTAGACCTGGTTTAGTCCTGGTTTAGACCTGGTTTAGTCCTGGTTTGGATTGGTTTAGACCTGGTTTAGTCCTGGTTTGGACCTGGTTTAGGCCTGGTTTAGACCTGGTTTAGACCTGGTTTAGTCCTGGTTTAGACCTGGTTTAGTCCTGGTTTAGACCTGGTTTAGTCCTGGTTTAGACCTGGTTTAGACCTGGTTTAGTCCTGGTTTAGTCCTGGTTTAGACCTGGTTTAGACCTGGTTTAGACCTGGTTTAGTCCTGGTTTAGACCTAGTTTAGACCTGGTTTAGACCTGGTTTAGTCCTGGTTTAGTCCCGGTTTAGTCCTGGTTTAGTCCCGGTTTAGACCCGGTTTAGTCCTGGTTTGGACCTGGTTTAGACCTGGTTGACTCCTGGTTTAGTCCTGGTTTAGACCTGGTTTAGACCTGGTTTAGTCCTGGTTCAGACCTGGTTTAGACCCGGTTTAGACCTGGTTTACTCCTGGTTTAGACCTGGTTTAGACCTGGTTTAGACCTGGTTTAGTCCTGGTTTAGTCCTGGTTGAGTCCTGGTTTAGTCCTGGTTTAGTCCTGGTTTAGTCCTGATTTAGTCCTGGTTTAGACCTGGTTTAGTCCTGGTTTAGTCCTGGTTTAGTCCTGGTTTAGACCTGGTTTAGTCCTGCTTTAGTCCTGGTTTAGTCCTGGTTTAGACCTGGTTTAGTCCTGGTTTAGACCTGGTTTAGACCTGGTTTAGACCTGGTTTAGTCCTGGTTTGGACCTGGTTTAGTCCTGGTTTAGTCCTGGTTTAGACCTGGTTTAGTCCTGGTTTAGTCCTGGTTTAGACCTGGTTTAGGCTTGGTATAGTCCTGGTTTAATCCTGGTTTGGACCTGGTTTGGACCTGGTTTAGTCCTGGTTTGGACCTGGTTTAGACCTGGTTTAGTCCTGGTTTAGTCCTTGTTTAGTCCTGGATTAGACCTGGTTTAGACCTGGTTTAGACCTAGTTTAGTCCTGGTTTGGACCTGGTTTAGACCTGGTTTAGACCTGGTTTAGTCCTGGTTTAGATCTGGTTTAATCCTGGTTTGGAACTTGGTTTAGTCCTGGTTTGGACCTGGTTTAGACCTGGTTTAGTCCTGGTTTAGACCTAGTTTAGACCTGGTTTCGTCCTGGTTTAGACCTGGTTTAGTCCTGGTTTATTCCTGGTTTAGGCCTGGTTTAGACCTGGTTTAGTCCTGGTTTAGACCTGGTTTAGTCCTGGTTTGGACCTGGTTTAGACCTGGTTTAGTCCTGGTTTAGTCCTGGTTTAGACCTAGTTTAGACCTGGTTTAGCCCTGGTTTAATCCTGGTTTAGGCCTGGTTTAGACCTGGTTTAGACCTGGTTTAGTCCTGGTTGAGTCCTGGTTTAGACCTGGTTTAGTCCTTGTTTGGACCTGGTTTAGACCTGTTTTAGACCTGTTTTAGGCCTGGTTTAGACCTGGTTTAGACCTGGTTTAGTCATGGTTTAGACCTGGTTTAGACCTGGTTTAGTCCTGGTTTAGACCTGGTTTAGACCTGGTTTAGTCCTTTTTTGGACCTGGTTTAGACCTGGTTTCGTCCTGGTTTAGACCTGGTTTAGTCCTGGTTTATTCCTGGTTTAGGCCTGGTTTAGACCTGGTTTAGACCTGGTTTAGTCCTGGTTTAGACCTGGTTTAGTCCTGGTTTGGATTGGTTTAGACCTGGTTTAGTCCTGGTTTGGACCTGGTTTAGGCCTGGTTTAGACCTGGTTTAGACCTGGTTTAGTCCTGGTTTAGACCTGGTTTAGTTCTGGTTTAGACCTGGTTTAGTCCTGGTTTAGACCTGGTTTAGACCTGGTTTAGTCCTGGTTTAGTCCTGGTTTAGACCTGGTTTAGACCTGGTTTAGACCTGGTTTAATCCTGGTTTGGACCTGGTTTAGACCTGGTTTAGTCCTGGTTTAGACCTGGTTTAGACCTGGTTTAGACCTGGTTTAGTCCTGGTTTAGATCTGGTTTAATCCTGGTTTGGAACTTGGTTTAGTCCTGGTTTGGACCTGGTTTAGACCTGGTTTAGTCCTGGTTTAGACCTAGTTTAGACCTGGTTTCGTCCTGGTTTAGACCTGGTTTAGTCCTGGTTTATTCCTGGTTTAGGCCTGGTTTAGACCTGGTTTAGTCCTGGTTTAGACCTGGTTTAGTCCTGGTTTGGACCTGGTTTAGACCTGGTTTAGTCCTGGTTTAGTCCTGGTTTAGACCTAGTTTAGACCTGGTTTAGCCCTGGTTTAATCCTGGTTTAGGCCTGGTTTAGACCTGGTTTAGACCTGGTTTAGTCCTGGTTGAGTCCTGGTTTAGACCTGGTTTAGTCCTTGTTTGGACCTGGTTTAGTCATGGTTTAGACCTGGTTTAGACCTGGTTTAGTCCTGGTTTAGACCTGGTTTAGACCTGGTTTAGTACTGGTTTGGACCTGGTTTAGACTTGGTTTAGTCCTGGTTTAGACCTGGTTTAGACCTGGTTTAGTCCTGGTTTAGACCTGGTTTAGACCTGGTTTAGTACTGGTTTGGACCTGGTTTAGACTTGGTTTAGTCCTGGTTTAGACCTGGTTTAGACCTGGTTTAGTCCTTTTTTGGACCTGGTTTAGACCTGGTTTCGTCCTGGTTTAGACCTGGTTTAGTCCTGGTTTATTCCTGGTTTAGGCCTGGTTTAGACCTGGTTTAGACCTGGTTTAGTCCTGGTTTAGACCTGGTTTAGTCCTGGTTTGGATTGGTTTAGACCTGGTTTAGTCCTGGTTTGGACCTGGTTTAGGCCTGGTTTAGACCTGGTTTAGACCTGGTTTAGTCCTGGTTTAGACCTGGTTTAGTCCTGGTTTAGACCTGGTTTAGTCCTGGTTTAGACCTGGTTTAGACCTGGTTTAGTCCTGGTTTAGTCCTGGTTTAGACCTGGTTTAGACCTGGTTTAGACCTGGTTTAATCCTGGTTTGGACCTGGTTTAGACCTGGTTTAGTCCTGGTTTAGACCTAGTTTAGACCTGGTTTAGTCCTGGTTTGGACATGGTTTAGACCTAGTTTAGACCTGGTTTGGACCTGGTTTAGACCTGGTTGACTCCTGGTTTAGTCCTGGTTTAGACCTGGTTTAGACCTGGTTTAGACCTGGTTTAGTCCTGGTTTAGTCCTGGTTCAGACCTGGTTTAGACCTAGTTTAGACCTGGTTTACTCCTGGTTTAGACCTGGTTTAGACCTGGTTTAGTCCTGGTTTAGTCCTGGTTGAGTCCTGGTTTAGACCTGGTTTAGTCCTGGTTTAGTCCTGATTTAGTCCTGGTTTAGACCTGGTTTAGTCCTGGTTTAGTCCTGGTTTAGTCCTGGTTTAGACCTGGTTTAGTCCTGCTTTAGTCCTGGTTTAGTCCTGGTTTAGACCTGGTTTAGTCCTGGTTTAGACCTGGTTTAGACCTGGTTTAGACCTGGTTTAGTCCTGGTTTGGACCTGGTTTAGTCCTGGTTTAGTCCTGGTTTAGACCTGGTTTAGTCCTGGTTTAGTCCTGGTTTAGACCTGGTTTAGTCCTGATTTAGTCCTGGTTTAGACCTGGTTTAGTCCTGGTTTGGACCTGGTTTAGACCTGGTTTAGTCCTGGTTTAGTCCTTGTTTAGTCCTGGATTAGACCTGGTTTAGTCCTGGTTTAGTCCTGGTTTAGACCTGGTTAAGACCTGGTTTAGTCCTGGTTTAGGCCTGGTTTAGGCCTGGTTTAGACCTTGTTTGGACCTGGTTTAGTCCTGGTTTAGACCTAGTTTGGACCTGGTTTAGTCCTGGTTTGGACCTGGTTTAGACCTGGTTTAGTCCTGGTTTAGTCCTTGTTTAGTCCTGGATTAGACCTGGTTTAGTCCTGGTTTAGTCCTGGTTTAGACCTGGTTAAGACCTGGTTTAGTCCTGGTTTAGGCCTGGTTTAGGCCTGGTTTAGACCTTGTTTGGACCTGGTTTAGTCCTGGTTTAGTCCTGGTTTAGACCTGGTTTAGTCCTGGTTTGGACCTGGTTTAGACCTGGTTTAGTCCTGGTTTGGACCTGGTTTAGACCTGGTTTAGTCCTGGTTTAGACCTGGTTTAGACCTGGTTTAGATCTGGTTTAGACCTGGTTTAGTCCAGGTTTAGACCTGGTTTAGTCCTGGTTTGGACCTGGTTTAGACCTGGTTTAGTCCTGGTTTAGTCCTTGTTTAGTCCTGGATTAGACCTGGTTTAGTCCTGGTTTAGTCCTGGTTTAGACCTGGTTAAGACCTGGTTTAGTCCTGGTTTAGGCCTGGTTTAGGCCTGGTTTAGATCTTGTTTAGACCTGGTTTAGTCCAGGTTTAGACCTGGTTTAGACCTGGTTTAGTCCTGGTTTAGTCCTGGTTTAGTCCTGGTTTAGACCTGGTTTAGTCCTGGTTTGGACCTGGTTGAGTGCTGGTTTAGACCTGGTTTAGTCTTGGTTTAGTCCTGGTTTAGTCCTGGCTTAGACCCGGTTTAGACTTGGT